>JAVDPK010001460.1:381778-396143 GCA_034780415.1 Cichlasoma orientale | reverse complement strand
GTATCTACTAGTAATTAATATTAGTTATTGTAGTGACCTCCGATATTTGCATATTTTACACTGTACTTTGAATGTTGTAGACAAGAATTTTATGCATACAATAAATGACAGCTGCTGTTGTTATGGGTAAAGTTTCTAAAGAGGACAGTGATATGCCTGACAGTAATCATTCTGATGATGATGATTGTGAGAGGTTTGATGAACAGGACTTTGAGACCACCTGTAGAAAATGTATTTGAATGTTGGAGGAGAAGCAGGTCAGTCAGCATGTCAGAAGAGTTTTTGTGAGACTGTATACAGTACGTCGGTAATGCCGACGTGTTTTCACAAACACTGCGGTTGACTTCATTATCATACAGTGTCTGTATGGAAATAAGCGTGGACATTGTCCTTAGATGTCAAGTTATTATTACAATTATTGTCATATTTAAAAAAGCTAATTTATGGTTGGATAATTCTTTAGATGACACCCTACCTACTAATGTTTTCTTTTACTGTGTTTACAGAATTTTGAAGATACAAATCGAGGCATCAATGTGGAAGAAGAGCTGGCAGCAGAGACGATGGCTTTGTTTCTTGTGCGTGATGAAAGTGGACAAGTCGGGAATGTGGGAATTGTCATTGAGGGCTCCATCGTACTCGACCACCTCGGGGATCTCAGCAGAGGCTGCTGCTGCTTGCTTGGACTAACTTATGCATTGGACCTGAAATACCCCAAAACTCTAAAATACACATTTGAGGTATTTCAAAAGATACTAGTTGAAGTGGATCCTGGAAAGCTGTCAACAAAGGTCCCAAGACTGAAAAACTATTTAATGACTTAGTTGACTCTTATGTAGATGAGCACTCTCACCCTGTCATCAGTGAGGCTCTTCTGGAAGAAACCAGTCTATGGTTTCATTTTTGCCAAATCATCCCAAACTGTTTGACTGATTGTGTTACCTCATGTTGTTCTGGCTGCACAGTTATATTTTTGCACTGATATGCATTTTGTTCTTTCTTTGATCGTTCCAGTGAGGTATGAGGCATCCCATTTTGAAGTTAAACTTTTAAGACAGTTCCCACAGTTACTTGACTGTTCAACTTTCCAAGTTTTTATTGAAATAGGTCATTGTTAGAAATTCCAGTGTTTTAATTTGTGCTTGTTTTCTAATAAATAAATGTTAAAGATGCAGTAGGTAACTTTTTAAAAATTCACAATGTCGTGACAGTATAATATGAGACAGATTATCTGTGGAAAAATTTGAGGGTTATTGACAGTGCTAAGACCTTCCTCCTGGCTCTTATTGGTTGGTGTATTTCTACAGATGGCAGTAGGACCACAGGGAGAAGACAGGAGCTCAATTTTTTCACAGATTAACTGTCTCATATTATACTGTCACAACATAGTGACAGTTTTATTAAATATGTAAAAAACTTATTAGTTACCTATTGCAGCTCATATATGCTGTATAGTTTTTTGCTCTTTTACTACTTCAAATGTGCTGCTGTAACTTAGTAGTGAACTTAGGCTAAGTGTGTGTGTGCCGGGGGGATGCACTTTTTGGTTATGTGCAATATACTGCTGGTAGTTCAAGGTAAATGATTGGTGATTGTAAAATGTAAAAATGTTTTAAATAAAAGTTTTCATGTTCTGTGAGATATTGCTCATATCTTTCTTTAACTATTTTTAAATTTAGTAAATTAAGTAATAAACAATCAGTTGTTACAACACATTTTTTAAAGTAAATTATAGGTAAATTTGTGGTTATGTCCTACAGTTGTTTTTGAATAATATTTACTTATTTCCTATAATACCTTCTACTCAGGTTTTCAATGTAGTTCACATAGTATTTTTTAGTTACATTTACTCAATTTATTTAGTATCTCTGCTTAGATAGTTCATTCAGATGTAATTGAAAATATCACTTATATTTACTTATTACTCCTGCTTTGTTATAACCAATTTGATGGCATTCAAATAAACTCAATATTTTTAAGTGTAAAAATGTTACACTAAATAAATTAAGTAATATGCAGAATTATTTTTTCCAGTGAATGCTTCTTGGCAATAAATCTTATACTGCTGGAAAGCCTGTTTTTCCCCTTAAATGGTGCCACATTTGTAAAGAAAATGCATTTGCAGGTTGAGCAGCAGAGTTGAGTGAAAGCTTGCCAAATCATCTTTGCCAATGGCAACCCGCTTATTTTGCTATTGGCTCTTGGTTGGTGTCATTTATTGGATTGGATGATTGAAGTCTGAAGAAACAAGACATACTGGCAATTTAGCAATTTATTCATTTAACAAACAGGGGCCACAGTAGCATTTTAAGACTGATACCAATACCAATATATGGAGCTTTAAAAATCCAATATTGCAATGCATTGGCCTAACATTTGCTATATGTAGTAATTTACTTGTTTATGCTTTGCCCTACGCTGCTCGGATAAGCAGGTTGTTGTATTTGGCATTCCAAACGTGTCTCTGAGGGAAGTTGCAGAGTGCCCTCTGGTGGGCAAACTATTTAAACACCCATAATTAAAGCGTTTTTCTCCCGTCTCACTTTAACTTTTTAAATTTTCATTCATCAGCTGTTATAAATCCTGATACCAACAGATCAACAGCTAACATCGGCCCAGTGTGTCCGAGCGCTCTAGGTATTACAATTTATGAAAGGCTGACGGAAACCAAAGTCAGCATTTAACAATGACTGCATGATTCTCATTTTATCCATGAGTATTAATGTTTGAAAGACTGGGTAGATTAAGGTGGAGACTTTTAGACAAAAATCTGGACATGCGCTACATTGCACTTCTGTGAAGTGAGACAAACAACCCAAATGGTTGTTCAGGTTCAATGACTTATTTGTGCTTTATGTACAATTTTTTATTTTTGTATGAATGTGTCAAGTCATGAAACTATAACTGAACATAATACATCCAAATCTTCCATCATGTATCCACTTGTCGTGACAAAAGCTTTGTTAAACTTGTCACACCACATTACCACACCTGCTGTTTCAAATGTAGATTACGGCTGCTTGATTACGTCAAAAATCCTAATCACAATTATTTTGGTCGATAATCAAATCATATTTTTTAATACTTTTACTTGTAAACGTATGAAAAATGATTAATTTCTTGAATTTAAAAAGATAAAGATTTGCATTCCTTTTCCTTGATTCCTGTGGCTCATGTCAGATGTACCACACACTGGGCCGACTGAGCTTTTATAGGGAGATGCAAAGGCACACTACTGCAAATGAAACGACTATCCTGGCTCTATAATAAAGAATACGAAAAAAGCATCACTGCAAAGCAAGATGCAGCACAGTAATTGTTTTATGGTGATTCTTATTCTTAAAGTCGCCGGGAACCAAAATTGTAACTAAAAATGAAATGTGATTGATTGCACGGCCCCGATGCAGATCATAAATATCAAATGATGCATTTAAAAGAAAGCCTCAAAACACAATCCATTCAGCAATTACATTTACCACCACAACGTGCTGCTGCAATTGTGAGAGCAATTTAATAATAAATGATGATGAAATTTCTAGGAGGTAGTGCTGGTTTGTGGTGTGCACTGCAGCACAGATGCGCAATTCCTGTCATGTATCGATGCATGCTCAGTCGAGTGTACAACCACTTCAAGTGTACTCACATGTATGAAAGTGTGTGTGTGTGTGTGTGTGTGTGTGTGTGTGGTAAGCTATCATTGCAATCATTTACCTTCTAATTGTCTCCTGAAAGGTCATTGTGAATTTTAAAGACAAGAAAAGGAGAGCAAACAGGAGGAGGAAGAAATATTGGTTACACAATGTGCTAAAACTGTGACACTGACCTGTTATTTTGTAATTGTTTACATTAATGCCACATGACTCTGTTCTTGCAGAAAGACAGACCTCAGCAGAGTCTGCATGAGGAAGTAGGAGTGATGGTGCTGTACAGGACTTCACCCTAGGAGACAAGCGTTGTAGCAGTACGTTGATTCTTTTTTTCTTTTCCCCCTCTGTACTTTTTACACTTCATTTCATTTTCAGTTGCTATGAAGTCCCTTCACTAGAAACATGCTCATCCAGCCATTACTGTAAAAATACAACAATTCACACTATGGACCAGTGCAGCCATTACGTACTTTGCTGGGAGAATAGACTGGACAGGAAATAGAGGAAGAGACTAAATCTGCCATATAATGAGGAAGAATGGTGAAAGGGGTGCGTAAGAAGAGAAAAAGAGGAAGAGCACTAAAGAGAGGGTGAGTTAGCGTTTGAAAAGAAAAAGAAGTAGCAGGAGGACAGCAAGAGGAGGGAAACAGAAGCAGCAATGAGAGGGAGGAGAAACTAAAAGAAGAACCAAAATAGAAAATCAAGCAGAGACAGAAGCGAGGGAGGGAAAAGAGGTTGCATGAGACGGACAAGACGCTCGACGTCACAGCTTTGAGGGAAATGGCAAGAGGGAAAGTGGAGCAGGATGGTGAGAAAAAAGGAAGAGAACAGGAAGAGGAGGATGAATGGTGTGGAAAAAAGGAAAGAAGAATGACAAAATGAAGGCAAATGAGCTAACAGAAGGAGGAGGAGTTACGGTGAGAAGGAAGAAAAAGTGGGAGAGGAAGATCAAAGCGGGAGCAGCATGGAAAAGGGATCATAGGGGAATGATGAGAAGGAAAAGAGGCAGAAATGGAGGGAATCAGAGAGAAGAGAGTCCATGGTAGGATGAAGTGCACTCCCTGTGTTTCACTCTGCTGCACAAAACAATCACAAGCCAAGCACCTCTCTCTCTCTCTCTCTCTGTGGAAAATAAAAAAGAAGAGTGGAGGAGGAACAAAAAGGAGAGAGAGAGAGAGAAAGAGAGGAATGGAGGAGTGATGGAGAGAAAGAGAGAGAGGACTGTGATAGTTAAAAAAAAAAGAGAGAGAAGAGAAAAAGTCCTCACCCACACAGGTCAGATCCGAGCAAAATTGCAAACCAAAAAAAGGATTTTAAACTTTCTCTGTCAGCTGAAACCCGGCTTCATATCACACGTGAAAACTCATGAACATGTAACACGCGCACACACACACACACACAGAGTCCTAAACCCCATCATAACACTAATAACGCAGAACTGCAACTGTAACAACTGATGATTTTCATCATTCCACTATCATTCATTTATTTCATTACAAGCCTACAAAATGTCAAAAAATAAAATAAAGGCAGAAAAACATTTCAGCCTGGTGGGTGTGGTGGTGGTGGTGGTGGGGGGGGGGGGGGGTTACCATTAGCAAGCTAATGTTAAACACAAAATGCCGGGCCTGCTCGCTAATTGAGTGACAGTGAACAGGTAAATCGATCATTCTTTTTGCATATAAACCAGAGTTAAACTTACTCATCACGCATTCGGTGAGTCGCAGAGTGCCGTTTCCTTCCACTAATGGGTTTGTAGAAATCACAAAAAAAAGTTCACACAACAAAAACATTATAATCCAGGTGTTTTATCGCTCCGATCAGCTGCTAACACTATCACAGTTTCATTGCAAGTTACTAACTACAACTACTGGAAGTGACATCATTTTGCTGGGAACTGTAGTTTTTTTTTTTTTATCTAGTGTTCTCCATACTGTGTTCCCAGGTATCAGACACATAGACGCTGAATCTGGGTGACTTTTGACAATTACAGCTCAGTTACAAAAAGTCACACTACTCCTGGCATCACAGTCCATATAATGCGGACCTACAGATGAGCCAGACTCACCCATCACTTAAGACAAATGTAGCCCATAAAAGAACTATTAAATGAATGTTCGTTGCTCTCTGGGTACAGCCATAAATACAGTCTAATTCAATGGAAAACCTTGTTTCTGAGCCAATGAGGGGCTAAATCTGTATCAAGCCTCTTCGAGCAAAAACATGCAATTCAATCAATAACAGTGGACCACACATTACGCGAACCTTTCCATAAACCAGGAAAATGAATTCTGCCATATGCAGTGAACCTTCTGGTGCTCCTTACCAGTGAAGCTGCAGCCATCTGATGATAATGTTCAACAGTGCAACAATGCAAGCACACACGCAAATGTAGCAACTCCACTCATTCTCTTTCTGTTTGTACTGTGTAGTTCCCCTCCTGGGATGCAAACTGGCGAGAAAACCAGCCTGAACCAGTCACTTTCCGGTACACACTTTAAAATCTATTATTGTGAGATGAGGTTCACAGAGGACCCTTTTTTCCTGACATCCTTGTTTGTATTACACTTGCTCCTCTGCACTCCACCGAGCTAAGCAACTGTCTTCTTTCAAATCCCTTGTTTAAACAGACATTCACGTTAAAGCCCTCTCTCAAAGTGCTTTTATTCCCATTCTTTGAGTTCTCCACTTTTATTCCATTTCATCACTTTTATCTCATTTTTTTTCCATCCCTCAGCATCTCCTGACTTGTTCCCCAGCACCCTTGATGACTTATGAAGAAATGCTAGTTGCTGGTTAAACTTCAGAACTTTATTATTTATTGTGCACTTTAGAAGAAGAAAAAAACATACAAACCTGACTCCATTATAAATCATAAGAGCTCTAGCTGCACATTTTAAATGCATCACTCTCTGCAGCTGCTGAGGTAACATTTGGACGAAGCACAAAAAGATGAGAACGAGGGACGGGGGATCACTGAGGTGTGAAGTGTTGCATAATCAACACCATCAGAACAAACAGCGGAAAAACATGAAAAATACTGACATTTTGTGTCTTGGGAGACGTTCCTGTGTCAGAATATATAAAGGTGGATGAGACTGACTTCCCATCTGGTCCTATCAGAGCCAAACTGGATGTTGTGATATTAGTCAGTGTTTTGAGCTGAATCTTCTCTAGATATCTGATGTGTTATGTTGATTTCATTTGGTAGATTTTTTTTTCAAACACTTCAGTGTTAATTATTTGAGCCAGGCTGATATATCAGCCGATATTAACCATTTGCCAATACATCAGTATCAAGACTTAAAAAGGTAACAGAGAGATGGGCGAAACACCCTTCAAACACCCCACGAGTGCTGATGTTACATAGTCTGCCCACCAGAGGGAATTCTGCAATTTCTGTGTTGGAAATAAGTTTGGAAAACCGCAAAACACCACAAGCAGCTGATCTGAGCGGAGCCGGGCAGAGCATAAATGAGTAATCCATGACATGTTGTGGGATAAAAAATAAAAAAATTATATATATATATATTTTTTTTAACTGCATTGTCATCTTATCTTAGTAAGGACTCAGAAAATAACTACATATAACAGATGTTAGGGACATCTGTTTATGTTTCATGCGTATGAAGGGGAAAAAAGAATACCAGCCGATATATCAAAATACCTGATTTTTAAATCACCAATTATCTATATTGGTTGTAAAATTTTTATATTGGTTGGGCTCTGTTAATTATGGATAAAGTAAAAGTTCCCAAAGCCAGTTTTGTCTGACCCTAAACATACTCAGCATGAGTACTGTGACTGGATACATCCACCGAGGGATTGAGGGATTGAGTGCGCCAATCAAGAATGATACAGATTTAATTGTGATATTATCATGAGAATACCAACAAGAAGGCTCTTAATGATCCTTTTTTATGACTTGTTTGTAAAAATATTACCCAAAGCTCTTGAAAAAAATTTCTGTATCCAAATAAACTCCAAAGTGTAATCATGTCAAAAGCCTGCCACACACTAGAAGGCTTCGACAAGACTCTCAAAATGCTTATGAAAGGCTGAAGTCTGGCATCGTCTCATACATGTCAGAGTTTTTAGTCGTAGACTATAAGATTTTGTAAAGACTGGGGATCTGCGTGCTCACAATTCCTAAAACTACAACCAGATTCCTGAAATTTACCACAAAAACTGTTGAAAAATAGATCAGACAAAGAAGAAGCCTTTGGCCACAGATGCCCTTGTGTATGGAATCATTTGCACTGGAAAAAAATCATAAATCAACAGAAGAGAACAGCGAAAGCACACCTATTGTTTGCTGACAGTTAAAATCAGTTGAACTTAACTCTGCATGAGTCTAGACAACAAAAACTTCAGATAACTTCAGGTTTGATTTAATGGGAGCATCAAGACAAGAAAAAGACAGACTTACAACAGTATGAGCGCTTATGAGCATGCCACAACTTCAGCAAACCTGTCCTGTTATTGTGATATTAGATATTACTAGTTTAGTGTGAGATTGCCATAAGTTGTCCATAACTTTCCCAGTAATCCTCTTAAAAACAGCAACAACCCCCCCCCCCCCAAAAAAAAACAGACAAACTGAACCAATCACAAGGCTCTCTGTCAGAGGTAATTTAACAATAACAGAAAACAGAGAAACATATGAAAAACAGTGACCCGCAAATGACTAAAGCAATCCATTAATAATCAAAACTGATGCTGGTTTATTTTCTGTCAAATGACTAATCAAGTTAATTGCTTAGGCACTAACAACAACAAAAAAAAAAAGAATCAAAAAACTGTCTCCACAAATCTGCTCCAGCAACAATCCAGCAGCTACTGCTGTTGTAATTACTTGCGATAATTAGGAGGATCAAAATTATTTTGCTGTCCTTTGTCTCATCTCACATAAACATGTCGGCTTTCTCTCACAAAGGCGGGGAGCTCGAATTAAAATGAGTGTTTCAGAATTGCTGAGAAGCTGATGTCCCGCAATTAATTAAAATCTCAAGATACAACTGGGCGCAATTATTGTTCTTTTGCTGCTGGATGTTCGGATTGTAGAGTCACTGTTGCGTGCTCTGTGTGTGTGTGCGCGCGCGTGCGTGCGTGTTGCAGCAGATGGAACTTAATGTTTTTCCTGACATTTAAAGCGAGGCTGTGCTTCCCGTCAGGAGGACAAGGGAAATACTTTAAAAAGCGGCTGACGAAGGGTTTAATATGCAGGGAAAAACCATTTGGGTCCACGGAGGCGCGCTAACGTGCGTGCGCAAACATAAAAATACAACGCACACATTCTGCAGCTCCATCCATCTCTTTTACTTTTTTTTTTGTATTTCTTCTTCTCTTATGTGCGCGCACACATGCACGCGCACGCACAGGTCTGCATAAACGCAGAAATGCACAGTCTACCACACATGCATAAAAAACTGCACAACCTCCATCTCGCTCAAGAAAAACGCACGAACGCGCAAAGAACAGAGCCTACAGAGACCCACACAAACTCTGCAGCCCTTCTTTCTCTCTCTCACACACTCACATACACAAACACACACACAGACACACACATGCGCGCGAACTCCCTTTACACCCCCTCTCTCTCCAGCATTAGTCAATAGAGTCAGGATACATAAACCACCCACCAGTCACCCAAAGCATCTTCCAGTCAAACCCTCTCTCCCTGCAACAACACACATGCAACCCGCAACAGCTTCCACAGAACAATAGTAACAAAATTAACAGCACAGGCTCCCAAATTCCAAATTAAATCAGAAGAAGCGTCCATAATTCACTAACAGAAATACCTCAAAAACATGAATTCAGGTAAGCAACACATCCAGGTGGCTTATCAGCACGTATAAAAGCAGCTCCGGCTCAAGTATGAAGGTGTAATATAGTCAGAACATGTGGGAGTGAGGGATGGATGGATGGAGCATTTCTTATAATAACATGAGAACTATGGAACAAATCCTGTCTTTCTTTGGGTTAAAGCACATCTGAGGCACTCGTTTATTTATGTTAATTATTTTTTATTGTTTTTTAAAGAGCAGGCATGTGGAGGCAGATTTTAGTTGAGGACAAGCCAAATAAAAGCACTAAAAGTGCGCCGAATTGACCAGTTCCATTAGCCTGTTCCTCTCGGTTATCTTAAAACTGATACTCCACACTATGGCCGACGTTTAATTTTGGGAAAACATGATTACAGGTAGCAGAGCCGAGCGCTCGCGCCGTTTTGAACCGGCGTTTCAGTTCTCTTTTAGGGCTTCAGTCAATTAATCAATTATGGAAGCTTACAGGTGTTAATTCGCACCATTTGCCGTTTTAATCCGGATTTAGAAGAAGAAAGAAGGAAACAGTCAATCTTTGGTGCCTCTTACCTTTTGCGGAGACCCTCTTTCTCCGTCGGTGTGGGGAAAAATAATATTAATAATAAAACAACCGTTGCTCTCCTCCAAAATTAATGTTAACTCCCTTCTCCCCGGAGGTCTCGCGCACTTCACGTGCGGAGGTTTCTCACTCTCTCTTCTCTCTCTGTTCTGTGCGCGTATCTGTCCGTCTTTCTGTCTCTTCTTTTCTCGCGGGATTTCCTCCTCCACCTTCCACGCGTCTGCTTGTGCTTCTCCTCCTCCTCTTCCACCTCCTGCTTCTTCCTCAACTCCGCGGGATCAGCTCGTCCTCCTCGCGCCACCCGGACGGAGACGGAGCGGCTCGCGACGCTTCTGCCTGTGGTGCTGATGCTGCGTCTCCATCCTGACGCCAGCGACTACTGCTTCAGCGGGAGATAGCAGAGGAGGGACACAAGCTTCTCTCTCTCTTTTTGTCTGAAATCAGAATCCTGTAGCTACAGGTGATGATGATTTTTTTTAATCCAAGGCAGACTCCTAGTGCAGCTCACGCGGTTCCACGCAGAGTGTCCAGGTTCCACAGAGAGGCGTTGGTGACCGCAGCATAGCTGTTTTGACATGGACAAGAGACCACTTCATGTCCTCTCGCTCTCTCTCGCTACTGACCCCCATCAAGTGAAATGGTATAGATCCACTCCATTTCCACTCCACTGCGTTTTGAATGGAAATACTCGTTTCTATTTATTTATTTTTTGACAGGTGTATTTAAGAGTGACTGCAGTTTTTTTCTACTCAACTCAGTAAATGTTTTATAAAATATCCAGCACTTTGATTACGTTATTAAATTGTGACATCTAATTAACATTTCAGGAAAAAAATTAAATTCAGAAACACAATGAAAGCAAAAACAAAAAGACATTTAAGAAAAAAGAAAAGGAAAAAATAAAATCAGGCACGTCTTAAAAATGTCCCTAATTCCAGTGTCCTCTACCTTCCTGTCTAACTCAGTTTAAAAATTTGCTGAGTGTATAGAGACCAGAGCTGACATCAACCTGTCACCGCGGAGTTCAGTCCCAGCCATTCAAAAGAAAAGGAAAAAGTTGTCCCTATGGAAACCGTGGTGACCCTTTTAAGTGAGGTGTTTTGTGCACGTCTAACTGGGAGGAGACTCAGGATGGGAAAGCCTTGGTGTCACCAGACTACATCCCCTGAGATCCAGACCCAGGTAAGTGCCACAGAATGGACGGATAGAAGGACCGAATTATGGTCAAAATGCTTGTTTGACTTGTGCACCCTTTGACACTCTGGAGCCCAATTGGCATTTGCCATAGAATAGCAGAACTGGCAGGTCCACCTTTGCTTGGCATCTTGTGCTTTTCACAGATGAGAGCAGGTTCACCCTGAGCACATGTGACACACCCTGACTGCCATTAGGTATCAGGATGAAATCCTTGGAGCCGTTGTCAGACCCTACGCTGGTGCACTGAATCCTGGGTTCCTCCTGGTGCACGACAATGCCTCATGTGGTGAGAATATGCAGGTAGTTCCTGCAAGCTCAAGGAATTGATGCCATTGACTGGCCCCCATGCTCGCCTGACATAAATCCAATAAAGCACCTCTGGGATGTTGTGTTTCAGTCCATCCAACACCGCCAGGTTGCACCTCAGACTGTCCAGGAGCTCAGTGATGCCCTGGTCCAGATCTGGGAGGAGATCCATCATCCATTGTTTCATTAGGAGCAGGACCTGACATACAACCATGTGGGGGTCACGCAGACTACTGGGTACCATTCTGAGATGCTGCAATGACATTTCAGCAAAACGAACTAACCTGCCACATCATTTTTTCACTTTGATTTTCAGGGTGTCTTTGAATGCAGCCCCTCTGTAGGTTGATAATTTTCATTTCCATAAAACAATGTGGCATCCTTTCATATGATCTAACACATGATCCATATCAGTATAGCTAGCCGGCATCATTTTTTCCCCATTGCGATCTGATGTTTTCAAAGTGTTCCTTTAATTTTTTGAGCAGTGTATAACGAGCATTACAGCCTTAATCCGCGGTATGTAATCTGCTACCCTGCACCATCCCTGTCAGCAGGATGGATTTACTGCCATGGATTTGGTCAGCAATTGTGCAGTTTGATCAGTTGCATCACTTTTGGTGTTCCTCCCCCACTAGTTTAAATATTAAGTTAAAACACTAACAGAGGCCTGGATTCTAATCATTATTGACCCTTTAAAAGTGATTGGTGATTCTCCTTTTCATTTTTAAGACTAATTGAGGTATTCTTTCTGTTGCTGGACAGTGTTTAGAGGCTTTTGTTCATGCCTTTCTTGCTAATTAGAGCTGTCAGTCATTGCCGGGGCGGGGGGTGGTTTCAAGTGCAGAGGCCAGCTGGAAATTTGAGGGTGCAGTTTGAATGCTAAGGAGGTTTTGAAGGAAAGGTCCAGTTAGACGTGTGCTGAAATTAAATGATGACCTCCAGTAGTTTATAAAGGGGACAGCAGATATCCCCTAACAAAAAGAGACTGATGAGCATAAGTTTAATAATTTTTTTAATTTTATTTGTTTCAGCTTTTGCAAGTATCCATTATATATCAGAATACTGATGCCGTGTCATTTTTCTGATGCATACCAATTGATTGGTCAAGATTTACAACAGGAGGTCACAGGTGTGTGTTACACTATAGCTGGCCAGTCTAATCAAAATTTGAAATGATTTTTTGGAAAACATGGACGCTGCAACCTCTGAACTAAAGAGGAAGAGGGAGCATTTGACTTATGCTCAGTTCAAAACCTGGATCTGTGGTGGTATTGGGGGGGGGGGGGTGCATCAGTGTCTATGGAAAGGCACCATCAATGCTTACCGGTTTACAGGTTTTAGAGTAACATTATGCACACATCCAGATGACGTCTTTTTTAGGGAAGGCCTGGCATATTTCAGCAGGACAATGTTAAACCGCAAACTGCGTCTATTACAACAGCCTGGCTTCATAGCAGAAGAGTCCAGGTACTGAACTGCAGTCCTGCAGTCCTGCAGTCCTGCAGACTTTTCACCAACTAAAAACATTTGGAGCATCACAAAATGAAAAAATATGACAAAGAAGAGCCAGGACGTGGAGCAGCTAGAATCCTCTATGAGACAAGAACGGGTGCCACACAGCGGTTAACATGGTCCTGTTCTGATTTCTTTGAGACATGTTGCTGTCATCAATTTCATTCAACTGCGCTTATTTTTTTTTCTTAAAATGATACATTTGATGTGTTTCTGTGTTCTATGTTTGTGAGAGTTTATGAGATTTCAAAATGGCTGCATTCTGTTTTTATTTATGTTTTACAAAGCATCCCAACTTTTCTGGAATTTGGGTTGAACTTCTCAATAATTCATTATAGGTTTTTTTTTTTTTTTTTTAAATAAATCCCTGAATGGAAAGAAACATGTTCTTCATCTTTTCTCTTTTAAAATCTTTAAATATACCAGCACAGTCCAGACTGATGTGAGACTGCATGTATATGTCATATTTACTCCTTATTATTCATGCCGTCCATTTTACATTCATCCATTACATAATTTATTCTGTGGCTGTCTCACCTCTGTCTGCCCCTTGTGGAAGCGGCTCGTTGGACCTTGGGGACTGTGTGGAGTGAAGCTGACCTCACTCTCACAGATCTCATCCTCCACGTTCTCTGATGTCTCTGTGCGTCTGGGGTGGCAGAGAGGCGTGAACCAGGAAGTTGGAAATGGGACTTTGTTTCAGTGTCTTTTGTTTCTGGGGGAACATTAGACCTGCACACACGCAAAATCTCGAATATTCACTTTATTGTTTTAGACGACCAAAATTTAACCATTCAATTATTCCAAATATATTGATGTTGCACCAACTTCACAGCCTGGACTCATCTTGTCTGATGCTCAATGTTCCAAAAGGAAAGAATTAATATATCCGTGTGTGCGTGTGTGTGTGCGTGCGTGCGTGGTAGCACGTATAATCCATCATAACACATACACCTGGTGCCTCTGCCATTGCCCCTGCTTCGCCTGGACTGTGTGTGTGTGTGTGTGTGTGTGTGTGTGTGTGTGTGTGTGTGTGTGTTTGTTTGTTGCCCAGTGTGTGGGAGTTGGGAGTTGGTATCCATGGGACGCCTGATTCAATTACTGGATCATCATGAAGAGATGAATGGAAAGACAGAGAGGGAAGGAAAGAGAGATAGGGAGGGAACAATCGTAGGGGGATAAGATGAAAAGAAGAGTTAAAAACAAGGCCAAGAAAGGAGAAAGGGGACAAAAAGGAGACAGACAGAGTGGAGTGTGTGTGTGTGTGTGTGTGTGTGTGTGTGGGGGGGGGGGTCACACCGGGCAAGAAAAGG
>JAVDPK010001460.1:370267-381678 GCA_034780415.1 Cichlasoma orientale | reverse complement strand
CCCCCCCCCCCCCACAGCGGGCAAGAAAAGGCTGAATGAAGGAATTGAAAATAGATTAAAAGATGGAGAAAGAACAAATTGGAGGGAAGGGGTAAGGACAGGCTGGAAGGAGCCCTGGACAAGAAGGAGGAAAGCTAGATGTATAACAGAGCAAAGGGGGGAGAGAGGAGGAAATGAAATGAAAACCGAGATGGATAAGAGAGTGGAAATATGGAAGAGCGGAGGGGAGCAAGAGAGGGTCGTTCATCTCTGAGCGTGTGACATTTTCCAGAACAGTCGCTTGTTAAAACCAAAGCATTGCGACAAAGTGTGTGTGTGAGTAGAATTTGGCTCAGATAGATTAGTCTGAGCTTAACCAGCGTACACACACACACACACACACACACACACAGTAAGGTATGCCACCATATAAGCAGAAGCAAAGCGGACAACCTGCATCTTAATGATAAATGAGGTAAGAAATGTCTGTAAATTTTCATATACTGCTCTCGAATCTATCTCAGCTGTATTAGACACTTATATTTTCTTAAACACGAAAATAATTTATTCCTTCCAAGGCTCGCTGTTCAGAGGTGGTGTGACTCACACAATTATATCACAAAAAAAAAAAAAAAAAGTTCCTAAGACAACAGGAGAGACGCGGTTAACCCTGTTGTAACTGACAAACTTACAGTGCATACAGAGATTAACCGCTGACTCATCTGTCAGCAAATTAGTCACCACATCTTTCGGGTCAAAGTGGTTAAGAGCCCATTATGATCACATGACTTCCTGGATACCATGAATGGTGGATGTCTAAACATATTTACAGAATATTACAGGGATTAAAGTCATTCTTATTGAAGTGTGTTGCACAAGAGATGATCTGGGTGACAATGTGTGGTCAAATGCAGAAGACGGGTTCACTTCTACTTCTTTATGCTCTCATGGTCAGTTAATTAGGGACACCATTCAACTGGTTCTTAGTGGAAATATCTGATCTGCCAATCACATGGCAGCAAGTCAGTGCATTCAGGCATATGGTCAAGATAACTTGATTTTAAGTGACGTTGAATGTGGAATGGTAGTTGGTGCTGCACAGGCTGGTCTGAGTATTTCAGAAACAGCTGATTTTCCTTGTCTTTTTTGTTTCAGTCTCTGGGTTTCCAGAGACTGAAACAAAAAAGACAAAACATCCAGTGTGAGTGGCAGTTCTCTAGGTGGAAATATCTTGTTGATGCCAGATGTCAGAGTGGTGCTGAAAAACACACCACGGGCTACTCCTGTCCGCTAAGAACAGGAAACTGAACTACAGTTCACAACTGAAGATTGGAAAAAGCCTTGGCTGATCTGACGAATCTCGATTTCTGCTGCAAAATGTGGATGACCACAGTGTACCATCTTCTGATAGCTGCTTCCAGCAGGATAATGCACTACAAAGCTCAAATGATCTCAAACTGGTTTCTTCAACATGACAATGAGTTCACTGCATTATAGTGGCCTCCACGGTCACCAGATCTCAAGCCAATACAGCACCCTTTGAGATGTGGTGGAACAGGAGATTCCCATCATGGATGTGCAGCAGAAAAATCTGCAGCAACCATGTGACGGTATCATATCAATATGGACAAAAATGTCAGAAATGTTGCCACGGCAGTTCTGAGGGGCCAACCTGGTACTTGCAAAGGGTCACTAATAAAGTTGGTGTATGTAGGTAAGTATGTGTAAAAGTGGGGAGGAAAGGATGTAAGGATAGTTCTCTCTCTTTCTTTCTATCTATCACGCTCTTTTTTTTTTTCTTGTAGCAGGTAGAAAGCAGCCCAGAAAAGATGGCAACCAATTGCAAGCGTGTTGCCGACACACTGGCCTCGCTCCAATCTCGGTGGTTCCAGCTGCTCAACTCTGCCACTTCTTCTCTGCTGATCTGTCTAAGTCACCACCGCCAGCTCCCTGCGGTTGGACTGGACCACTGCTGCCCACAGTTTCCACTGTAAGCTCCTGCTGCTCTTTCTGCCAGAGACTCACCCTAAGACACAACAGCTTCCCTTTCATGGCCTCCCAACTGCGGCTTCCCAGTTCCAGCTTTCAGTGCTATCCATCTCTGTCCTCTTCTATTTCTTCTCTGGCTCTCCATCTTCTATTTAAAGAGCTGAGCTGAGTAGGTGCAAAATTTAAAGTGATTTAACTAAATGCACAAAAGACAATAATTTTCACAATGGACGTGTGTAAAAAAAAACCAAAAACAACTAATAAAACCACAGTAAATCAAAACACATAAAGCAATAAAAAACAAACAACAAAACAAGCAAAGATGCATAAAAGAAAAAGCACATTTAAAAAGTATGTTTTTTATTGATTTTTTTGAAAAACCCTCTAAGGAAGAATACCATGAAGGAATGCAGCTGTTTTTATTGTAATGGAATCTCAGGTTATGATGCAAAAATAAATAAATAAGTATATAAATAACAGACACTTCAAAGTGCCGTCAGTGTTGTGACACTTCGTTGAGTTGATTTCAAGACAAGTGTGAAGTATTTTGGTTGCATTAGTGCATCGTGGATAATTGGTTCCCCGCGTTGTTTTGATGTCCCAAAAATCCCCTCGTTCGTACACGCAGGTGTCAAACTGACGCGTAACGTGAGCTCGGAGAAACTTCTGCTTTCAGCAGATAAAGGTGAAAACAACCTTTTAGTGTCAAATCACATTGTTCTGCTCAACCATCCAACTCCCGTAATTATGAAGTTTTTTTTTGTTTAACCGCAAATGTCTTTCCAAACTTTAACGTGGGAAGATGCTTTCCTCACCTTATTTGGAATGTAAAATCAGAAGGGTGGACGTTATTGCAGTTATTGTGCAGCATGCTGACCCATTAAAATCCTATGAGTGGGCAAATATTGGAGCAGAAACTTTTAGCCAAATTAAGCTTTCACCTTTGATGGGGATCAATTATCAAAAAGCATTGTTACTGTACCTAATAACCTAATAAAGTTACGAGCTGTGGATTAATAAATATATCAAACTTTTTTCTGCCAACCACACATAAATAAAATATGAATGTCATGGCGACACCAATTACACATAAAAACAGATCAAATTTATGTTTAACAGCTGATCTGGCGAGTGACATTATTTTTTAACTCTCCTTTAGTTACCATTAAATTGCAAAGATTCGTGTATAAAGAGTGATGTACTGTATGCGGTTCCCTTTAGCTCCATCTGCTGGTAAATCTCAGTATTGCGCCACAGAAACAACCTCCCCACTCAAAGTACTAAAATTTACAAACTCGTCTTGCTTGTTTCTACTTTCTGCTATCATATCTTTCTTCTTTTAATTGCTTAAATGTCAGTATTTATGTTGGATACGTTTTGATTTTACTGGAAACACGGACAGCCTTCATACTTGTGAGACATACGCTGCCTGTCAAATTAGTCATCACATTCTGAGGGAAATGAATTTAGGGGAATCTGTTTAGTAAAACATCTGAAACTTGATTAAATATAATGATATATCTCACCTCACCACAAACATGTCATTCAGGAAGATAAATCTAGAAGGTAGATAAACCCCACGTGCGACATCTTCCCTCAAAGGCCTCCTTCACACCTTTCTTAACCCTATTAATTCATGGCTTCTTCTCTCCTGTCTCTTCCTATGTTTCCACCTTGTCCTTCCTTCCTTCCTTAGCAATGGAGGATAACTCTGTCCTGCTGACCAACCGTTTCTTGGCCTGGCTAAGCTCAGACCAAGCGGAGGGCTGTCCTTTTTGTGGGTTCTGTGAAACTGTTGTGCATGTTTTCCTGCAGTGTTCCAGACTGAAAAGTTTCATAGAAGTTCTTAGGCTTGTTTGTGGTCAGCTTGCGGTGAGTTCTTCTGTTGAGACCTTTATTCTGGGGTCAGTGAATACAGCACAGAGAAAGACACTTGCAGTTTTAGTTCATTTTCTTTTTGGTCAGGCTAATTTGGCTAACAAACTGAAGGGTGGTGCTCTAGTAAATGTTATTTCCATGTTCAAAGGGATGGCACATGCTCGTTTGAAGGTGGAGTATGCACATCATGAGGCCTCCACATTAGGAATAATGTGGAGGCCTTTCAGGAGGTTTAGGTGGAGCCATTTGCGCTGTAACTGCTGATGGTCTCAAAATGGGTTTTTAATTTTTTCTTTTTATTGGTGGATGTTTTTGATTTTGTGTGTGCGTGTGTTTATTTTGTGTAATATTTGCATACTTTGTATACTTACTTTTTTTTTAATAAAGAAGATTGAGAGTCTTTCTTTCTTTCTTTCCCTCCTCATGCTGCTTTTCTCACATTCTCTCTAAGTTCTCCTCAGCAGCGTCTTCACTCACCTGCTGCCTTTTCCTCCCCATTTTCCTCCATTAAGGAGGAAGTGTTAGCCGTGACATTCTGGTTAAACTGTCACATTTACCTCGCTGTTTTGCTTTGCTCTGACAAGCAGCTAATTAGGCCTGCAATTGCACGTGCCATATACATGTGCAAGTGTTTTGTTTATTCATTGTGTGTGTGTGCGTGTGCGTATGTGTGTGTGTGTGAGAGAGAGAGAAAGAGGTAGCTTTTCTTACTCTTGTCAAGACAGCACCCAATTAAGGACTGGAGAATCAGGACTGGAGGAAAGAAGCAAGAAGCTTTAAAGGCAAAGAGAGAGAGGAATAGGAAATTAAATGCACAGTTAAGTAAGAAAAATAACGGTAATAATAAATAAATGAATACAGAAACAGAAAGGCCGGACGACACAGAGAACATCCCTGATTTATGTTAAGAGCAGAAATCATTTCAATGACAATGAAAATGATTTGGGGATGAACAGAAGGGAGCACAGGGTTGATTAAATCCCCACTGCAGCGATAATGCCATCATCACAGATCAGCCAAAAAGCAGCAGTTAATCTGGGTGCACCTTTCTACTGTAATACGGCCCTGAGAGGACGCGCTGCTCTGTTCAAGCTGCTGTCATTTTAAACATCTCAACACATCCATTTCTCTAAAATATGAATAATCTTTTCATTTTTGCCTCTGCCCTGATTTTCCTGGTCCATTTCAATGATTTAATGCGTACTCCACAATCGATAACACGTCGCTGCAGCTTCACTTTGATTCAACAGTGAAGTAGCTTTTCAGAAACCTTCACAGAACCTTTGCTGAAATTCAACAACAGGAGCTCAGAATATTTCTGCACTGGGTGGAGCGCAAAGTCAGATACATCAGACATGTTCAGATTATATGAGTTAGCACCTGTGTCAATATTACAACCCTGCTGGACTATTCAGACCATGGTTTATGGTTACAGATATTAAGTGTTTCAGGCACTTATTAATGAAGTCCTCGGGGATTTTATCAATTTTTTTGTTTTTGTGTATTTTGATGATATTTTGATATTTTCCAGGACACAGGAGGAGCATCAGGTACATGTTCAGAGTGTACTGCAATGTCTACTGGAGAACAAGTTATATGTAAAAGCAGAAAAGTGCGAGTTCCATGTTCCCTCTATAAGATTCTTGGGGTATGTATTCAAGGGAGGGCAGGTGAGGACTGACCCAGAGAAAGTCAAAGCCGTGGCAGAGTGGCCTGTACCTACTTCCAGGAAGCAACTTCAGTGGTTTTTAGGATTCGCAAACTTCTACAGTCACTTCATCAGGAATTACAGTCAGGTAGTGGTACCCCTCGCACAACTATCCATCCATTCACTTCCGCTTATCCTGTTTAGGGTCGCGGGGGGGCTGGAGCCTATCCCAGCTGACATAGGGCGAGAGGCAGGGTACCCTCGCACAACTAACTTCTCCTAAAGTACCTTTTCAATGGTCAGCAGGGGGCGGCACAGCCTTCTGTCAATTAAAACAAAGATGAATATCAGCTCCCATCCTAATCCAACCACAGACCGAGTCGCAGTTTTTGTAGAGGTTGAACCATCAGATGTCCGGGGTGGGAGCCATCCTGTCCCAGAGGTCTGGCCCTAATGGTAAACTTCTTGGCGTGCTACCTGGGTGAGGTTTTTATGAATGGTCCTGGTTATTTATATTTTATTTATTTGAATGTGACCATTCTGTTTTACCCATTAGGACGCATCACTTATATTTGTTTGATAAATACTGTTTAGAAAAGAAAATACTTTTTATTTTTTACATCTATTTTTTGATTTGTGTTATACTTGGCTGTTCTCACTAGCTGTCACTCAGCTTGCTGCTTTTCCTGTTATTTTACTGTCATACCCCCGGCTGGCTCAGCTGGTTTCTCGCCTTTCCTCTTAAAGCTGAATATTGGTGTTCCAAACTATTTTAATAGCTACCTACAATCACTGCTGCCAGTCAAATTAGTACATTAGTACTACTAATGTAGCGCTATCACTGAAAAAATTGTAGCTTTTTTGTCATTACAAACGCCTGTTGATTTGTAAACTAAGAGGTTTCGTTTTTTTTTTTGTTGTTTTTTGTACAATTTAGCATCATGTGAGTGTTTAATGTTGCATTACCAAATTACCAGACTTATTCTGTTTATTCTCGAATAAGTTGCACATTTCATCTGTCGTTGTAGTTCAAGCCTGTCTGATGCTCTCTGTATCAGCGTATACACATAATCTCCTTACTTAGTGGCCTCTGGGGTGTGTTCAAACAGTCGCAAGCTTGATATCTTCGGCAGAGGGCAGAGGTTGGAAGAAATGGCTCTTAACTCCGTGAGGTCTTTACATAACACCATAAAGCCGGTCTCATGTGAATAGAAGACTTTGCAGGGAAAATTCAGCCGGCTGGAGGATTAGAAGCAGTTTTCTTTCTCCATCTCTGGCTCTCTCTTCCATCTTTTCTGTCTCAGTTCTTCCTTTTTCAGAACTGCACTGCCTGTTCTGTCGTTTATCCTCCCACTCTTTCATCCTTTGTTCTATCCGTGTCTCCCTGTGGAGTTTTCCAATGTAAAAAAAACAAAAAAACTAATTGGTGGATTATAACAAAGTCACCTTGACATCATATTTCTGTAATAAGGAGAGAAGCACGCACAAACATGGACTGGCTTAAGTCTATCAGTTACATTTCAGTGTCTTGCACTTGTAGGCAGATGTAGGAGACTGAAAAAATTGATGGTGTGCTCATTTCTCTTTATCTCTGGATGGGTGAAAACTTTTTAAAGATAGCGTGAAGAGGAGGAGTTTTGCATTAATATTTGTTATACTAGTTCTCATTTTAATACATTGAGCACTTCCTTGAATCTCTGTAGAGCCATTTTAGAGTTGTTTTATTTTTAGGTTAATTTTGGTTTTATAGCCGATAACTTTTCTGTCGGCCAACTATTACTCCAACTAAATGGTCATCCTGATTGTTTGCTTCTGCCGCCTGACCCAACCCATAAGAGCATTTCTGAAACCACATAAAGAATTTAACTGAGTTAAGTGGTGGGCAAAATAACGAGTCTGGCAACATTTATCAGGAGCAGGTGAAATTACTGTCAGCTAAGCTTCGATATCAGGAGGTGAGAGGGTAAAAAAAAGATAATGGTAGAGGGAGACAAACCAAATTACGTGGTGTTATATTATATTCTGGCTTCCACACAAGGGTATCAGCCGTCCTCCTTTCACCTGAGCTGGGAAACAGATTAACGTCCCATCATGAAAACACAGCAGACCAATCCTATCAGCCCCCGACGTCCTGTGCCCATTACACTTGATAACAGGAGAGGGAGGAGGGGAAGAGGGCTGTTTTCATCTGATGAATGCTGCTTCAATTTTACAGTTCCAAAATAAGAGAGAACACATATGTGATAAGACTGTGCGTGCATGCTCGAGAGAGAGAACAACTAACTAACTGAAGTCAAAGGAGGGAGGGAGGGAGGGAGGGGGGGAGAGAGAGAGAGAGAGAGAGAGAGATTTTTTGGCAGAAATAATCACATTTGCTGAGCAACCCAAGTGGCTGCTGCTGTCGCTGAGAGCTGAAGAGCAATTTTTGGGTTGGCAGCTGCAGTGATTAATGTGGGAAGTGACATTAAAGAGATTTTCCAAGAATTATATAAACACACTTATAGTGACATCCAGTGAGAGAAAATCATCCCAGGAATTGGGCTGCGGCCAGCGTAGCTGTTCCATAACAGACTCAGATATAAGTTGTTTTTTTCTTTTTAAACAGTAACAAGAAAAAATGTCAGTGTTACAATTTGATATGTTTCAAGGGGTAATATAGTTCTATATTTCTTTACAGATTTGGTTCAAGTGAGACATAACAGTTCTTTTTTTTTTTTTTTTTTAACTATTTAGCTGTTGCGAGCTGACACGTTGCCAAAGCTTGACTGTTTCTGTTTAACACGTGCCATTGTGGTGTGGTTTCTCAGGAAGGTACATGTGTACCAGGTAACAGGGTCAGAGTGACTGCTAACCAAAAGAAGTGAGAGCTCCAGGTACAGAATGTAAAATGTTGGGAAATATTATCATGTATCTAAATTCACTGAATTATATGATGCAAGTTTGAGTCCCTGTGAAAAACTCAGGAGGAAAGACCTTTCTATCTATCCATCCATCCATCCATCCATCCGTCCGGAGCCTGGTTGTGGAGGCAGCAGCCTAAGCAGAGAAGCCCAGACCCAGCCACCTAGTCCAGCTCATCACCGAGGCATTTCCACGTCAGCTGAGAGATATAATCTCTCCGGCGTGTTCTGGGTCCGGCCAGGGGGGCTCCTGCTGGTAGAACATACCTCACCCAAGAGGTGCCCAGGAGGCATCCTTGTCAGATGCTCGAACCGCCTCAACTGGCTCCTTTCTATTCACTGAGGAGACTGATGAGTAATTGTAAACAGGTGTGGCAGACTAAACACAGGTGACACTAGTGAGGGCGTAGGAAAAAGAAAGAGGAAGTAAAACTCTAACATACAAAAATAACAGTGACAAAAAAAAAAGAGGAAACGACAGGAACTCAAAATCATGAAATGAGTGGTGTGTGTGTGTGTGTGTGTGTGTGTGGTAATAAATCACATTAGTGAGAGAGCATAATGGCATAAACATTTTATTTCCATCCCCACTAACGTCTCTAAACAGATCTAATTGCACAATTGATCTGCTTCATGTGGAAACTCCCTGAATATACAGGATGGTGCTGAATGGGCAGCAGATGGCAGCAAAAGACTAAAACTATCACTGCTTCATTTTCTCATTCATCCTGGGTTTTCTGTACCATAAAGGCAGTTCACGTCATACTGAGGTACGTCACTGTGGTAATTCACCCGGCTGACCTAACCTGCTCTGTGCAGGTAATGTTCCATATTAAAGATCAAAAGGTGTGAAATCACCACATACTTACCAATCAAGTCTCCAGAAAAAAAAATAGCGTCACCATTCCTGGAAGATCTCTTGGACTTCAGTGTGTGGATAGTTGGAGGTTTTAAAGTTTCTCCTTTGAGATCTATAATAGAACAAGTCCGCCAGACCATATCGTTACAGTTATACATGCTGTAGTACCATCATGTGGAATATTTCAACTCACTATAGAATAATAGCACATTCAGAACCCTGATTATAATATGTATGAAGATAATCCATAGTAACTACATAGGGTAGCTAAAGCATGCACTAACCCACAAATAATTTGAAAACCATTTCCTGTATCTACATATTATGCTAGATACAGAAATGCCATAGCTGTACATGCTAATGCACACGATAAAGCGTGTTGAGTACGTTTTGTTGTTAGCGCTTTCTACGTGATTTTTTTGTGAACCCATTAGAGGAAGGATACAGCGCTTTGGGAAACACTGATTGCATGATATGTAAGTGTAAATCTTCTGGTTTTATATGCAAAAAGACTTATTGCTCTATCGTATGTGTTTGCAATTTTATCGGCATTTAAAAGCAGTTGGCAGTCGGGAGCGCCGGCAGGCCACAAGGTTAGTGTCTGAATTCTTTGTGTTTCTTGAATGAGCATCAGAGATAAATGCAGTTTCTTAGATACAAGTTTATTCCTTGATTTAAAAAAAACAAAAACAAACAAAAAAAAAACAAAACAGCTCAATTATAACCCATCAGATTCTTTGGTGTCGTAGTGATAATGTTGTGATATTGATAAGTCTGTAAGTCTGTTAACTCACACAATTGGCAGTTTTATTGGCTTTTCTTCCTCCTTCAAAAAAAGCTTCACTTTGTTAATGTAGCAGCTCTTCTCAAGTCTTACTGACTAAAGTACTTCATATTGGAGGGCCGGGGTGTAATTAAAATAAGAAAACCATTCACACAGAAACTCACTTAGCTAATGGTTCTGTTTGATTTGAATACACCCATCATTTGAATTATTTCAAATGATGGGTTTGAATGATGGGTAATTATTTGGGTATGTTCACCCAAATAGACTAATAAATAAACTAAGTTTATTTATATTATGGAAGTCACAAACTGTCATCTGGAATTCACTACAATGATTTAATGATACTATTTTTTTTCAAGAAAAGAAAGCTAACATAAAACTTGATACAGAGGTTTTGGGACTTTGCAGTCCTCACACAGGTGTGTGTGTGTGTGTGTGTGTGTGTGTGTGTGTGTGTGTGTGTGTGTGTGTGTGTGTGTGTCTGTATATAATTCATCATAGCAGACAGCAGTACATTTCATAATTAATCAAGATATTCATTTGTCAGATATCCAGTATTTTTTATGCAAATAATGAAAAGGGAAACAGGGAGAAGTGATGGGGATTGCAGTATACAACATTAAAGTATATAATCCACAGAGGCGAGAAGAAGAAAGATCAGACAAAAGCACGGATAAGGTCAGTGTGTTCATTTTCTAAATCTTAATGCACCATCTGATATGCATTTTATTAAAGCTACTTTTTCTACAGACTACACACAGAAACCCAAACTTGCTAGTGACTATACAAAATTGTTTTTTTTTATATTTTGAGTGGTTCTGGGGGAAAAGTGTAAAGTTGGAAAACTCTACTGATAACATCACCATGACTGTTTTAAGTTATCCAGGTTTAAAATATTTGACAGAAAATTTGCTATAAAAAGAGTGAAAATCAAGTTAGCATGATTTCTGTGCTCTCTGAGCATGAAGAGGGTTTAAACTTAAAGCTGCGTGTAATCATTTCAGTGAGCCTTGGAGACAACAACAACAACAAAAATCTAAAATATACAACACAGCCTCACTGCAGTTTGTGCACATATTTAGAAGAGGCCAGCAATCTACATCTCTCCAGGACAGCGTGCACCTGATGCTCTTCTCCCCCCGCCCTGTCTTTTGTGATTTGTGTGCTGGAATGTGCGCGCCGAGACTGCAGACGCACATCACTATCAGCGAACTGTTTTGGCTGGCAGCCGCCACAATGCCCTGACCCCCTCTCGTCTCCGTCGGCACCCCTCCCCCCCTCACCTACCCCACCTACGCTTCACAGCTAATATGTGCTTATGCTTTTGCTGAGGTGGTTTTTGGACTCTGGTACTGTGCTCACATGTGAGCT
>JAVDPK010001460.1:304347-322910 GCA_034780415.1 Cichlasoma orientale | reverse complement strand
CCGCCACCCCATGCTGGAGAAGCCCGAGCCACCCCCAGGCCACAACCCCCAAGGGAGCGGGCCAACAGCCATGCCAAGACATCCAGTTTGAGTGTCTGAGGCCCATTTGGAACATTTTTTGTCCTGTATAGTGTATTCTATTTAGAGTTTTGTATTGTGTAAGTTGTAAATTTGGACTTGTAGTCCTGTTGAAGGTGTTTAAGTATATATGTGTCCAGAAGTTTTCATCTGGATTGATGGAAAGATATCGCTACCATTTTGTACTATATTTCCATATTTAGCCGGTATGAAATATTAATCATGAATACATACTGTAGTCTTATTTTTGGTGGGCCATTGTGACATTCCCAAAAATCTATTTGTGTCAGAAAACTTACAATGATACAAACATAAATACTCTAATGTACCTTGACTTGAAAAAGTAGAATCAGAAAGGAAAATATTAACTGTGTACTCTGTATGATTTCACTTTTTGTGAAAAATGGAAAGAAATATTTAATGTATACATCTGATTCACTTGTTTGTCATGTTGTTTTCCTTTTCCTTTTAGATATGGAAGTCAACTCCTCATCCTCCAACAACTCTCTTTTTCAGCCACACCATTCCCTTGTAACATCTAACCATTATCTAGACATCGACTGCTTCATGTCCAGACCCGGCTCTTTCATCATCACAGCACATTTCTTCTTCAGCATCGTCTCCCTCTTTCCTCTCTCCACCTTCATCCTCTACCATGGTTTCCAACAATGGTGGCAAAAACACTCCACCTCCTCAGCAGCCATGATGAGTCACTCTGACAGCTTCACCTATCACCTGGTCATCATGGAGCTGATTTGTATCTTGGGATGTGTCTTAGGCATTTGTGCTGTCTATGTGAATGATTCAAATATAATGATTGTGGGGTTCTTTCTAACTTCTTTTACCTGGTTTGGAGAGACATTCTTCCACATCCTGACCTGTGTGGAGCGCTATGTGGCTGTCATTTATCCCATCATCTATGTGAGCCTGAGAAATGAAAGAGGGGTCAGAATCAGAAATATCAGCATTGGCTGTGTTTGGCTGCTTTGCTTTGCGGGGACAAGTCTGGCAGTGAATGACACCTTGTTCCTCATTACAGATCTCTGTGTTGTGGTGTTATCCTTCATCATCATGTCCTTTTGCAGCTTGTCTGTTCTCTATGTTTTGATTCGTCCAGGCCCAGGAGAACAGGGTGCAAACAGGGAGAGGACTGACCAAACAAAGCTCAGGGCATTCTACACTATTCTGGCCATACTGGGAACACTGGTGTTGAGGTTTGTGGGGGGTCTAGTTTGGGCTGTATTTAAGATGAAAGGAGGAGGGAGTGAATGTTTGGTAAATACAACTAATGTATGGTTTATTGTGCCCAGCACTGTGGTGTTACCTTTGCTGTTTCTTTACAGAGAAAGCAAGTGTTTGTGCTGTAAGAACAACAGGCAGTGATTCCAAAGATGAATACAGATTATTAGAAAATAAATAATGATACACAATGGAATAATAACTGCCAGACATGACAGACTAAAAGAAAAAAAAATTGACATGCTTCTTACTGTAACAAATGAGGAGGATGTGTTTTTTTCGTTTCTTTTTTAATTTTTAAATTTAAAATTTTTAATTTCCTCTATTTTTAAGATTGTGTTTAAAACTTTCCTTTTTGATAAGGCTTATAGTTAGGGCTGGATCAGGTGACCCTGAACCATTCCTTAGTTATGCTGCAATAGGCCTAGGCTGCTGCGGGGTTCCCATAATGCACTGAGTGTTTCTGTTCATTCACTTCTTTTTATTCGGCTTATACCCCACTCTGCATTTAATCATTAGTTATTATACATCTCTGGCTCTCTTCCACAGCATGTCTTTTGCCTCCCCTTAGCCTGAACCAGTCACGGCAGATGATTGCCCCATCCCTGAGCCTGGTTCTTCCTGTTAAAAGCGAGTTTTTCCTTCCCACTGCCGCCAAGTGCTTGTTCACAGGGGGTCGTTTTGACTGTTGGGTTTTCTCTGTAATTATTGTAGGGTCTTTACCTTACTTATAAAGCACCTTGAGGCAACTGTTTGTTTTGATTTGACGCTATATAAATAAAATTGAATTGAAATTTTGCCCTCTAATAAAGATAGGGATTTTTTTTTCTGGATTTTTTTTACTTATTTATTTATTTACCTCGACCTTGACTCAATTATGGCAAAAATTTAATCAGGTGATCCAGGGGTCAGTGGCCATCTTTTATGCAAATTTGGAATATGTTTTTGGCACACACACACACACAGAGCATTTGTGTACTGACTTTGACACGTCTTTGAATGCAAAACATTTTTTATGTAAAGGATGCTGTATTAGAACAAAGGAATAAACAAAGTGAACTTATGACATTATTATGCAGATGTGGAGGAGATCTGTATGATATGTAGTCCTCAGATGTTCTTGCCGTCTGTGTGTTGGTGGATGTGTGCACTTTTGAATTTATTCATAGTATTGTCGTGTGTGTGTGTGTGTGTGTGTGTGTGTGTGTGTGTGTGTGTGTGTGTGTTCGTGTGTGTGTGTGTGTGTAATAAACAAATAAGAAATTAAGACAGGAGAGGAGGTGGGAGAGGTGAACTGAAGCTGTGGTTTAGAGCCAGTGCACCACAGTTTGAGCGAACACTTAGCTGACAGTGAAGACACTCAAACCAAGGAAGCTTTAAACCAAAAATTCATAAGGTATGTTTTTTTTCTTTTTCTTTTAATCAGCTTCATCTTAAGTGTACAATATCACAGAAGTACGTTTTAATCAATATTTGGTTCAGTTTGTTAAGAGGGTGTCTATGCACGTCTGTCTGTCTATCTATCTATCATAAAACAATATAGGTATGATAAACATAGAGTCATTAAAAAAGTCTTCCTGTTTAAATATAATGGAGACATAAATTACTTCACTCTGTCATTTTTGTCACTAAAATTGCTTTTGTTCCTGTTGTGTTACTGTTACTTTGTTAGGAATTTAAAGTTATTGCTGCATTTGCTGAGTTTTTGTTCATCACTTTTGGAGGAAACAAAAAACTGTAAAAATTACACATCAAGTTGTCTTGGCAAACACATTTTACAGTCTTTACCAAATATCATTTACAAAGAGTTGCTGCTTTATCCTCTTTGTGAATCACACCTCTTGTAATGCTCTGGTTCTATGATCTCGCAGTATTGTTGTTTTTTTGGACCATAAGTTATAACCCTCAGTCATCACACTTCATTGAGACTAACCCTTTTGCATGTTTTTCTGTCTTGTATGTTCAAATCTCCTCCCTCCCAAACTATGAGCCAAAATGTAGCTAGACTGTAATTAAGGGGTCTGTGATTTGGTGTAGGCAGCTCCTCTCTATCATCCTTATATAGAGCATGTATGCGCTGCATATTTTTGTAGCTTGAAATTTCAGATATAGAATTTAAAATTGGTTGTAAAAAGCTGTGACTTTACCAATTATTTTCCTCACAGTATTCTGAGTGGCCAATTCTCAGCTGAGGCAGTATACTTTATATATACAAACCAGTTGAGCTGTACATTAAAGGCCATCCACACGACTTGTGACCATAGGCAAAATAAAAAAGCGAGTTTTTTCAACTCTGAGGTGAGCAACTGAAGTGACAACCAGTGGGAGCATAGCATACTGCAGATTGTCACAAGAAGGGGTGAGACATACATTAGAGGGTTACCTACACAACTAGAGCATTGAATGACCAATGGCAACAACAGTTGGCTAGAAAGCGACACGTGATGAAGAAATTACTTCAGATAGGGATGGAGCTTTAGTAATACCATGGAAGAAACCGTGGATTTATGCTAGAGTACACTGTGTGTACTGTGTTGCCTGTGCGCTGTGCATTAAGTTTGTATGCAATCAGTTGGTGATCCAGAAAATGCTTGACTATGCCTTTACATTTAGACCTGATTTGTTGCGAAGCTTGTTTTACACTGATGGCACTTCAGCTGAGATTATCCAGTCAGTATCATTAACTTCACTTAGATTTAGCCAAAAAAGCTAATCCTCAGTAATCTTTAGTCCCTTTTCATTAGTAAACCAGATTGTAAACATGTTTTTTTATGAGAGTATGTTAGAATGTATATTATATACAATGTCTTATGAATTAAAATAAGTAGAAGAAAAAGAGTGAAATCACAAGAAGAGCACCAGCTGAGCATTCACTCTTCATAGATGGATAAACAATAAAATTAGGGATTAAATTATATCCATTTGATTGTGTTTTTCTGTTCCAGATATGTCAGGAAACTCCTCATCCTCCAATGAATCCCTTCCTTATCAACACAATTCCTCACACAATATCCCTTTAGATAAGAATTGCTTCTTCTCTGCACCAAGCTCCTTAATCTACACCGCCTGCAGTATTGTCACCATTTTCCTCCTCCTCCCTCTCTGCGTCCTCATTCTCTATCATGGTCTCCAACAATGGTGGAAAAAGCGCTCCAGCTCCTCAGCAGTAACACTGAGTCACTCTGACAGCTTCACCTACCACGTAGTCATCATGGAGCTGATTGCTATCTTAGGGTGTATCCTCAGCTGTTGTGGTATCTACATCAGGATTTTAAAGATGTTATTGGGGCACATTCTTTTGTCCTTCACTTGGTATGGAGAGACTTTCTTTCATGTCCTGACCTGTGTAGAGCATTACCTGGCTGTTGTGCATCCCATCATTTACTTGAACTTAAGGAAAGAAAGTGTGAACAGAATCAGAAATATCAGCAATGGCTGCATCTGGCTGCTGACCTTTGCACTCACTTGTCTCCTAACAATGGAAATTTTGATTTTGGATATGTGCCTCTTGTTCTCATCTTTGATCATTGTCACTTTCTGCAGCCTTTCTGTTCTTTGTGTTTTGATTCGTCCAGGACCAGGGGAACTGGGCGGAAAGAGAGAGAGGGCTGACCAATCAAAGCAGAGGGCATTCTACGCTATTTTGGCCATATTGGGAGCGCTGGTGTTGAAATTTGTTTCGGCTCTGGCTTGGGCTGTACTGTTTGTGTCAGCTAGAACTAGCAATTGTCTGATAATGGCATGGAGTTGTTGGCTTAATCTACCCAGCAGTCTGGTGTTACCACTCCTTTTTCTGCACAGAGCAGGCAAACTAGTGCATTTTAAGAATATCATAGCAAAGCAAAACTCAAAGTGACAGGCACACATAAATGATATGCCAATTTTTTACAAAGGTAAATAAATAAATAAATAGTCATTTAAACATCTGATGGTTTGAGCCTCACCTTGACTTGGAAAAGTGTGCTTTATTCAAATGTGTTGAAATAATTTTATAATATTTATATTTATAATTATAATTATTTATTTTTAAATATATATCTGTAAATATTCTCATATAATGTTTCTCTTTAATGGTTTTTCTTCTGTGTTTGATTCACTCGGCACTGAAGTCAGATTGTGGCTGTGTGCCCGTGTCACTGGAACCTCCCTGAATTTCTCCTCCATACAGCTGACCATTTTTATTTTCATTTTTTTTAAATTATGACTGGGTTACACATTGTTGCTACATTACCTTTGCTGCTGTTTCCTATATCTACTTCACTGCATGTGTCCAATAACTGATAAGATGTATGTAATGGTAAAAGGAGTTGTAATTATTATTGTAGCCTTTTTATCTTTTTAATTTTCCACTTTTCACATTTTTACTATTTTATAATCTTTGCTTGTTTGAATAAAATTTAAGTAGGCTACTTTTGAGTCACTGAAAAGGCAGAGACCACTCTGATTCTTTTTGTTCCTGTCATTTAAACTTCTCCAGGCATCATACGTGGAAATCCCCCCTTTGATGTTCTTTTAATATGATGCTCAGAAATAATATGTGTCAGAAAACAGCAAGAGTAGGACAAGCATTTAGATAAAACACTTAACAAATACTCTATACTACCAAAAGTATTCACTCATCCATCAAAATTCTTGAATTCCGGTGTTCCAATCACTTCCATGGCCGCAGGTGTGTAAAACCAAGCACCTAGGCATGCAGACTGCTTCTACAAACATTAGTGAAAGAATGGGTCGCTCTCACCAGTATGATTCTGTGATAGAATGCCACCTGTGCAACAAGATGAGTGAATACTTTGTAAAACGTGACAGTTGGTGGATGAGCCACATCACGTCCTGAGTGGCAGTCTCCTAGATATCGAACTCTATTGCATTCTGGTCTTTATCGCTTTGAAGTTTAACAGTTATGCAAAATATGTATTGACTTACAACTAGTTGTTAGACTCCTTGGAGTCCAGCTGATATCACCGCTTTATAATGTTGCTTTTAATTGGGATATAACTGACAATGCTATTTTAATTTTGTGTGCTTATGTTTTTGCAATAAATCTATTTACTTCCAGAATTCTCTCTCCTTATTGAAATAATTTGGTTTTATATAAGAATTGCACTCATAATTCACTTTCCCTGAATTACACTACAAATTAACAAAAATAATCCATGGTGACACTTTTTTCCAGAGACTTGATTGGTAAGTAGATTAAGATTAAGGTAAGGTAAAAAGGTAAGATTTCATACCTGTTGATCTCTAATCTGTAATCTAACTAGAGCCATATTCCAGGAATCAGGTTTAGCTAACAACTCTGAGTTCGTTAACCTGAGATGAGGGAAACTCCAGGTTTTCTGTTCCAGAAAGAGAATGGTCTTCAACTTTAAGCCAGTTGCCAGGGTAACAGGGGTGACAGCCCAAACCTGCTTGCTGGCAGTTTTTCTTCAACAAACTCGTGTCACATTTTTATAATTCTATATAATTTTATATTTTTAAATTTTGCTATTTTTTTTGTACTTAACATGAAAACTTTTACAGTCAATATATAAAGGATGCAATGGGGAAATAATTATTGGAAATAATTATTTGATCCCCTGCTAAATTTGTAAGTTTACTCTTTAGATAGTTTAATGTTAATGGAGAGAGACAGAGTATTAACCAAAAATTCAGAAAAAACACATTACATAAAAGTGATGCATGTCGTTTAGTGAAATAAGCATTGGATTCCCAAGAAAACCATAATTTAGTACGTGGTGCAGAGACCCTTGTTGGCAAGCACAGCAGTAAAAAGTTTCTTGTAGTTAGTCACCAGGTTTGCACATATCTCACGAGGGATTTTGGTCCACTCCTCTTTACAGCAACTCTCTAAATCCGTTAGGTTTCTTGGCTGCTGCCTGTCAACGTGAAGCTTCAGCTCCCCCCACAGATTCTCTGTAGGACTGAGGTCTGCAGACTGGCTAGGCCACTCCATAACCTTAACATGCTTCTTCTTTAGCTACACCTTTGTTGCCTTGCCAGAATGTTTTGGGTCACTGTCATGCTAAAAGACCCATCCATGACCCATCTTCAGTGTTCTGGCTGAGGGAAGGAGGTTCTCATCAAAGATTTTAGGATTACATGGCCCCTCAATGTGGAGAAGTCATCCTGTACCCTTAGCAGCCCCAAAGCATAATGGTTTCACCTCCACGCTTGACTGTGGGGATGGTGTTCATTGGGCCATACTCAGCATTTCTCTCCCTCCAAACATGGCAGATTGAGTTGCTGTCAAAGAGCTTGATTTTGGTTTCATGTGACCACAGCACTCCCAAGACCTCTCTGAATCATTTAGATGTTCACTGGCAAATTTAAGATAGTCCTGTACATGTGTCTTCTTAAATGGGGGGGACCTTGAGTGTACTGCAAGCTTTCAATCCATTACGACAGAGTGTATTACCAATGGTGTTCTTGGTGACTGTGGTCCCAACTACCTTCAGATCATTAACAAGCCCCTCCTGTGTAATTTCCCTCTTTTTTTTTTTAAGTTTTCTTATTCTCTTCCCATGAGGTAAGATCTTGCATGGAGCTCCAGACTGAGGGCAACTGATAGTCTTTTAAAATTTCTTCTGCCTGAACAATCGCACCTGCAGTTGCCATGTTCTCACCAAGCTTGTTGGTGATGGCTTTGTAGCCCATTCCAGCCTTGTGCAGGTCTACAATCTTGTCCCTGACATCCTCTAACACCTCTTTGGTTTTGCTCATGGTGGTGGAGAGGTTGGAATGGACAAAATTGATTCTGTGGACAGGTGTGCTGTATACACTCAATGACATACAAATCAATTTGTAACTTTAATAAATTGTTTTTTGTCTGGGTTTTTGGTTGCTATTCTGTCTATTCATTAAAATGAAACTGCCATAAGAATTAGAGACTGTTCATTTCTTTGCAAGTGAGCAAACACAAATTCAGCATCTTTCTATCTCTGTGAATCTGGACAGTAATGGTGTCACACTGTCACTTTCCTTGGACTACAACGATTTATTCAACTGTAGGAATCACTGTTTAAATAAAGATTTTCTGTATTATAAGTGGCAACACTGATGGAAATAAAAATGACTCCATAATGGCTTAGCAAACCGTGTTCCAGCTGGAGTCCAATTACACATCATCATGGATCCAAAATGCATATGGATCATGGATTCAAATCAAATCAGGCCTAGATCCAGTTCAGCTCCGCTCATTTCTGAGCTCATCCTATCTGGAGCCATTCACAATGGCTTAATTTTTCCTGAAACAATCTGTATTCTTTGATTAAAATGGCACACCCTCCCCATAATATACAGAAATATCTGAAATCTATAAGGGCTTAGACATTTCTATAACATGTTTGTCTTTACTGATAAATCTTTATATTTATTATAAACTTGGAAAGCTGCTGTGCATTTTTTTTAGTTAAATGTGAAACTATTACTGAACTCAGACTATTAACTGGAACTTATTAAAACATCTCTGCTATGGCTGTAGGAGAACCATCATCTATCAGTGAAGGCTGAGATTATATCAGATTAAGTAGTCTTTCTGTAAATTTCATTGAACAATTTTATCTAGTAGTGGCAGAAATAATGGAAATTCTGTGGTGTTGGAGCTCCATTGATGATGGCTTTCTTTCATGTACTCACAAATGCGCTTAACTCATAAACCTACTCAGATTGATTGAACCGACACTGATCAGCTGTTCCAAAACAGGAAACTTAGAGTTGCCATTCTCAGAATTGATAATAAATATAATAACAATGCCTTTGACTTATATAGTGCTTTTCAAAGTACTCAAAGCACTTTACAATTCATTCACACCTCAATCATACTTGGTGGTGGTAAGCTACTAATGTAGCCACAGCTGCCCTGGGGCAGTCTGACAGAAGCGTGGCTGCCAATTTGCACCTACGGCCCCTCCAACCACCACATTCATACTTAGGCAATGTCTTGCCCAGGGACACAATGACAGCATGCGCTCAGACGGGGACTCAAACCAACAACCCGCCGATTGCAATGTGAGCACCTACCCACTGTGCCACTGCCACCCACATCACCTTGTAGATTATTTTTAAACTCAGAGTTTGTTGAACATGCTTCCTTAACCCTGAAGTTACCTGGATAGGACAAAACCCTTGTGCCTAGTACAGGTCACAGGCAGTAATTAACGCCACTCAGTCTGATTTGGATGCATTTGAATTCTTTCCACTCTTCATATTAATGGACCAACAATGTAAATAAGTGAAACAGCATAGTTTGTACAATATGTACTAACAACCAGTTAAACAAATGAAGGCTATCACTAGTATGAATATCTCTGTTCAATAAATAAATAATGTCTTCATAGGTTCCCTCTGGTATATTAAAATAGATCCATCCATCCATTTTCTTTCGCTTATCGTTATTAGTGTTTCACACGTGGTGGTTTATTTGACAGTCATGGTCATTTTTTATCATGCAAATCATATATTTGAATTAAAATAATTGACAGTGAGAGGTACAGTGTGGCTGCAATCACAGTCACAGAGGAAAAACCCAGAGGGAGGAAAATCAGACAAACGCTGGTAAGGTTAATATTTATTTATAATTTATTTACATTAAGCATTATCTTAACTGCAATATAGTATGGATGACAGAAATACACTGAAAAACAAAGTATATTTAAATATATATAAAGATAGTGAGAAACAGAGCGAGAGACAGTGTTTGGACATTCATTTTTATGCGCAGTTTTACTGTATTTTCCAACAGTAGATGAAAGAATTTCCTGTATACTACTTCTCTAAAGTTAAAAAAAAAAAAAAAATTAATTATCTTAAGTTAATTGGTCTTAAAATATTTGAGGAAAAACACCACATTTTAGGCAGAATATTTTCATAATTATTTTATATAAGCAATATTTAAATTACATTATGAATTATGTTTAGAAGAGTGGAACTGACATTTACAGCAGAGCAGTCTCAAATCGTCAACCTTAATATAACATTATTAACAAATTGAGTTGTTTTGCTATAATAGTAAGCACTTACATCAGGGTGGTGTATTTTGTGCAAGTGAGAAAATACAAATGGTTTCAGAAAGAAGGAAAGATGAGCTTTATTGTGATATTTGGTGTATCACAGTAGCACAAAGCATTCACAAGGTTCTGCTGTCTAAACACAGACTGAAAAATGAATGAAGGGTTAGCCTGTCATGGATGGATATGTGGCAGGCAGGAATAGGACTCCAATGCATGACTCAGACTAAAAGACTGGATGTAAATGCAGTTTTATTACTGGATACCAAAGAGTAAATATACACTGGGCTGGACAGGAGTTGGAAACACACTAAGTAGGAAAATTGAAGGAAACTAGGAAACACACAGTGAGAGAGGAGCAAAAGACGAGGACACGGACAATTTATAGACACCTGAGGTAATCAGGGAGATTGGAGACAGCAGGGGAGAACAGGTGAACTGAATCTAACTAACGAGACAAGGGAAGCAAAACCAAACACAAAGCACGTGATACAAAGGACTGGTACAGTAAAATCGGAAGTAGGCATGGAAACAAAAACGCAGACTTGACAACACAGCTAGGCAGGCAGAGATACAATAAACAGTACATATAAATGAACTTAACCTGTCAATTCAAGAAGGCAGGGAATAAAATGCACAGAAAACAGGAGACATAACTGAACGGGGAGACAAGATAAAAAAAAAAAAAAGAAACCAGACAACCACGAGGATAGGACACAGAGAGACAAAACAGGGACGGGGACACAGAGATGGAGACAGAAACACAAGGGAAGCAGGAACACACAGGAACACAGGAAATATAAACAGCAGACATGAACAGAACTAAACCAGAACCAAAACCTAGGAGTATAAATCATTTCAAAACCCTGGGTCCTAGACCCAGGGACCATGACCTGAACTTTCAACTAGTGTAAGTTGTGATCAGTGGCTTCAACAAAAGTAGGCTTCTCTTATGTAGAACAACACATTGTTATTATAGGATATTAGACTATATGCAATACAAAACATCCCAAATATACTTTAAAAAAAAATAACAGAAATCACAAGAGACTCAGGGGAGCAATCCCTGTTTTAGAACAGAGAGATTTCATTTAATTAGTGTGTTTGTGTTTTTCAGTTCCAGAGATGGCAGTTAACACCAGTCTGAATGATTCACTCCTTCCAGCACTCCTTTCCTCCATCGATCACTACATTGGCTTAGACATTTCTTGCATACTCTTTAGACCAGGCTCCATCATCTTTATCACATTCAGCATCACCAGCATCTTCCTCCTCCTTCCTCTCTCCATCCTCATCCTCTACCATGGTCTCCAAGAATGGTGGCAAAAGCGCTCCACCTCCTCAGCAGTAAGGATGAGTCACTCTGACTGCTTCACCTACCACATGGTCACCATGGAGCTGGTTGGTGTCTTTGGACGTATTCTCTGCTTTGGTGGCATGTTCAGGGAAGATATGAATCTAATATTTGTGGGGAGCTTCCTTTATTTTCTCACCTGGTACGGACAGGTTTACTTCCACATGCTTACCTGTGTGGAGCGCTACCTGGCTGTTGTTCATCCCATCACGTACCTGAGCCTGAGAGACCAAAGAGGGATCAGAATCAGAAACATCATCAGTGGGTGTGTTTGGGTGCTGTGTTTTGCAGGGACTGGTCTTGTGATGGCACAATTCATAATGGTAGATGTCTGCCTCTTGATGTTATCTGTAACCGTCATCTTCTTCTGCAGCCTTTCTGTTCTCTGTGTTCTGATTCGTCCAAGCCCAGGAGAACAGGGTGGGAAGAGGGACAGGGTTGACCAAACAAAGCTCAGGGCATTTTACACCATTGTGGCCATACTGGGAGTCCTGCTGATAAGGTTTGCTTGGAATCTGTCTTGGGCTGTTATGTATGTGACAAACAGAGGTGTTACTTGTGTGGCAACAACATGTAGTGAGTGGATTACTCTGCCCAACAGTCTGGTGTTACCTCTGCTGTTTCTACATAGAACAGGGAACTTAAGAAGATCTTAATAATCACTTCAAACAAGTTTGACAGACATACAATCTTAATATACTGATGTGTCACAAATGTGTTAGAAGTTAAAAAAAAAACTACTAAAGTTAGCATATTAATAATTGTCATTTAGCTCCTGCAGAGTTTAGTGACATGAACTTCATCTCCCCCTGCCATGTATTGCTATGCTCCTATTCAAGAAATGGTTACATCTGGAAAAGTGGCATATTTTTCAAAGGCAGAATAATTTCAAAGAAAATTAACACAAAACAAAGCTTTAGTTTCATTAAATAATCACCTTTCTAAGTCCAAATCTGAGATAATGTCCTGAATCATCGAGAACAAAACCAATAAATTTCAGGATTTCTTTTTTGACAGGGTTGAAATTATTATTTGGCTGTGTGTTAGCCCTGTGACAGGCTGCCGACCTGTACAGGGTGTACCCTGCTTCTCGCCCTATGTTAGCTGGGATAGGCTCCAGCCCCCCCCCCCCCCGACTCTGAACAGGATAAGCAGAAGTGAATGGATGGATGAAAATATTATAGCAAATATTTTAACTTTGGGAGATATGATCCATTTGTGTATCAGCCGCCTTTGAGAATTTGTAATAATTTTCCTTTGCCCTGATTTCTGATTTGGTTTCTCGTGATGTGTTCACTTTTGTAACAGATGTAATTGTGAGGCTAGCTTCTGGTGTTTTAAGCACACCGTAGTCTTAAAGAAGCAAAGGTGGTTGCCTTGAATAATTATTGACCTACATCAAAACTCCTATTTTAGGCTAAAGTTATAGAAAAAGTTGTTTTTATTCAACTATAGTCTTTTCTAGAGAACAACATCTATGATTCTGATTGTTCTGTTAGTTCTACTGGACTTGAGTGGTGCTTTTGACACTAGTGACCATGTTTTACTCATTGGAACACTGTGTAGGATTCAAAGTTAATCTCATATAGACCCAGGACTTTCTGAATTAACAATGGAAAATGCTCCTCTGCATCAGTAGTTATGAGATCGACAAGAGTTGATCCAGTGGTCCAGCCAGTTCTTTTTTCTTTGTACATGCTCCCTCGAGGTGAAAGAATTTCTGTTCAGATGACTTGCGGCTGTATTTACCTTTCAATCTGGGAACAAAGATTGAAAGGTAAATGAATGCATTTTGTGTATATATGAATAGTCAACCCACTTTTTTTAACTAAGTTCAAAATGGAGGTTATATTGTTTGGTCTTCCACGTTTAATTGCGAGCTAACTTGGACCCATTTATGTCTCTTTTTAAAACAGGTTAAAATCAAGAGCAGTTTGTTCCAGCTCAGAATGATCTCCAGATTAAAATCTTTTCTAAAACCATCAGATTTGTAAGAGTGTATGCATGTTTTTGTTAATATCTAGATCTCTGGGACAGTGGTTGGTTTGTGTTATTTTGTTTAAATAGTGTGATGTGTGTGTCCAGAATTTTAGGAAGCCCATAATTTTTGTTTTTTGTTTTTATTGCAAAGCCCTTTGGTGAGTGCCTCCATAGTGTAGTGGTTAACACATTTTCTGGTTGCTGGTTTGACTCCAGCTGAAGACATCAATCCCCTTGGGACTGCATCAGGAAGGGCATAACTCTGCCAAATCAAACATGTGGCGCTACATCCGTGATGACCCCTTGTGATAAGGGAGCAGCTGAAAGTAGCTTCTTATTTTAAGTGATCTTTGTAGTTAGATAATTTAGTAAAAGCAGCAGTTATTTCATGGCAGAATCATGCTTCATTCAATTTTATATGCCATTATATAACAAAGTATTTTGATTGTTATGTACCTTGGTAAGCAAACATGTTCTCTTCACTTAATTTCAAAAACAGATTCTTGCGAATTATGATTGAACAATAAAACTCTTTGAATTACTTACATAGCCTTATGTGGTTTTGTACACACAAACTTGAGTTTTCCCTAAAAATATATCACTACATGGCATCCAGAGGAGTGTTTAAAATTTGATTTATGCAGTTTTATCTGTTTTGGTTTAAACATTTTTAGTTCAAAATTCTATAAACAAATAAACAAGTTTTAATAGAATGATTCTAATTCCAAAGTTGCAGTCAGATACATACAGAATATCCTACCCAGTACTGCAATAGATTTAAACATACCTATTAAAAAACAATTGTGGGAAATTATGAAACTAGTAAGTGGTCTTTTTTTTTTTTTGTATCTATGGTTCCTGAATCACCTGGTTTAATGAGTCGAATTTTCATTTTGAATCATGAGTCTGAGGTCTCCATTAACCCAGGTCACATGACTCATCTGACTAGCTAGTCAGACTAGTAATGTGTGTGAAACTGAAATTAAATTAAAAATGTAAAATAAAATTTGCAACCTAATTAATCCTTTGGGGGGTGGGAGGTGGGGGCACAAGTGACTCAAGTGAAAGGGATCACATTACTGAGTGACTCAGATTAACCCAACTATAAAATAAACTGAATTAATTAATTCATAGTATATTACTCTTCCTGTATACTTGTTTATATAGTGGTTAAAAATACTTCAGTTAGTGAGCATTTGTTTTTATATAAAAACAAAACTTATAAAGAGACAGAAGGGTCAACATACAGCAAGTACTGTAAATGTGGAGAGAGAGCAGACAGACGGGAAACCAGTGGTCGCCAGACTAACCTCACGGCCTTTGGGAGATGTGTTTATCTTATTTACGGCCTTCTTGATCTCGCGGATGAATGTTTATCTTATCCTTAAAGGTTTTGCCAAAACATGTACGTCTGTGTCTAAGGAGGGAAAGGTGTGTGTAGGTCACTGCTCCCTGTTGCTAAGTAGAATAAAACTGCCATGTAACAATTAGGAACATGTGAGGGCAGGAAGGCAATGTGTTTCTTTTATAGAAGCTCTTATTGCTGATTGGGGAAGCTTGTGCCATGATACCGAAACCAACCACTGTACGAACCAATCTGAGAAGGCCAAGTCTAAACCACATCTCTCTCTATCTGTTTTTCAATTGATATACTGCAAGTGCTTGCAGTATAAAATTGTTATGTTTAGCTTTGTGTCTTCACTCTGTGGGGAGGGGAGCACAGGCAGCTGCTGGGAAGGCCTGTGTCTCCCTGAACTGATTGCCCGTGTACACGTAATTCTTCTGATTCTTTAATATATTAAATGTTTTAATTTCTAAATTAAAGTATTTTAGATGTCTTCCTTCACAAATAAAAAAACATGCCGTGACAGTGGCACAGTTTGAAGTGTGGCCATTATAGATAAAATCAAGTTACCTTAATATCTGTTTCTCCTGTGTCTCCTAAATACTGTATATGAAAGTGCAAATGCTCTATAAAAATCTTTTTATTCACTCATGTTTAATTTTGTCTCACCTAATTGTTCATCTCTAATTCACTCCATCTGTTTTGGTTTGCTTGAAAAACATATATATGCATGCATGATCTGGAGTATGTGTGAGGATCAAACATTTTTACTAGGTACCAGCAGCACCTAGCTAAGAGCTACTGAAGTGGTCGTGTGGCCACTCAAACAGTGACTAATGGTTCAACTTCTGCTTGCTGCTGTTCAGGTCTGCTTGTTGGGATTTTAAATATTTTTACACCAAATAAAAGTTTACTTTTTGTAACACTTTTTGTCAACTTGAAATTAGTTCCAAATGCATGTCACTTTCCATAGACTTTCATGGTTAAGGATGTTTTCACACCAGCACTGTTTAGTCCATTTAAATCGAACATCAGTGTCCCCTAAAACTACACAGGCATAAATAAACATTACAGTTATAAATCATCACTGAACTGCACCCACAGGTGTGACTAGAATAGCACAGACCACACAGCTGGTGACTCTGATTTGTATACAAGCAAAACTTTGTCTGCACATCATTTGAATTCTTTTCTCTTTTAATCCTAATAGACTGATGACAGGAACTGCAGGTGACCTGACATTTTTGACATATATATAAGTACACATAGATAAAGTCACACTAGGGAGTACAGACTCTTTAGGCACAATATGTCCAGCTACTGAAGGAAGGGAAGTTTGGGATCCCCTGTAGCATTAGACCACTTAACTTATGACCAGCACGTATTGGTGAGAGAATGCTCAGGGAGTGTAAAGCCTGGAACATCTCAGTGGTAGTTCATGGTTTTCAGTATTAGATCAAGGCAAAGCATACATCAAGGTTTCCTAGATAGGGAAAGTCAGCCACTAGCTGCATTCATCACTCCATGGGGGCATGTATACCAATGGGTGAGGATTCCCTTTGACCGGAGTTCAGCACCTGCTGAGTTCCAAAGGAGTGTTTGTGGGGTTTACATGATGACATTTGCCTGTTTTATCTTGATGATAATTTAGTCCACAGTAAGTAATTTGAGGATCATGTAGGACATGTAAGGGTGGTTTTACGTCACAACCAGCAGCACAGAGTCAAGCTTACAGCAAAAAAAAAAAAACAAAACAAACAAAAACAAGTGAACTGTTTAAGTCCAAAGTTGGGTTTTTGGGGAAAATTGTGTCAAAAGATGGTCACAGCATGGATCCTGTAGAAGTTGCCCCTGTGCAGGCTCTCAAGGGAAAACATCACAGCACAGCAGGGGAGGTCAGACAGCTTCTTGGTTTCTTGTCTTAACACTGGAAAGCAATAGGGAGAGGCAACCCCCACCCTTCGTGATCAAGGGCCAAGGCTCAGCAAGCCCCAGACCCAGGCCCAGTTGTACATACCCACACAGGCAAACACACAAATAGCCCACTCACTTACATGCACCCAATCATAAAAGGACATATAAACTCCTTCCTGATGCAGTCCCAACTCCTCCTACAAAGTTTGGGCAAACGAAAATCTTCTTTTTCTGAATAATAATAACAGTTGTCACCTTCTCACCAAGCTTCTTGCTGATGGTCCTGTAGTGTAGCCCATTGCAGCCTTGTGCAGGTCCACAGTCTTGTTCCTGATGTCCTTTGACAGCTTTTGGTCTTACCCATGCTGGTGGAGAGGTTGGAATGGGAGAAATTGATTCTGTGGACAGGTGTGTCTTATACATATAATGCATTAAGATAAGTAGTTTCTGTAATTGGCTGATTTATTGATTGTAATTGGTGTGCCACATGGGCACAGTTATAGGAGATCAAATACTTATTTCACTCAATGGCATGCAAATCAATTTGTAACTTTAATGTTTTTTTTCTGGATTTTGCTATTCTGTCTCTCTCAATTTACAAAAAAGCATCACCACTGCACCTTAAACCATTTCAAGTTGTTGCTGCTATAGTAGAATGCTGCTATAGCTGTTTTTAGTTTTATTTTAGTTTAGTGTATTCTTATTCTATTTTTACTTGTCCTAGTTTTTTTTTATTTTTCTGTACTTATTTAAATTCACTTTTATTTATTACTCTAATCTTATGTTTCACTTACACTGAAACCTGAGAAACATCATTTCGTTCACACTATGTCTCATAGACTGAATGACAATAAAGCTGAGTCTGAGCTACCATAAAAGTTACACACTGTTTATGTCAAATTCAGCAGGGCATCAAATAATTATTTCCCGCACTGGAAGTCATGGATTTACCATCAGCTCAGAATAAAATGTACGTAGTATGTATGTAGTGTAGCTCTTTCTAACTCTGTGAGAGTAATGCTGTCAGACTGTCAGTTTCCTTGCACTGCAAACATTTACTTTACTGTAGAAATCACTGCCTAAATAAAAGAAATGTCTATATAAAGCTTTAGACACAGAAAACAATGATGACTCCTTTGCCGTATTATAAGCAGTAACGCTGGTGGAAAAACATGTCTGTCACAGTTGGAGATGATGTGAACATTGGAGTGAAGATGGGCCTGAAATTATTCTAAGACTTAAAACCGGAACTAAAAGTATTTTAAAGTGAGTTTTTAAATGCAGCCTGCAGACAGTCTGTGTTCTGAATATTTCATGTTGAAATATGTTTACAGAGATTCAGTCATTAGACACTGTCACCATTTTGAAAGGTGAAAAATTCAGATCATGAGTCTCAAAATATTTTCCACTAAAATCACCAAAATCAGTCTCAGTGGGTCAACCCAGAATTGGATCCACCTGAAGGTATCATAGACACTGTAACAGCTCTGTAAACCGTCCACTCTCACAGCATGATGGATCCAAAACGGATAGGGATCACAGATTCAGATTGAATCAGGCCCAAATTCAATTTCCCAGCTCATCCTGTCATAATGCCTTAATTTCCCCCAACACAGTCTGCATTCTTTGTTTAAAATGGATCATC
>JAVDPK010001460.1:258866-273409 GCA_034780415.1 Cichlasoma orientale | reverse complement strand
ACACACACACACATACACACACACACACCCACACGCACGCACGCACACTCACACATATTTCTACACCAAAATTCAATTACATTTTATGCAGGATACTCAAAGATAGGGATGTCACAAGAACTGATACTTTGGGACCAAGTCAGTGCCAAAATATTTTGTTTGTTTTGGAATTGCTGTTAATTTTACATTACCATTATGTAGGTTCAATATTCATATTCTGAAGTTTTATTTTGTGGAATTGTGACAGCTGCAACCTTTGTATCAGGTACACAGATATGTTAGTTTGTGTTGTTTAACGTAACGATCACTAGGTAGGTTACTGTCATGACCATTCAGTATAAAAATATATATAAATTGTCTGTTAGGATATGCTATGCATTGCATTCATTTGATATTTTTTAACAGAGTGATATTTAGAGAGAAAAGCAGTTTCAACACATACACTGCAGTCTTGAATTTACTTACAAAAAAGGTGCATGTAAGAAAACAAATCTCTGATACAGTCAGGTCAGACAGTACCTGATAAGAATGGGCTGATATTCTGCTAATTTTCTGGATTAATCACCGGTATGTGGTTATCCAGGCAGCCCTCTTGCTTCTAAAAGAAATGTTGAAGAATTTGTTGATGTGTGCTACATAATAGAAAGGAGAACTGGTAAATGTCTCAAGTTGTCTCAATGGTGAGAGCGCTAGAGGAGTTCTTTTTATTTTTATTTTATTTTGGTATCATTTTTTTCAATCGTATTGGCAACTGACATTGTGACATTCCTGCTCTGCTGTGATCCTTGCTCTGCATCAGTCTTGCAGCACAGTAGTTTACCTGCTCTGTGCAAAAAGAGCAGAGGTAACACCATACTACTTGGCAGAGAGAACCAGATTCCTGACATCAGTGCTCTACACCTGACAAGCTCATTCACCTCTTTGGAGAAGTATATTGCAATTACAACCACATGCCCACCAAGTCTCAACATCAGAGTTGCTGTTATGGCTATGATGGTGTGAAACGCTCTCGTCTTTAATTTGTCAGCTCGCTCCCTGTCTTTGCCACCATCCCCAGGTCCTGGACGAATCAGAGTGCAAAGAACAGAGATGCTGCAGAAAGAGACAGCAGTGGCAGAGAGAATCAAGAGGGAAAGCTCTATGATGAGGAATAAAATGGTAGGCAGCAGTAGTAGGCCCAATGATACAAGTAAAAGCAGCCAAATGCATACAATTAAAATATTTCTGATTCTGACCCCAGCTCTGTTTCTCAGGCGCATGTAGGTGATTGGATGAACAACAGCCAGGTAGCGCTCAACACAGGTGAGGGTATGAATTAGAATCTGCCCATTTGAGAAAGAATTGACGATAAACAATCCCATCATCTTGACCCAGACCACACTGGAGAAGGTGCCACCACAGAAGACTGCACCACCAAAGCTGCAAATGATCTCAATGGCAACCATGTGGTAGGTGAAGACGTCAGAGTGGCTTGTAGATTCTGCTCTGGAGGCAGAGCGCTGTTGTCGCCATCTTTTTAGACCCAGGTAGATGACGCAGATGCAGAGAGGAAAGATGAGGATGATGTTGGTGATAGAGAAGATGTCGAAACCAATAGAACTAGAACTCTCAAAGAAGCAAAGTAGTGAAGAAGCAAAGAGAGATGAGGTGTTAGAGGATGTTGAGGAATTGACAGACATAACTTTATTGTGAAGAAGAGGAGAAACACATAAAATATGAGAAGGGGGGGGGATCAAAAGAGAAAGCAAAAAGTGAGATATAGAAATTCAAATGACTAAACAAACGTTTGCAAAATTTTGTCATAATAGAAACTATATTAAATGACTATTGCTGTTAGTGCTGCCAAATTCTGTGAACTGAATTTTTTTTTTTAAATTTCTTTTAAAGAATATTATTAAAATAAAAGTAAGATAGAAAAATACACCTACCTTTCTGGAAGTGTTTCTTCTTTACCTTTTGACTAGCGCTTGTCAAATTGGACTGCAGAGCTCCGATGCCTCTTCTCCGTATTTATTAGTACTTGTGCATGAGGGCGTGTGTGAATGTTTGTGTGTGAATGGACTACAGACAATTTCTTTGCATGTTACAAAACCATTAAAAGTATCTTCTCTATGTAATAATATTTACATGTAGGCTCCAGTAGGCAAATTCACTTTGTAATGGAAATTGAATTGAAACTAAAGATATAAATTAGAACCTCTCTCTTGTATTTTATGTGGAAAATTATGTATGCAAAGGTTTCATGAAAAACTAGAAAGTTGGAAATAACAGATTAACATCTTTTTAGGTTGATTATTTTACTGTTACCATTAAGCCCACTTACCTACAATTAAAATAAAATACAATACAGTCTACCTTTTTAAAGTAGAGTCCCACTAATGCCAATTAAATCTGCTAAGCCTGATAACTTGAGCACATTCTACATAAATTGATGATAATGTCAGTTTTTCACTTTGCACTCTGCATATTTTTCTAAACAGAACCAGTGATTAAGAGTATTATGCAGTAAGACACTGGGATGTCAATAAATAAAATCAACATTTGCTGCAATATCTCACCAAGACTAGCAGCAAAACATTCTTTTGAATAACTGGTGACCGATCTTGGGCTACAGTTAGGGTTGGGTTTTGCTTTTGCCAATTGCTAAATCAGCTAATTTTTTGGAAGCTTGAAAATGCTGCAGGTAGATTGAGTCTCCTACATTTTGGCTGTTTTTCTGTTTCCTTTTTCATTTGGGTGTTCAAAAGAGGCAGAAATTCTATAATACTAGATGGGCTGCCATTGACCTGGTGGAAGAGGTTATAGATTGAAGATGAACTGGCTGATCTTGGATATGCTGATTCTGATAATGCAAATCTGGCTTGCTGGGTTAGTCAAAAGTGCATGGGAATTAGGTGAGAACAGTTGGAGTAAAGTATCTCGGGTGACAGCTCAACTTGGTGATGCCATAAGTGATGCATTTCAAAAGTGATGAGTCAGGGTATGCTAAACAGAAAAAAATTAACACGTTTTTTATGTTTACTTTCTTGGCCCCTTTACTTTTGTTTTTCTGTGTGCTGATTTGGAGAGTGAACTGTATTAAAAAGAAAACTGAAAATTTTCCTTAATAAAAATGAAAGCATCATTCTTGAAAGCAAATATGAATATTCACATTTCAAGCCCTAAGACTGTAATTTGTACTCAGTGAGACTGAAGAGATGAATATTAAATGTTCATCATCGTAATGAAAGAAATCTAAACTTGTCTTTAACTGCTCACTACACTACACTGGACATGCATCTGTCAGAAGAGAGATAAATGAATGGAGTGTAGTGTGGATTGTGTTACTAGTCAAATGCACAGGACATGCAGGCTATTTGCATATATCAAAAGCAGTAATACTTGCTTCTTGTTTAGTTTTGTTGTGGCTGTGGATGTGGTTTGGGGGCTCGGCTGCAGGGGAGGATGGCTGGCGCAGCTGGCCGGTGTGATCAGTAATTATATGATTCTCTCTTTGTATCCAGGAGCGTGCTAACAGAGGAGAGGGATGTGTGAGCGACAAGAGAGAGCTGGCTGGGCAGCATCTGCTGGTAGCAGAAGACAAAGTGGACTGTGTAAAGTCCCAAATAAAGTGTGAATCTGTACCTGGAATCCATGTCTGTGGAAGTGTGTCGAGGAACCAAGAGCATAGTTGCTCTGGGTTCCCCGACAATGTAGCAAAACTATTTGCTACATTCGTGATGCTGTAGAAAAATTTTATTTCCATATGAAGAGTTTAGATGCAAAACCCTCTAAATCCGCCTGGACTCGTTTCTTTTAAAAGAGCATTTTTTATCTGGCTCTTATGTTAAAGTTCACCAAATTCATTTTACAGGCAACGGTGAGGTCATTATTGAGAGAACAGACGACCTTTTTTTTTTTTCAAAAATATAGTAATTTATCTACTTTTTAACAAATAATATTTTTTTTTTGCAGCAAAGCCAGCTAAATCCTGACGTGTTTTTTTTTTCTTGCAAAAACCTCTAAATCCACTTCTTCCACAGAGACATAGTTAGGAGTGGCAAAATCACCTTTGATTGAACTGGAAACATTGAAAATGATGAAAGAATGGAATAAATTAAAAATGGACCATTTCTGGGGATTAAGGGGGTCGGTAGGTTCATCCATATCCATACTTATGTGCCATACATTTTCAAATAAGACGTGATTATCCTCTTCAATCCACCCTCTGCCCGGCGTGAATAAAGAAAAAAGGCCCAAATATTAGACTACCATAAAAATATTTCTACACAGATACACACAGTAAAACCGCAATAGCACAGAATGGCAGCTTGTTTGTTTTAATAATAACAGACTACGCTGCGGTAGTTGTAACGACAGAGGGATGCGATTGGGGGGCTGTGATCAGCGCCACCTGCATGTGCCAACCTGCCCGGCTTGCTCCCCCACCCAGTTACCCCACAAGCAGACTATGTGAGAGAAACTCAGCAAAGCAATGGGAAGTGGCATTTAGTGGGTTTTGACAACACACCAATAATTCAGGCTAGGCGGAGACGCGATTTAGCGGGTTATGACGCGAAAGGATTTGATTGGTGTCTGATATGTGTGGAAAGGATTCTGTAAATATTATCTCATTTTTGACTGAGGTGGTGTTTATTGTTTCTGAACTCTTTATATGTTGTCCCAATTTTGTCACAAATGCACCGATTACCTGGAAAGGGCGAAGTAGCTTAGTATTTTAACTACTGACAGAATTTGTGATAATTAACCTTAAACTTAAATAAGATTACGTTTTCCACAGTGGTGTAAAGGGTAGGTATTCAGAACTTTTACTAAACTAAATACTGGAAGTAAAAAAAAAAAGTGCATTAAAAAAGCCTTACCATCACAATATACTTTAGATGATAAGAATTGCTCATACATTAGCATTACGGCTGGTGACTGTGGGATTTATTTGTACTACTTTACATGCTGTAAAGTACTTTTTATACTGTTAATTGTCATCCATTCTTTGAACATATTTTGCAATAAAAATCTGTCTTTTGACATTTGTTGAAATAGCTTGTTGTGAGATGGATGTATAGTATTCATTCTGTAACATGTAGTTCTAAAGGACATGTACAGTGAATGTAGTGGTTATTTCTGACTTTCCTTGTGCTGTGTTAAGTGTCAGAACCTGTTGTAAAATGATATCTGATCCAGATATACTTGAAAATATTAATGTGCATGTATAAGGAGGAGGTAGGACTGTGGGGAGGTGTGGAAATTACAAATGAAATGGACACTTTGTGACTCTTTTTGCACAGTTAACTTCAGAAGGCAAATTGTTTTATCACCGTCTTCATTTTAGGAAGCACAGAGTGCAAACCGGGCAGCATAACACAGGCCCTTGCATAAGAATGTGTATTTGCTTACACACAGATTAAAACACCATAATACAGTGTGTTTATTAAGCCTAAAAATATATGCCACCCATAGTACATTATCTTATGAAAAGCATTTAAGGTGCTGTTCAAATAGTATTGACTTGCAAACCCTAAAGTTTTATTTCAAGTTTGGATACAGTGTCTCTATGTCTTCCATGTGCGGTACAAATACTATACACTATTTTATCTAAACATGTGTTGGATATTTTTAATAGAACATTACTGATTAACAAATGCTCACCACAAGGTAAACTCTATCTTACTCTTAGTACACACAAAAACAAGTGTGCAAATGTAGCTCATTAGAAGTACATTAACAAGAACATTTGCAAGAATTCAAATGACATGCACATCAAATCAAACAAAGCAGTTTAGCCCAGAGAGGCGTTCCTCATAATGTCATTCAAATTTCAGCAATGTTTTCTTTTTGATATGGGTTGTTGGACAAACATGCAAATAATTATGAGAAGCAGAACTGACCTACTAGGAAAAAAATACAAAAAAGGCAAAACCCCAGCAACATTTGCAGTATAAAGAACATTATTATTGCTATGTTAAGCTATTTCAGTGTGTGGCTTTTAATATTTATATAACATATAATTTTTGACATTTAAAAGAAGCCAAGTATGAAGAAGAACAGTTATACAAAGACCCAATCCTATACATCCAATCCACGTGTCAATCTGATGTATATGACACATGAAAATGTGGCTTCTGTGCAATCATCCCTGGCAGAGAGCAAAGTGAGTGCCCAATGTCAGTATTGAACGAACACACACACACACACACACACACACACACACACAGAGACACACACACACTTGCCTGAGTCTGCCAAGTGAGCAATCCCTCTTAAAAAAAAAATGAGAATAAAATAAAATCAGTAAAATGCCACAAACTCTTTAGCCAATGTCAATATCTTCTGTATCTTCATCTTATTTTATCTGTAGTCATTTTATTTTTGTGAGTCTAGATTTTGGGTTTTGTTATCACATACTACAAAGTAATTTTTCAGTTTTGTGTAGAAACATGAGCGGTAACACTAGACTGGAGGGTAGACTAAACCATAAAACTAATGTTATTATCATACAATTACTCCATTCTCTTGAGTCATTCATTACAGTCCAAACCACATTCCAAGCAAATCTCAATATTAGCACTCCTAGTATGGCTACAATGGTGTAGAATGCCCTCTTCTTTGATTGGTCAGTCCTCTCCTTCATCCCACCCTGTTCTCCTGGGCCTGGATGTATCAAAACATAGAGAACAGACAGACTAAAGAAGGAGATGAGGATTAAAGAGAGTGTCAAGAGGCACCAGTCCAAAAATAAGTATCCCTTTGTTAGCAGACTTGCTGGTGCCAAGGAAAACAGCCAAACACAGCCAATGCTAATATTCCTAATCCTGATCCCTCTTTCATTTTTCAGGCTCAAGTAGGTGATGGGATGAATAACTGCCAGGTAGCGCTCCACACAGGTCAGGACGTGGAAGCAAATCTCGCCATACCAGGTGAAAGCTATGAAACTGTTCGCCGCTAACACTATGTTGAAATTTCCCCTGTAAATACACAAACAGCAGAGGATACACCCAAAGAAACCAATCAGCTCCACGATGACTACGTGGTAGGTGAAGCTGTCAGAGTGAGTCATCGTTGTTGAGGAGGCAGTGTGGTTTCGCCACCATTTTTGGAAACCATGGAGGAGGATTAGGATGCAAAGAGGGAGGAGGAGGAAGATCTTAGTGATGGTGAATGCGATAAAGATGGTGAAGCTTGGCTGGGAACTGAGACAAAGCATTGCAAAAATGAGATCAGTATTGGTGGAAGAAAGGTTTGGATAGGAAGGGAAGTTGTTGGAAGAATAAATATTTCTTGACATCTGGAATAAAAACACAAAGAAAAATAATCACATGGTTAAACCTAACACTCTCAGTTACACAATGTAATAAATTGTAAAAAATAAAAAAAATAAAATAAGAAAACAAAATAAACTTATATAGTAATGAATTATTTTTCATAAATACAGTTACTTTAATGGCTGTGGGATATAATACTATACTACAGTATATTTCTAACTAACTAGGCGGCTCATTCTCTTTCTCTTGATGATAATTTCTTTAAAGCTATAACACATTTTTGGGGTCACCTTGAAAGAAAGGCAGGTGTGAAATGTAAAAGTAAGGTCAGAGGTCAAATGTGACATGATATTTAGATACCATCATGTGATATTTAGAATCCCCACATACTGGTATAATTTCCTAAATGTTGCCCATACGTTTCTAAGTTATAAGGCTTTTTAAATTTTTGACCAATAAATCATCAAAGTTGAGTTCGAAGACCTTGATGCATCTAAGGCAGATTTTCATGGATTGTTAATATGACCCCACTCTACATCCCTACAAAGTTTGATCAGAATTCATTCAAAACTTGCATACACACACAAACGCTACCAAAAACATAACCTCATTGGTAGCAGTAATAAACTGCTATAGAGTCAAACTGAAAATGCAAGATTTGAATCATAAACTTTACACTTTTCAGTACTAATAGCTGACACTAAACTGATACTAAATTAGTATAAATGATGATAGTTGAACTTATCAGTTGATACAAATAATATTAACTAAAATATACAAAAGAGGTTTATATAAACCCACCTTGTCAGCCACCAGAGCCTAAGATGTCACCTCCAGTGTTCAAAGCAGACACTGTCATAAACTAATATGTGCTCCAAATATACACACTTTAAAACATTAGTGCGCATGTTTGGATAACAGACGGAAGGATGGCTTTGCAGGAATTTTGCAAGTCAAAAAAAAAAAAAAAAATAGTATCTTTGTAAATCTTTTTCACAGTTAATTTCTGTAGGAAAATGTTTTCTCTCTTCCAGAAGACACCAGAGCACACACCCTTGTTGAAAATGCAAATGCATGCAAATGAAGTAAAGTGATAAAGTGATTTACCCCTGAGTGTCTGTCCTTGATAGTTCCTTTTAATGAGCCTGCAAATTATTACAGGCAAGATAAACATGTGGTTCTATTTTCTTGGTTCATGCAGGAGAGGGTTGTGCACTGTCATGAATATGTTGCCAGCAGAGTTAATGCATCTGTACCCTGGTTTACCTTTTCAAATCATAAAGGATTTTTTTTTTGAGGTATAAGTCTGGCATAACTGAGTGAAGTTACTGTACCTGAACCTACCTGAAATTATAGAGGAACTTAAATTAATTAAAGAGAAAATAATAAAAGTATTTTCCAGGAAAAAAATATTTTTTTTGTATAAAATACAAAATCAGAATCATATATTTTTATGTTATGGGATTTTATTTTTCATGACTTTGCACAACTTTTCCATTCATGTTGACCTCTGGCAGTTTCTTATTGTGAACTTAGGTTGCATTCTTGTTAGAACTTGAGGATATGAAGCAGATTTGTTTCAGCTACCTTGCTGTCTCCAGTGCATTCTGTGCACATAACAATCATGTTTACTGCAACAATTAAACGCAGAAACTAAATGAAAACTAACATCATGCTTGTTCATTTGTGCCCAGTATTTTAAGATATTGTTGGAAACAAGTGACGATTTCTTCAGAAATTCTTGATTTCGCTTGGATATTATCTCTAGTTTTAAATTATTGGAATTTCAGTTAGCCCTAGTAACACGCCGCATATTCATGGTTGATTTGGAAAAAGACAAGCCAGATTTTCCTGAATCCTGCTACCTTCGACCATCATCCTCCATTTAATTAGCTACTGTCAGCAGCGGACTGGCGCTCTCGTCTGCACTCTGGATGGTTAATGTGGTGAGGAGAAGGTGAAATTATAACTGGAATTTAATCTGATATTTGATTTGGTTTATTTAAATTTCACTGATTTGAATATTTATATCATGAATTGAGGACAGAGCACAGACCCTTCCTCAAGAATATGTTAATGGGATGGGGATTTTGCACTTAAAGATATTAAAAATCAGTTTGTCAGTAAATTCTATCTGAACCTAATAACAGATTTAAAAAAATGTAATCAAATTATTTAATTTAAAGCAAATCAAATCAAGACCTCCCTACTTTTTGAAGAGATCAGAAAAAAAATACTGCTGTGAAAAACACTTGCTTGAAAATTTTCCTTTTTTTTTTTTTTTTATTTGACAAAAATGAAACGACAACAAAAACAGGAGGCATTCAAATATTTCTTCACTGTACTATTGTTTTCATCTGTGGCACAAGTGGCTTGTTGTTTGTCAATGCAAACACAAATTAATTAAAGTAGCTGTAATGCATACTAGTATACTATTTAAATATAAATATTTAAGTAGTATGCTTGTCATAATGTTCAGTGAATGGGTGGGACTCAAAACGCAGGATTCTGATGAAAAGTTCACATGTTTATTTTCCAATACGGGTTTTGGAACTGAACAGGGGAATCTCCAGATCTAGAAGGGTTCTGGTTTCCAAACAAGATTCTCCATTGTCACTCCTCCCACTCTCACCTCGCTCAGGGAAAAACACACAATGCAGTGGGCAGCTGAATATGTGACTTGACTGACAAACCAGCACTGACTGAATGACCCGCTTCTGCTTAAGAAGCCACAGTAAAAGGAGATGATGAGCCACAGGTGCGATCATCCTCTCCAGGTGTGCAATCAGCTCCCAGTATACCAAGGCAGGACACCAACTTCACACACACACACACACACCACTGAGGAGAGGGAGAGTGCAAGAAAAGGAGAACAGAGCACCAATCCAAACAGAACAGGCAGACCCTGACAATGCTACTGGATAAATACTACATACTACAGAAAATAATACTATATAAAATCATATATGTGAAAACAACCCAGGCATCATGTAAACAATAACATAAAATAAGATATTTAATGTCATTGCACAATACAGTGAAATTTTGTTGGAGTCATCCTCCAGGTACCGAAATAATAAAGAAATTATAAATAAATAAAAAATAAGAAATATAAATAATGATAAAACATTTACAGTGAGCAAAGGCAGTATGAACAGCAAAATAAATAGTTTATTTACAACTGTATGCGGTATACCAAAGTGGCACAGTGGATGTGCAAAGAGATTATCCATTTGGTTTGATATGGTCAGAGTTCAGCAGTGTAACAGCTCTGTGGTAGCTATTTTTTAATTTTGTGGTTTGGGCGTACAGTGTCCTGTGGCACCTCCCAGAAGGCAGGGTGGTAAAGAGGCAGTGTCTGGGGTGTGTACTGTGTGGATCAGGTTGTTCTGTCAGATCCAGTTCTCCAGGTTCTCGACCTCTGTTATGTAGGCAGCCTCATCGTTGGATATGGTCCTGCCTACCACCATGATACCCCCCCCCCCCCTCGAAAAACCTAAATAAATTGTACAATACTTTTTAAAGCAATAAACTGCAAAATGTAGCAAATATGATACAAATTAAAAGTCATGTCTACAAATTAATATTCAATACATTTTTTTTTAATTGTCAGAAGATTCCTCCTCTGTGAATAGCCACCTCATTGTGGTGGAGGGGTTTGTGTGTCTCAGGCATCTTTTCCATCGACGGGGTTCTGGTGCCCCTGCCAGTATTTGAACCGTTCAGTGGTTTTCCCACCGTGAAGGTGGTGGTCCCCATTTTCAACAAGGGAGACCAGAGGATGTGCTCCAGCTATCGGGGGATCACACTACTCAGCCTACCCGGTGCTGGAAAGGAGGGTCCATCCGTTAGTCGAACCTCGGATTCAAGAGGAACAAAAGTTTTTGCTCTGGTTGCGGAAAGCTGGACCACCTCTTCATTCTCTCAAGGATATTCAAGTGTACATGGGAGTTTGCCCATCCAGTCTATGTGTGTTTTTTGAAAGAGGACAAAGTTTTCAACCACATCCCTCATGGTATCCTGTAGGGGGTGCTGTGAGAGTATTCTAGGCATAGCCAAGTGGCGGAAGGCTTCAGCCTTGGTGGCCTCACAATCTCATCTCTTCTCTTTGCGGATGATGGCTTCACCAGGTGGTGGCCTTCAGTGGAGCTCGCAGTGGAACAGTTCACAGCCAAGTGTGAAGTGGCTAAAATGAGAATTAGCACCTCTAAGTCTGAGGCCATGGTCCTCAGCCGGAAAAGGGTGGAGTGCCCACTCCGGCTCAGGGATGAGTTGCTGCCCCAGGTGGAGGAGTTTAAGTGTCTTAGGGTCTTGTTCACAAGTGACAGGAGAAGGGAGTGTGAGATTGACAGACGGACTGGGGCTGCTTCTGCAGTGATACGGATGCTGCACCGGTCTGTCTTGGTAAAGAGGGAGCTGATTGTGAAAGCAAAGCTGTCGATTTACCGGTCAATCTATGTCACTACCCTCACCTACTGTATAGTCATGAGCTTTGGGTAGTGATCGAAAGAATGAGATCGCAGATACAAGCGGCAGAAATAAGCTTCCTCAGAAGGGTGGCTGGCCTCTCCCTTAAAGATAGGGTGAGGAGTGCAGTCATTTAGGAGGGGCTCAAAATAGAGCCGCTGCTCCTCCACATTGAAAGGAGCCAGTTGAGGTGGTTCGGGCATCTGACTAGGATGCTTCCTGGGCGACTCTTGTTTGAGGTGTTCTGGGCATGTCCTACCCGGAGGAGGCCTCGAGGCAGACCCAGAACACACTGGAGAGATTATATCTCTCAGCAATTATTTCATGGTTCAGGCTTTAAAGGGTTGAAAAAAAAAGGTTTCCCACATATTATAAGAATTATAGAACAGAATTATGAGAGTATTTTGAGATAGCTTACATGATTTGGTTATCTGTTGTTTCTGACGACTTTTTCATTGTAATGTATGTCATTTGTGCTGCAGTTTGTTAGAACAAAACACCTGACAGACAGAGAAAACCATAAATTGAAATCAGTAATTCATGAAATATTTTACTAAAATATTACAGATTAGCATGACAGAATACAAATGAGATTTATGTAAATAGTGACTGATCTGTATTCCATTGAATATAAGAAAATTTAGCACAGAATGTCTGTCCTTATGGCTTCAGATTATTGATTTATTTAAAAACTGTGGTTTAGTTTTCTTGTTTGCGTCTGGCAGGAGTTTTCGAACTTTTACTACGATAACTGTTGACAGCTGACTTAATACATTAACAAGTTTATTAAGTGTGTCGTTTGTATTTCTACTTTTTCTACATGTATAAGTTCATTGAACCTATAATTGTAATTCTATCTATCGTGTGCAACCAGAAGTCACATTACCTAAGAAATAAGTAATCAAGGACTTAGATAAAAAATTGCATGATTCATAACCAGAAGGACACCAAGTAAACATGATAAAGCTCTTTAATTAATAAAAAAAATCGTTTTAAATTTAATTAACAACTGATGAAGAATATTGACAACAAACTGGTAATAGCATTTTAACATCAAAGCTCTACCATTTAAAGAAACAGAAACATTTATAAACAATAAGTGAGGACCAAAACAATGCTTAGAACTTTGACAAAAAAAAAGAAAGAAAAGAAAAGAAAAAAATACTATTAAAAAGCAACCTACTATCACCACAGCGATTGTATCACTGTTTCAACATAATCTTATTGAGTCTAATGTGTTGGTCCAGCTGACCTTCATCAGTTACTAAACATTTTGTTTTTTGTTTTTTTGTACCTGTATCTTTATTTTCTTATATCTGCAGTTACTTTATTTATCTCTTAACGTCAGTGGATGTTATTACACATTACAAATGAATTTTCCTGATTTGTATAAAAACAACAGAGGTAAAACAAGACTGCAGGGCAGATTAAACCAGATGCTACAAGAAATTATTACACAATTAATAGGTCCGCTTGAATTAAGGAGCACAACCCAGACTAAACCACTTGCAAACCTCAACACCAATGCTCCCAGTATGGCCACAATGGTGTAAACTGCCCTCTGCTTTGACTGGTCAACCCTCTCTCTGCCCTCACCCTGTTCTCCTGGACCTGGATGAATCAAAACCCGAAGAACAGATAGGCTAAAGAAGGAGACAGCTGTTAAAGATGATATCAAGAGGCAGAAATCTACTACTAGCATGACATTACTCATCATCGCCAAACCCATTCCTCCAAAGGACAACAGCCAGACACAGCCAATGCTGATATTCCTGATCCTGATCCCTCTTTCATTTCTCAGTCTCAGGTAGGTGATGGGATGAATGACAGCCAGGTAGCGCTCCAGACAGGTCAGATTGTGAAAAAAAATCTCCCCATATGCAGTGAAAGAAAAATGAAGCCTTCCTACAAATAATATGTAAAAGTCATGCCTAAATATACCCCAGCAACAGAGGATAGAGCCAAAGAGACAAATCAGATCCATGATGACCGTGTGGTAGGTGAAGCAGTCTGTGTGACTCATTGCTGCTGAAGAGGTGAATCCATTTTTATGGCATTCTTGGAAACAATGATAGAGAATTAGGCTGGAGAGGGGGATGAGGAGGAAGATGTTTGTGATGTAGAATGCGATGAAGATGAAGCAGCTTGAGCTAGAGATGAGGCAATATAAGTCTAAAGGAAGTTGTGAGCTGACTGAGGAAAGGTTTGGCTGAAGAAGAGAGTCAGAAGTCATTTCTGGAAGAGGTAAAAGACATGGAAAACTTTAAGAAATTTCTGAAAAAATGCAGGAAATGTTGTACCTTCTTGTTTTTCTTTTGGTCAAATAAAGCAGGACATTTGGAAACATCGGCTCTTGAAAACTTGACATGAGTATTATATAGCAGAAAACCTTTTTACACATGACATAAAATCGCACTAATACTGATTAACTGATAAAAATATAATTTTAAAGCATAAAGCGAACAAAAAACACACCTAAGAGCTTTGAATGAAACCCACCTTATCAGTGGTATTGTGTATATATATGATCTTCTCTCTGCTGTGTGATGAGTCAGAGACTGTTGAGACTGATCCAATTCTAGATCATGTGAAAACATTTGTTTGTGTAACAGGTGGAAGGAGGGCTGTCAGGGTTTTGCATGTTGTAAAAAAGATTGACACAGAATCATTGTTCACGGCCAATTTCTGTAGCTCAATTTTCTTGTCTGGGGAGACCAGAACGCAAACTCTTGCTAAAGAATACATCTGAATACATCAAAACAGAAAGCCATTAATCACTTGACTCAGACTATTTAAACACACACAAACACATATATA
>JAVDPK010001460.1:239420-250756 GCA_034780415.1 Cichlasoma orientale | reverse complement strand
ATAGAAAGAAAGCGCTTGCTGTTTTTAAAGTGCTTTATAAATAAAATTTCCTTGTCATATACATGTATATATTGGTGCCTGTACAGTATGTAAATGTTTGACCACAACTGTTCCTACAGCACTAAACCTATGCAAGAAAGTGCTTGATTGTGCATATACTATGTGACCCCATGTAATAAATGATCCAAAATAGATTACATTACTGAGTCAAATTATTTTAGTTTTTATTTATGCAGTGTCAGCATCAATAATCTCATGATGGTTATTGTTTCCATGTTGCACATTTTATTTTATTGGACACTTTAATGGGTACTTCAATGCTTCAAAAGAAACATTAAAGGTATTCCTCTAAGCTGGGATGAAGTGTAAGATTATTATTATTATTTTTTTACATTTCATTGATTTTTTTATGTGCTATACAATTTTTAAACTATAGAAATAAAAGACATCGTAAAAATGTACAAATAAAGCTGGGTGGTTACTGAATAATTGTTTCATGTATTTATTCACGATCATTTAGTGCAAGAAACAGAGCAACTTTGTTGTGTTTTCTATATGATAGTGATGCTAATAAAGCTATATAGCGATAATGGATAATTACAGAAAAAATAATAGCTACTAGAAAAAACTACTGAACAACATAATTTTCTGTATTTTTGTAATTGTAAACATTTACAGAGACTGAAACACTGAGTACCAGCAGATATTTTCTAGATTTCCATGAAACTGATCATTTCATTTCTGATTTCCAATCTCTTACATGATGATTTTAATATGTGTTTAGTGTAACAAAGCAAATAGCCCAATCTTACACAGTAAAATATGAACATCTTTCAGTGCCCTTCAGTGTTTAAAAATATAAAACAAGGCACTCATAGTGTGGTTTTACTATCAAATTGCAATCCAATTGTAACATTTTTGTAGCTTTAGCTTGAATCTGCAGTGATTCTATGTAAAACTAGATGTTGCTTTCAGTGCGTTTGTTTCTGTTTTTCTTTCTTTTTTCCTGTTTTGTGTAGAAATACCAGAGGTAACACCAGACTGCTGGCAAAATGTCCCCAGACAGAAGTTGTCACGATCAGACAATTACTACCCCTTGATGTATTAAGTATAGTCCAAATCAAAATACTGGCAAACCTCAACACCAGCACTAACAGAATGGTTACAATGGTGTAGAATGCTCTCTGTTTCAATCGGTCAAACTTCTCCCTGTTCCTACCCTGTTCTCCTGGGCCTGGACGAATCAAAACACAGAGAACAGAAAGACTACAGAAGGAGATGATGATTATAGATGATATATGGAAACAGAAGTACACAGTATAGAAGATGTTTTGTTTCATTGCCAAACCTGTCGTAAAAATGGAAAGCACCCAGGTACAGCCACTGCTTATATTTCTCATTCTGACCCCCCTTTCATTTTTCAGGCCCAAGTAGATGACGGGATGACTGACAGCCAGGTAGCGCTCCACACAGGTCAGAACATGAAAAACAGTCTCTCCAAACCAAATGAACAAATACATAAGGCCTCCGGCTACTAGTATATTTACATCTTGCTTGTAGTTACTAAGACAGATGAGGATACACCCAAAAATGGCAATAAGCTCCATGGTCACTGTTTGGTAGGTGAAGCTGTCTGAGTGACTCACTGTGGCTGCTGAGGAGGTGGGGGGCTTTTTCCACCATTTTTGGAGACCACAATAGAGGACGAAGATGCAGAGAGGGAGGAGGAGGAGGATGCAGCTGATGCTATATGAGATGAAAACGATGGAGCTTGGTCTGTAGATGAGACATTGCATGTTCAAAGGTAGAAAATGCTTGATTGAGGAAAGGGAGTCATTGGAAGAGTTTATTGACATATCTGGAAGAGAAAAAAAAACATGACAGTCACATAGATTCCAGTTCCAAAATGGTTAAGACACTGTATAAAATATAAATGCAAACAGAATGCAATATAAATCTGATAAACCCATATTCTGTTTTTATTTACATTTTACACTCCAACTTTTTTGGAATTGGGGTTTTATTACATCGGTACCCTGCTAACTGGGACATATGTAGTGCTTCTGAATTTGCAGCCTCATACTGTCACAATAACGCTGCAGTCTGCCATTTTATTGACACCTCATTCAGCCAATCGTGTTAAAAAATGGGTTTTCCAGAGCCAATAATGACCTGAGAGCGTCACGTAGCTTCTCTATACATGCTTCAATCTTTCTGACCAGTCAATTCTGACACTAAATCTAAAACCACAGATGTATAGCCATAAGATTTCTGACACGTGGATATATGGCATCTTGGGGTTGAACAGCAGCTGATTTAATTTGGGTATACTTTTTCAGGTGATTTTGGTGACTTTGGTGCGGCCAGTTAACAGGTTAACTGTTAACCACCCCCTGCAGTTATCGCACTACAAGCAAAATGTGTCTTTTTTCCAACAATTTGTTTTAATATATTAAAAAGATATTCAAATGAAATCACAGTAAAATTATAACAATCAAACATTTAAATTTAACAGTTACATAACTGGCAAGTATTCTGTAATTGATGTGACAATTGATCAATCATATTGTTTCTTTCCCTTTTTGTTAATTTTTAAAAGAGCACTCACCTTGAAAGTAGCATGCAGTGGAGGAGGACTTGCAGAGGGTTGGTGTGACAGAGGACAATACTCTCTGGCAACCTCTAGAGGGAGCAGCTGAAAGAAGAGCACTCACAGTCTGATCTTTCCCACGCTGTAAGAGACTCTTGGAAATGTCTGATCCAACTTTAAAACATTAGTGTTTATGTAATAGGTGAAAGGAGGAGTATGGAAGAGTTTTGCATGTTGCAAATCAAATCCCCCCTTTCAATCTTTTTACATGGTTACTATCTGTAGGCAAATTCTTTTTTCTTGTTGTTTGTGTTTTTATGTTTCTTTCCCATTGCTCTCTTTCCTTTTTCCTTAAGACAAGACCAGAGAGCGAATTGTAGACCAGAGTACAGACCCTCGGTCAAATACTGTAGCAGAATTTGCTGACACAGAAACTCAAATAAAATGGCATAAATATCATTTTATGTGAAACTTTTAAAAAAAAAAATTGCTTTCACAGATTAAACACTGAAGGTGGTGCCTTGTCCCCAAAATCCCAATCTTGACATCAATTTTTAAATATTCATTTATCTGTTTGCTTTTTTTGTTTTTCTTGACTTACTGGATCCATAATGTGAATTGGAGAAATTAACAAAGCCACAATGCAGTGAAAATGCATGTGCATGGTAGAAATACAACCTCTGGGTTGGAAAAAAAGAAACATATGAAGCTATGAAGTTTTATGGGATTTGACTGGTGATACTATAGATGCATTTTTACATAACAGTCCCTTTAAATGAAAGTTACATAAAGCTCCACATCCATAACTTTAAAACAATCACACACATTTGTTTTGAGACGGCTGAAACTTGCTCTTAGACAAACTTTGGAAATGATCACACCAGCTATTCACACACCTACTGTAGAATGAAGCCATGCAAATGTAAATCAATTTTCTGATCATTTTCATAATTCAAATACGATTAGATTCAATTTGTTGTCAGTGCATACGTCACAAGCAGAGTGTGATGATGCTTCAGGCGTGCATACGAGCACATGGGGGCCATACAAAGTAATAAGTACCATTTTGAGCTGGTGGGTGGGGGTCAAGGCATTCAAAGAAAATTTAAGGAATTGTTTGCAGTTGTGCATCACTGACATCAGATGTTACTCTGCCCCAAAGCCAATCAGATAAGCTTCACAGTAGCCGTATGACTTCAGTGTATTTTTCTCATGTTTGGCAGTGTGGCAGAATGTGGACCCAAATGCAAGCACACAGCTTTATTGCTGACACTCGCAAAATGCACGGGAACATGCAGCACTTTTACAAGAGCAAATAATCAAACTACTTAGAACACACGGGGAACTTAAAGCTAGTGATGGGACTGCTGTGCTTCGGTGGCATCGGAGTGCCTGTTGAGAAATCCAGGAAGTCTTATATGAAGCAAGTATCGAGGCTTGCTTCATTAAGGGCGAGTGATGTCACCGATGACGTCTGAAGCCTCGCTGGTTCAGGTTGTGGTTCGAGTGATGGCGTGATTTATGAAAGTGCAATGGATTCCAGCAAAATTTGTTTTAGTGTTCATGTTGGAGTTTCACCAGTTTGTGGTGACACAGAGGAGCTGGTTTTCATGGAGCTGCTAAAGGAGAAGGTTTCCCCTGTATGATCAAACTTTGAGCTGATCGTAGGGCATTACACATAATATGCCTGTAAGTAATCAAATGTGTTACAACTATAATATTCACAAGTCCTTTTTTTAATTCCAAGGTTAAGTGTTTTCAACTGGGGTAGAACAGCAACACCTCATCTATAGGTATCATCTAAGCAGAGTTGCATATATATCCAAGCCTATACAGGCCTGCCTCCTCAGTATCATGTGAGAGAGTTTTCTCAAACACCAGAAAGGTTAATTCCAAAAAGAGAAACCGACTGAGTCCAAGAACAGCAAAAAAAAAAAAATCTTAATAAAAATGAATACATTCACCATCACCCCAGCAACACAATCATTGTCCCATCAACAGTTTTAACTTATTATTTAAACACTGACTGAAATTATAAAGACAGGTTTTTGACATTGATAGACCTCTGTTACCATTTACCCACACATTAATCTAAAACAGATGAATGAATGCATGAATGAATGAATCACACAAAATCAAGTTAAGGTATTTTATTTCTGTTATTGGCAGTGATTATTCCCATTCTGACACTGCTGCAAAACAGCCATGAGGCCATCACAACTAGCTGTAGCAACAATAAAGGTTTTGGTCGGGGTGGGGGTGGGTGGAGGTCATTAGGGCAAAAGGACACAGCTGGGAAAAACAGGGCACAGGTGAACAGAATCTGATTAACGAGACGAGAGGACGCAAAATAAACACAATGCACACAAGACACGACCTGGCAAAAAAAAAAAAAAAAAGGAAAAGGACTAACATGACAGACACGCTGGCCTGACACGGAGAAAGCAGGGGAACCAGGAATTAAGAGAACTCAGAAAACTAAACTAAGGCCTGAGGAGACAAACAAGGCAACCAAACAGAAACTATAAGAAAAACATACAAACTCACAACTGCAAAGACCCATATTAACTTGAGAAACACTGGGAGACGTTAAATAACAGAATATGAAAGTCCAAAGAACTGGAAACACTGGGTCACAGATCCAGGACCATGACAATGCAACCTTCACAGGATTTGTTTCTCTTTCCTGGATCAAAGTAGGGCTCTTAGGACACACAGAATCTTGGGGGTTCAAACAAAAAATGTAATAGAAATTACTGCTTTGGTTCACCCTGTGTGCAAAAATAAATAAATACAGAAATATATAAATTAAATTGTATGGATGTTTAAATATTAACTATAAGACCACTTTACATAAAAATAAAAGCAATTCAAATCACATTTCACACTTATTTGATTCATTCAGCAGAGGTAACAGCAGGTTTTATGTCCTGGTTTTACATCTATGTCCTTAGAGAGGTAGCAATTATATTAAAAGGTCACAAATGAAATATAATTAAGGAATTTCTAATAACTACATAAACACACGTGGGCAGTGTCATGAAAAAATACTGACCTCTTCCTGATTTTTATTTTATTTTTTTTCCATATTTGAAAAATGTTTCAGACCATCAAACAGATTTTAATATTAAACAAAGATAACTCGAGTAAACAGCATAATGCAGCTTTTAAATGATGATTTCATTATTAAAGCTATCTAAACCTACCTGGCCCTGTGTGAAAACACAATTGCCATCCCCTGAGTTGAGTTGTTCAATTTCACCAGTCACACCGAGGCCCTGCCAGACCTGCTGAAACAAGAAATCACTTCAGAGAACCTGTCTGACAAAGTGAAGTAGGAAACAAAGTCACTGATCTATCAGTCTGGAAGGGGTTACAAAGCCATTTCTGAGGCGTTGGGACTCCAGCACACCAAGTGAGAGTCGCTGTCCACAAATGGAGAAAACTTGAAAGAGTGGTGAACCGTCCCAGGAGCGGCCGGCCTGCCTGTTCTGCAGTCAGACAAACCAAAATGTAAAATTCTTTTTGGAAAACATGAAGACTGCATCTTCTGGATTAAAGAGAGAAGGGGCCACCTGCCGTCTTATCAGTGCTCGTTTCAAAAGGATGGTATGGGGGTGCTTTAGTGCCCGTGGAGCTGCAGATCTGCCAAGTCCAGCAGCCGGTCTCTCCAGTTCCCAGATGTTTATGGGCTGTTGTTAAAAGTAGTGAGGATGCTACACAGTGGCACGGTTTTCTTAAAATTGTACATTTATATAATCCATCCATGTGCTTTCTATGTAAAGAATAAAATCTGGGTTCATGAGATTTGGTTTTGGAACTGGGGTTGTAAATCGTTTTATCAGTGCATTAAGAAGAACATTTGCCAGAATTCAAATGATTTACGTAAACAGTGAGCGATGTGTATTCAAATCAAATACAGCAATTTAGCCGAGAGCAGCTGCCCTCATGACTTCATTCAAATATGAGCCCTTTTGTTTTCTTCCTGGCAGGGTTTGCAAATGAACACGTACAATAAACATGTTCAGAAAAAAAAATCACTCAGTTCCTGATTTATTTTTCATGTGACCTGTTGCTGCTTTTCACAGATAATATTGTTGTGCCCTCACAGTTGTTGCTCTTTAAATTTTATCTTCTGCTTTACTGAAAAAAGAACTAGCATATAGATTTATTTTATTCTACTTAATACGCTGTTCATTTAATATACCACACAGAGTTCCCACCCATATTGTTGAACAGCTGTTCTTTATTTTCCAAGTAAAAGGAAAAAAAAACCTCTCTTAAACTGTAAGCACCTTGTACAAGATGGTCTCTCAGCCACACACTTCTTCAGTCACAAAGTGAAGTAAATATTCCTGGTGCTGTTCTGCTGTGTGTGTTATATAAAACCACGTAACTTCATGTAGATAAGACAAATCAAACGATGTAGCCACAGTTAGTTAAATAATTGTTGTGATAATTACATCACAGGTCTCACGCTTGGGAAGAGCAAGTACTCTGTACTGATGAGACTGATGAGTCGAAGGTGTGCAGGAGCAAACCCGGGAAAAGAACAGCTCCGCCCACCTCTCCGCCTGAGACTGTGAAAAATAAAGAGACCCAGAGTGAGAGAAAGAGAAAAGAAAGAAAATGGAGGAAAGACTCGAGCCTGCCCCGAATCCTAACACATCAGGCAAGCACCGCATATCAGCACAAACACCTCATACCAACTACCAAATACTGTGGAGGAGGGGGTGATGATTTGGGCATGTTTGGGCGCCTTGCAGTCACTGAGTGGACCATGAAGTCCTCTGTATAGCAAAGTATTCTGGAGTCAAGTGTCAGGCCGCCTGTCTGACAGTTAAAACTTGGCTAAAATTGGACAGTGATCCCAGGAACAGCAGCAAATCTACAACAGAATGGCTGAAAAAGAAAAGAATCAACGTGCTTCAGTGGACCAGACCTCAACGCGACTGAAATGCTGTTATAGGACCTCAAGAGAGCTGTGAACAAATAAATAAATAAATAAAAACTGAAGCAACATTGTGAAGAAGAGCGGGTCAAAATTCCTCCACAATGTGAGAGACTGATCAGACATAAAAATGATTATTTCAAGTTCCTACTTTTGAAGGCGGTTCTTCTGAATCAGTTTTCAAAGGACTGCATAGAGTCATGAAAATAATATTTTTAACATGATTGTATTTACTTAACGAATGTCACTAAAGTAGTTTGAATTTGCCTTTTCTTGTCTTTCCACACAGACTCTAAGTCAAAATTTTATGTGTAAACAAAATGGTAAATGCACTGTTTGTTCAGTGAACTGAGGAAGCCTTCAGACAAGTTAATACATCATAGAGATCATATCCTATTGCTGAGCAACTTTTAATGATTCTACATTGAGCAAAGCCTCCTAAAACAACCCAGTATCACAGCAAAGATAGAGCCGCCTATCCAACGTGCAAACGCTCTGCCTCTCATAGGCGTGAAGTGTACACGCATGCCGAAATTGCAGGAAGTTGCAGTAACTTTCAGTACCAGCAGGGTGCGATATTTAATTTCCAATTTTCTACCACCTTTCTGTTGATTTTCAGCCATTTAAATGATAACTGCATTGAGCATATTGTTCAGTGACAACAAAGACGACATGATAGGTGTATGGAGGCCATTTTTACATGCATATCAGCCATCTAGCTTGTTTGCTTTAAATAAAATATCACACCCTGGCGTTATTGCAACTTCAGCTGCGTGTCTATTCCACGCCTAGTACAGGCAAAACACGACACCCACATGATTTCCTGGAGTGGTACAGGCGGCTTTGCCATGACACCGGGTTGCCTAAGAAATACACTGTCAGCTAGATACAAATTCCATCATACACATTGGACTAGAAATTACTGCAGTGGTTTTGCTGTGTAGAGAAAAATATTCAACATATTTTAGATAAAATCATACATAACATAGTGCAAATAAAACAATTAGGGCTATTTTTGACACTTATTTAATAAGGGTTCTTCAGTAAAACAGGTTTTATGTGCTTTTGAAAGGAATTCTGTCATGAACGATACAACAACCGCTCAAATCCAAATGCCAAGCTTGTTAACAAAAACTGGTACGCATTCAAATGAAAGATGACAGTTTCAAGCCCAAAGCAGTTATTTGTGCTTGTTCATTAAATATGATGCTTCTGGTTTTGTTTCTGGTGATGTCACACAAATTACCATTGGCAACAGAAATAATAAATTCAATTCAACTTCAAATCTTCCATTTAATTGCAAAAATAAATAAATAATTAAAATAAAAATATAATGAAATAATTAAAAAAATAAATAGATTAATAATAATAATAATAACAAGTCAACATGAAGGTAGATTTTGTTTTAAAAATATATTAAAAATTTATGCAACTTTAAAATACCCATTATTGAAGTAGCTGAGCCAAGTCAATTGACCTACAGAAAGAAGTTCATCAAGCTTAGAGGTTAAGTCTGTTTAATATGCTTAAGGTTTGGAGTGCTGATTAGCGATTCCAGGCTTCTCAACTCATTTTCAAGCTAAAAATTATTTTGCTCATATTTTCTAATAAATGTTCTTATTAACAATTTAGTAATCATGACACAGTCTTACACTTGACAGTTACACAAGGACACGGGCAGAAAGTGTGTGGGACTTGTCTGTGCAGAAAGTCCATCTACTATGTAGCCAGTGTGAGTCTTTCAGCACTGGAGGGTGCTACAGCCTCCCTTTTACTACTAAAATATACAGTATACACCTTCTATTTCGAGCGCACCTGAAACTCTGCAAACTGACTGCGGCTTACGCCTAAACCCCAAACTACTTTTAACTCCATTTCGCACAAGATTTCTCTCACCTGGATGAACATAAATCTGTGTCAAAACAATGAATCGAGTTGTGTTTTTTTTTCCGTTTTTTTTTAAGACATTTTTCCTTTTGTGGGAATCAAAGGTCTACTCTGTTATTGTAGTCCTATACTCATGCTTTATACATTTAAATTTATTCATCAGTTTTCCAACTTATGTTCATGCCACATTCACTTTATTTCAAAGCAAACATCTTTTTCCCTGCACTTTTCCCAAAAAAACAGCATGCATATCCACAGGGGGAGTTTCCTGTTACACAGAGCAGGAGGAGAATGGGAGGAGTGAGGAGGAGGAGGGAAAAGTGGGAGGAGAGGAGAGAAGGAATGCTGGAGCTGAGGCATTGTGTTCAGTTATCACACAACCACAAAGAGAGAGAGAGAGAGAGAGAGAGTGAGAGGGAGGGAGGGTGGGAGGGAAGAGTGACTGCTGGGAAATTGAAACCTTCTCGAAAGGAGGTGTGACTCAAGCGTCGAAGGGTGAACAGAAGCTTTTCCATGTGTGGATAGAAACTGTTCAACTGATTTATTAAAGCAAGATTTCACCTAAAAAAAGAGAGAGACTGACTGGAAATCTTAACTTATAGGAAGTCTGATTGACAAATGGAAGCCTGACCTGCACGTATCCAGCTCAACTGAGTGGACTTCAGATCGATGTGATGCTTGGATGCCTTGTTTATTGATTTAAAGCCAGATCAGCTGATTTCAAATCCGATTGGAAGCCTAACTGATCAGTTTTAACTAAACAGAAGACTTAGTGAAAGGTTTAACTGATGTGACATTTGATTGGTTAAGTCTGACTGCTGGAACTTCACGCTGATCAGCTAAATGTTTACCTGCTTAGAGACATGATTGGAATCCTGATCAACTGAGGTACATCTGATTGGTTGATTGATAATTAAGAAGTACTGTTGGAGTCCTTTTTTTTTTTTTCTTTGCTGGCATCAGGATGAGCGGAACAGGGGATGTGGTGTGTGAAGGCTGGCTGCGAAAGTCACCACCAGAAAAAAAGCTGAGGCGCTATGTGAGTATTTTTTAATTTGAGCACAAAACAAAGCATACAAAATATGTATATCAAAAGTATTGTATATACCTCATCTTTGAGATGTTCAGTGTAGAGTTTTGGCACCTGAAGTAGCCTAGATCTGTATAAAGATTTTTCAACAGGATTACTACCCCCCGAAGTGTTACTCTCTGTTCACGGGTGCTCTTCTCTGTAGCTTTTAATTAAGTTTGAAGATTAGTCTCAGTTTCATCAGTGTTTACATAATGAGTCATTTCCTACAGTTACACAGTCATGATTATAAAACAATAAAAAAAAAAAAAAGATCACAACACATCTGTCAACTAGACAGAAAGCTGTACCATTCTGCTTGATTTTAGACCATCACATTATAAACTATAGAGAATATTATTTGCATTGCTGCCTAGTTATGGACTGGCAAACTGTCCATTGTGTACCCAACCTTACACATTATGACAGCTGCCATAGGCTCCATCACCACCATGACTTTGAACTTGATTTGCAGTTAAGAAAACAGGTGAATGGATAGATCTTTTTTAAAAGAAAAGAAAACTCATAAGATCTGTTCAGAATACAGCTAGCACATACGCTAACTATGAAAATGCTAGCACATATTCCATCTTTTTAATACAGCTACAGTATTTTAGCTACAGTCAGCATGTTAGCCTGCATGTGTGCTAGGTGTTTACAGTTGTCATATATATATATATATATATATATATATATATATATATATATCTTCTTTCTTCCTGATGTTGCTGTCACTTGTTTGTTACATCTCTCAGTACGGCTTTCTTCCTCTGTTTGTCCACCACTACGATGTCCGGTTGGTTAGCCATCACAAGTTTGTCTGTCTGTATCTGGAAGTC
>JAVDPK010001460.1:222358-238833 GCA_034780415.1 Cichlasoma orientale | reverse complement strand
TCTTCTATCTGCCGGTGGTACATGCCGTGCAGAGGCCTGTCCTTCCATGACGGTTCCTGTTCTTCCTCCTCTTTCTCAGGTTTCTGCTGCCTGAGGTACTCACTAAGCACCAGATTGTTTGTGGTAATCTTCCTGATTTACTCATGGAACTTTGTTGTTTCATCTAGGATAGTGGTTCTGACACTCACTAGTCCGTGGCCTCCTTCATTCCGCTTAGCGTACAGTCTCAAGGTGCTGGATTTGGGGTGAAACCCTCCATGCATGGTAGGGAGCTTTCTTGTCCTGATATCAGTGGCTTATATTTCCTCCTTTGGCCAGCTTATTATACCAGCAGTGTATCTGACAACTGGCAGGGCGTGTTGATAGCCCAGAACTTGGTCTTCCCATTCATCTGACTCTTCAGGACTTGCCTTTCTCTCTGCAGGTACTTGGCGGTTGCAGCTTTTCTAGGCCTCTTCATGGTTCCCATTAGCCTGTGGGATCCCAAGGTACTCGTAGCTATCTTCAATGTCTGCAATGTTGCCTTCTGGTAGTGCACTCCCATCAGTTCTGACTACTTTCCCTCTCTTTGTTACCATCCAACTACACTTCTCCAGTCCGAATGACATTCCAATGCCATTGCTATAGATCAGGGATACTCGCATCCAGGCCTCGAGAGCCGGTGTCCTGCAGGTTTTAGATGTGTCCCTGATCCAACACTCCTGAATCAAATAGCTCTTGAGGCCTGGAAGTGAGTATCCCTGCTATAGATCCTAGTGGTGAATCAGTGTCTCGATCACTCCTGACATACATCTTGAAGTTGGCCTCTAATGTTGTTCTTCACATTCCCATTGAGTTCTTGATGAAGGCTTTTGATCTTGCATAGTTCTAGGCATTCCAGGATCAATGTATGTGGCATCGAGTCATACAATGTAGGCTTTCTTGTAGTCAATCCAGGCGGTGCACAGGTTGGTCAGTCTAGTCTTACAGTGTGCTCTACTGGTAGCTGGTGTTCCCTGGTATCTGTGCCAAATCTGAGCCCTGCTCATGTATTGTGCCCCACTCCTGCTCATATATATATAAATATATATCCTGAATTTATGTTTGAAAAAAATGAAAAAACAGATAAATACGTTGGAATCAATCAACAAAGCAACAAGGCTGATATATCAGCTTATCATCAATTGTTCCATGTAATGCTACTTGTCATTAGAAACTTGGGTAACTTAAAGATACTAAAGAAACTACAACCTTGCTTCTTAACTGATAAATATGTGAAATGAAAAACTTCAATAAGTATTAAGAAATCTGCAACTTTATCATTTGTACACATGCTTTTATTTAAGAAATTAATCTTGAACAACAGAGTTACGGTTGTTGTCAAAAGGAACAACTGTTTCTAACTAGTTAGGCCACAAAAATGTTAATGGCATTTAGCATTACTCAAATCCAAAACCTGACAGCCTGGCTCTGTGCCTGGAATGAATACCAGAGACTTGGACCCGTTTAGTTTTTTCCTGTATTCTCTTTCAGTGTGTAGAATAAGTGGAAAGATGGATACATTCAGGAACAAATCAAATTCACAAATCAGTGCAGGGCTGTTTGTCCAGTGGCACCATGGGAGCTTCTTTCCACTCAAGAAGCAGCTTAGGCAGTTACGCACACATGCACATGCCACATATCTGGCATACTTTACCAGTGAGTTGACCTAATCTCATCTCTCCTTCTCATGTTTTCCCTTGATGTTTGATTCCTTCCATTTCTAAAAACAACAAGTGTTTCATGCACTTCTCTGTCTGTTTCTCTTTCATTCTTGCACTATCTTCCTCTTCTATTGTCATATGCTTTCCTTTCCTTCTCTCTCCTTGTGTGTGTGTGTGTGTGTGTGTGTGTGTGTGTGCGTGTGTGTGTGCGCGCGCGCACGCACATGGAAAGTGAAGGACAAAAAATAGGTCAGGAACAACAACAACAAAAAACCATCTACAGTACCAGCATCTGCTTTGCTGCCCTGAACAAGCTGAGCTTTTTCCAAATCTGGAACATCAGCATTTTTTGTGAGAACGTGAGCTTTCTTATGAAATAGCTGAAACAAAGCATGACTAAAAGGCCGGCTAATAAAAAAGTGCCAGGAATAATTAGGAGGACTTCAATTTAAATCTTATGAGCTTACATCAGTAAACTTATCCCAGCAGGGAATGTTTTTAAGAGGGAACAACCAGATTCCAAAGAAACTGGAGTGCTGGAGTTGCACTTTCTTACTGCTCAGTTTAGAAATGAAGAAGGCCACACTCAGCTGAAGGAGACATAATAGGAGAAGAGCTGCAGGAAAAGTGAAAAGAATGAAACAGAAGTAGGAGCAGAGAGGCGAGACGGCAAGAAAAAGAAAGTTGCTCCAAACAGAGAGACCATTGTTGAGTCTGTGTATATATTCAGTCATGATGGTATATACAACGAAAAGTGTATGTAGACACGCTGCCTGGCCAGCTGTGTCTCTACTATCAACACGCTCACACACTCGCACAGTCCCCTATAATGGCAGCAGCAGACTGTGTGTGTGTGTGTGTGTGTTCATGTATGGTGGATAAAGTTCATGGAGTGTACTTCATCACACACTCCCTGCTCTGTTGAAAGCTGTGTGTGTTATGTAATAAACTAATCACACTCAGCTGTGCCTGACTGGAAGAGGGGGGCCTCCCTGAAGATTTAGAAGATTTGTGCGTGCACACACACACACACACACACATACACACACACACACATTGAAAACAAACCAGGGATAATGATGAGGTAAATTCTGAAACCTTGAGTACAATAACAAATGTCTTGCACACACACACACACACACACAGAGGGTCAAACACAGTTGAGGAAAATGTTGGATCTGCAGAGGCCCTCTGCTGCATGTATATCAGTCCTGTTTTCCATCAGAGCAATGGTGCACTACACACCAGCTGAAAACTTAACCTCGAAAAAGTTGATAGTACAGCTCCAGTTTTATGCATCTCAACATCACATCTAACACCACTCAGCAGCCTTCGCAGAGGTGAGCACTACTTTACCACGTTCCCTGAAATATGTAGCATTTACAGCACTTGATAGGATAATGGGATACAACAATCTGTTAAAATAAAAGGCTGCATTTGCCATTTATTCCACTCCATTTTGCATCTGATTAAGCTCCGCTGATGTGTTACAGGATATTAGAAGATACATTTGAGTCAACCATGTTGGTCATTGACGTTTTACGTTTTACCTCGTGGAACCATTCTCAGTTTTTCAAGTTGGAAAATTTCTAACCTGTGACTTGAATGGAATGCAGCATCACTACACAAAAAAAGGAATTCTGGTTCACTCTAACTTGGGTCCTGCTCCTAACATTTGTTCAGTGCACGAAACTTGTGGTTGAGCATGGGCAAAGGAAGAACCTGAATCACTTTCTTTAAAACTGTTAGACGGCGTTACGACCTTGGCTGAGGATGTGCTCTTCAGTGCAGTTCCAGTTTCTTGTTTCCGGGCAGTTTCTACTTGTAATATTGAGATCTGGAAATGACATGGCTGGCAAGCACCGCTAAAAAGAAGTCAGCAAACAATGAAAAGATCAACAATTTAGTCGTACTTGTTTGGAATAGAAAGCAAATGTAAGCAGGAAAATTATCACCAAATTATCATGGTTAAACCTTTTTCTGTTATAAAGTTTCCTTTGCAATCAAACACGGAGCTTGGAGCTCGAAAGAGCCTCTGAGGAAATGCTGGATACTTAATACACCAAAGTTGGTCGCGGTCAAATTCTGTTCAGTCACCGTTAATACAGAGGAGGCGGAAAAACAAACAAACAAAACCCCAAACAAATAAAACAGACAAACAAGACAAAAAGAAAAGAGCATAAATCAATATTTCCATCCCGGAGTTCCACTACGGACATCATCCTGCACAATGCTACAAGATTACTCTTTCACTTCTGTAATACAAAATAATCTTACTTTTCTATTTTATTCCATAAATTGACATTTTAAAATCAAATTCAATTATTTTCTGAAACGATTTGTCTACATCTGCCAAACACAAGAAGCATGCAGCTTAGAAAGGGACAGGGTGTGAAAGGGACACCACCAGTGTTTACATCCTGTTACACATATCAAAAGCAAGGACCTCTATTAATGAGTGGACGTACGCTTCCTTCTGCGCAATCATACAGTCCGAGGGTGTAGTTCAGTGGAAAGAAAACAGTTCCCACATGAAACTGCTCACAAGAAGTTTTGCAAAAAATTTTTTGAGGAACTGATTCATGATTTGTGGTAAGAGATGCTGCTGCTGATGTTTATACATGTAATTTAGTTCTAATATTTTAAAGAAAGCAGACAGCTCTGTTTCTTATCCGCTATCCAGATAGCTCCAAAACTGAGCAACTGACACCAGTCTATGTGGAGAAATAAGAATACAGACCAAAGAGGGAAACATGCAGATTTGACTCCATTTGAAGCCTCTAAAATCTACTGAATAAAGCAATCTAAGAAGGAAACAGCTGAACAGGAGCCTAGCTTGTTTTAGCCACATTCCCTGATCTCATACTGTTATTACTGACATAATATGATCAGTAATGACGGGCATCATTCAGCTTATCTTTTGTCTTATCGGTTGCATTTAAAACTATTTTAGAGGTAAGTAAGTGAACTGAAACTGTTTGCACGCTGAAAGTTTTGTGAAGTCACATTCCTGCAGTTCTGAGAGCTCAGCACTAAATGGAATGAGAAGATTAGGGATTACAGATCAGTATATGAGGAACTGAACAGCAGGAATATTGTTATTCGGTTCTGGTGTTAATTTTGGCTTGGAGACAGGATGGAGGAAGTGTTATTTTAGATCCATTGTGCCCTCTTCCTGCTGAGGTCAAAGGTCAAAAGGAGGAAACAAAACGAAAGGAGAGGATGGGAAAACTGTTAAAGGAAAAGAGGTTATCTTTATTACTTTAGGTGGGTATAAGGTTGTTGCATGGGAGTTGTGAATGATGCCGAGGAAATGCACAGTGCAGAATGAATATAAGCAGCAAACAACAGGTCAAAGTTCATGCTGGAAATGTCTCAGAATAAATGCAGTTTCTCCTCTACAGATTACACATGTAACCCTAAAGTGGAGGCATGTAAAACTGGTACAAATAAAATAACAATAATGGTTTAATAGTGTGTCTGAAATGTTCTGACCGTTGTCTTGGTGATGATACCACAACTATAGATTCAAATAAAGAAAATATGAAATGTGAGATATAGAGAAAATGTGTAATTTTGCCTAAAATTGGATCTTTTCCATCAAATTGGCAACTAAGATGATGATGAATGGAAAATACAAATTGTGAAATCAGCGTATGTGCATGTAATCCCTGTGAGCCAAGAGCAGAGGCGTCAGACTGCTCTAAATATTTTGTCTCAGTTTTTTTCTCCTTAATGTCAGCTTTGCATGGTGACAGTGACAGCAGATCTCCCTAACATGATCATCTTAAGCGCATAGCTAAGGCTGTGAGCGCAGAAGACACGCCCACCTGCTATTCAAACTTTCTGTTTGTAATCGGCAGCCATCAGAAGAAAGTTGGCATTAGGATAATCAGATACATAAGAATTGCTTTGATCTTTGAATTATGCAAAAATGAAGATATAGAAATAAACACGGAAACAATTGTATCCCTTGTGCTGTGGAATGGAAGCAGGCATAACGAAGCTCAAACTGATGCCCTAGACTGCCACTGCATGAAAGATATTATGTGTTGCAAATCAAAGTTGAGCTGGGCCAAACGCTGCAAGAAAAAGAAATTGCAATACTAGAACAACATGTCAGTTTGAATACAGCGAAACATTTCAGGCCACTCCGAATGCTTTTGTCCATACCTCCTCCTGACCCTCAAATAATGAAAAGATATGCACAAGGTGACCTTTTGTGAGTTACATCAAGAGTGAGACATGTCTCAGTCTCAGCTTGTCACATATTGATGTAAAGGACCCCTTTGTGTCACATTTAACCCAACAGATAAACACAACTTTTCAGTGTGCAGTATTAATGTTGTGAAGGGTCGTAATTTCACCCAAACCACAATCTTTTTCCTCGCCTACATTACGAAGTTTTTGTGGCTAAACTTAATCAGTGATTGAATGTGAAAGGAAGTGCAAATCAAGCTACCAATCGGCAAGTCATAACAAAGCAGAACAAAGACTCAAAAAGGTCTCAAACCACCGTCTCTTGGCAAGCAGCCTGGTGACGTCTCCAACCTTTAAAAAAATGACCATTACTTCTGGACAGGCAATATTGATGGTGCGTCACGGTACTAATGCCAAAGAGATCCTTGTGTTCACCCCTGTGATGCCAGCAGCATCTGAGGCAGTATTTGACACCCTTTTGCGTGCCAAGTTATAAAAGAGTACTTAGTGCATTAAAAGCAAGATTAAAATTTGATTAGCGTTTTATCCCTTTAAAACTAGCGCTTTACTAAATGTGGTTGCTCCATTTTAACTTATTTGAGCAGTGGCCTGGGTTATGAAGCACTTAAAAGGACTTTGCACACCATGCTGGCGATGGATTCATTCTGCTGCAACTTGTTCCTGTTACTTTAATTAGAACGAGGCAAAGATTATTTTCATACTGGCCGCTACCACCCTGCTGCTTTTGTCCCACCAGCAGCCTGAAGACCAAGATCATCAAACAGATCGAGGGAGACGGGACATAAACACACACTCACACTGCCATCTCCTGCCGGCATTTCCTGTTCAGCTATTTCCTTTTCCTGTCTGTGTCTGAAGAAAAAAGAGGGGTGAAGTGCGCTCTGCTTTTAATTGCTGTGCACTTTGATAAGACACACACAAACCCACCCTCTGAGGCTCGGGCCTGAGGAGTCCAGGTTATTTTGTTGAGAAACAGTCCGCGAGGATCAGAAAGGATGGATTTAGCTTGTTGGACTGGTGCAAACACACACACACACGCACACAGAGGACGCAAACACACACATACTGTATTAAAACAAAGGCCCAAATCTTAGTCCTGTGTTTTAAATCGCATTTGTTCACCCACTATAAGAAAAAGCTCAGGCTCCCTTAAACTGAAAAACTGAGATCTGAATGTGGACTTGTTTGTGCACGGGTCCACATACTGTTAAAACACTGAAATCCTTATTTTTGCGCTGCTTCACACATTTAAAAAAATCATGACTTCTTTTTCACACTCTGCCTACCCACTAATATAACAAACACACACACACACACATACACTGGTTGTGAGTCATGTCTGAAGTATGAGATGTCTTCCTGTGAATCGCTTGTGGGAGATGGACCCGACCCGTAATGCCCAACGCATAATGGCAGAAACCGGATACGAGTGTCAAACATTTAGCAGTTCGGTGCAGGCGTGTGTGTGCGATGTTTAGTTAATGTTCAAATCCACTGGAGTGTAAAACTTAGGTCACGGGAGGAAGACACCAGCATTAACTTTAAAGACTGTGTGTAGGGGAAGAGAGACAGAAAACATGATATAATCAGTAAGCCATTCAGGAGGAGCACCGAACTTCAAAGTCCAAAAAAGTCTCAAAAAGATGTGAGCAGTTGACACACAGGGATTGAGCGCCTGCACTTTGTGCTGATAGGAGCCGACATCGTCCCTATTTTTGCACAGACATAAAGAAAGCTTTCAGTAATAACGGTAATATTTCTTTCTCCAGGCCTGGAAGAGGCGTTGGTTTGTCCTGCGAAGTGGTCGACTGAGTGGAGAACCGGACATCCTGCAGTACTACAAGAACCCGCATTCCCGCCGGCCAATCAGAGCCATCAACCTGAATCTGTGCGAACAGGTAAGCGGATAGACACATGACTGTCCAACGTGATGTTATATTTGTGTTCTTAAATCTTTTTCTCTTTGTAAATATCTTATTCACAAAATAAACAGAGAGTACGGGAACACTGCTTTCATAACTTGATTGCGCTGCTGTTGATAATGCAGTCAAGTATAGCTCTGCATATGAGGTACTATCAAAAAAGTTCCATAATTTTATCCATGAAAAAAAAAAAAAAAACCCCACCAGAGAGCTGCAATTATTAGTTTACTCCCGGGAAGTCGTGTTCAGTACACACTGGATCTGTTACACACTGATGATTAGGGTTGTTATTGACTGAAGGTTGTCATATATATGGATTTTTTTGCATGTCATATTTTTCAAGAAAAATCTATCAGAAGGATTGCTTGCTTGCTTGTCACATGTATGTGCCATTTCACCCCCCTCTCCCGCAGGTGGACGCTGGCCTTTCTTTCACAAAAAAGGAGCTAGAGAGCAGCTTTGTTTTTGACCTCAGGACAGAGGAGAGGATCTGGTACTTGGTGGCCGAGTCTGAAGAGGACATGAACCGCTGGGTGACATCCATCTGTCTGCTCTGTGGCTTCAACCCGACTGATGACAGTATGCCCAATTATTAGATAAATGAGAAATGCTCCATGCACCTTGCTTGTTTTGCATTTGAAGTAGATAGATGTGTGCCTGTGTGGGCTGTGGCTGAGTCAGTGTGAAAAGCAGTAGGAGGAGAGAACATGCATAAAGAAAAATTGACAAATATGACTTCAGGATTGTGCATGTTAGTGATTCAGATGTGTACAGGGAAATACATTGAAACAATATAAATATGAATTGATTATGTATAACAGCTTTGCCTTGTTGATTTAAACTTTTTGTTTACACCTGAAATTAGTCCTTCAATTTAAATGGGGGCATTTATTCTACTAATAGGAGGATATGGATGTTTCCTCAGAGGTTTTTAGAATATTTAGAAAAAAATAGACATAGCCAATAAAATCCAACAAATCTGGTATCAGATTAATTAATTTCCTTCACAAATTTGTGTCCATATATTTACCTTAAAGTCCAATCACATCAAATGTAAATTTTATTTTTAATTTAAATAAATCTCTTTAGCATTAAAGTTACAACAGAAAAAAAGAGAGAGAGAATGTAACTATGTAAAAGTGCCCCTGTAAATCCGCACATACAGTAAGTGACCAATTTCAGCAGACAGATTTTCAAATGTAATCAAACACAGTAACAGCAATATAAACTTTTGCATCATCATTTGTTCTAACCATACTGCACCAAACTGCAGTTTATTGAGGTTTTTCCAATGTTTTGCCCACATAATCACCAACATTAATGTTGGCAGATTAGCAACAGTTTGGTATAATGCTCTCCAGTACAACAGTAAGCATATACACTGCTAAAATAAACTGCAAAATTATTGTAGTGGTGTACCTAATAAACTGCCATGTCAGCTTTGGGATCTTGGAACAGATTACAGTTTTTAATTTCTGAATGAGTTATTTTATTTTAATTTTACAGTTCCAGAAAGACCTCTTGTCTCCTCCTCCTCTTCGGCAACATCCATGACCCCAGTCAGTGGCACCACCACCACCACCTCTACGATGACAGGGTCAGTCCCGCCACCTTATGACCCGGTGAGTCTTCAACACCTGGAGCCTGATGGGAACTCAGAGGATGATTACCTGTGGTTATCACAATGCCAGAGTCACATCAGGTAAGACAGCGATACAATAAGACCAAAAGAAATTGCAAGTGGTTAACATCCTAAAGCTCAGTTTCACAGATTAGTCTTAGACTGAAGATTTTTCCCGTGGAGCTCAGGCTTAATCCATGTCTGGGAAACTGGCTAGATTAGAATAGATTAAGTTACAACATCAACAATTAACCCTGAAAAGGACAAGCGGAAGAAAAAATTGACGGATGGACGGAAATTACAATCTCGACTACTTTTTTTTTGTTTTAAAGATTGCCAACAACTTGGTAATGGTTAACTGGTGATTTCTTCTGTGAGCAGAGTTTACTGGCAAGGAAAGGGTTTACTGAGGGCCACAGATCACGGGAGCTTGGGGCCAAAAGCCTTTTTGCAATGAGTCGCCCCCTCCTGGTCACTAAAAACAATGCAGGTTTAAGGTTACCTTATGCTAGCAGCAATCCGTAATAAAACTACTATCAACTTTCTTTCTATAATTAGGTAACTTGGAAAGTGTACTACTTAGTTCCTAACTTGTTTTGTACTGAGCAATACTGATTACTTCATGTAACGGAGCAGAGCAGTGTTGCCAACTCCTCAGTAAGAAAAGTAGCTATTGGCTGTCCTAAAAGTCATTAGAAGTTGCTGTATGATGACATTTGTGGTTCCAGTCGAGGCTGTTGGATGAAGGAATAAAGAATGTTCTAGGCCACCATGGGTTAATCGGAGACCTGAGTGCTTTGTCGCCAAAAGTCTCCAATAACACCGGGAAATGTTGCTAGATTTGTCGCTAGTCGCTTTTTTGACATAAAGTTGCTAGAGTTGTCTGAAAACTTGCTAAATATAACAACAAGATTGCTGAGTCTGCAACACTGGAGCAGAGACGTTGCTTTTAAAGTATTTTGAACCCTTTACATTTTAGATAAAGTTTTAACCTCAAAAACTTCACAGAAACATTTGATGTTTCTGTAGAAAAGAGTTCAAAAGCCAAAGTGTGTTTTAAATCTCCGTCAAAACGAACGCAAACACAAAGAAAACAGAATTACAGAAGACACCCTGTCAGTCATGCGAGCTTTCTTTAACAAATCCAGTTAGTTTACGTTTCAGTTATTTTATTGTTAAAAACTAAATCCTAGAAATGCATCAATCTTTTCCACTCTGGCTCCAGTTCCACTCCAGTTCAAACTAAAGAGAACCAGCTGAAGATAAATGCACTAAACTAGCAGAGTTACAGGTTCAGACATGTTGACTCTTAGGAAGGGGATTGGAGGTTTATCTTGGATCACACCCACGGAAAAGGTTGACTTCACAAAACTTCATGGGACAGTTCCTCAGAACAGCACAATAAAAGCTATTTTCCTTCTCACTCGGAAAATCTTTGATCCTTCCAGACCGTTTATTTGCAGTTTGTTGGGGTTTGAGGCAAAAGCCTTGAATGGACTATGGTGGGATACTTATTTTTTCTAAACATAATGTTATGAAGACCCTGCTGTTTTATTCAGCAGCACTATTGACCAAACTACACCCACAAACTGTGTACCTTCGTTAAGACGGAAGAAAAAAAAACTCTTTATATTTGAGTGAACTGTCTCTTATTTGATATCTCTCTCTTTCTTTTTGCAGGCCTCCTTTAGGTTCCTCCACATCTCTTGAAACCGACTACAACGACAACCTCTACCCTCCTCCCTCTGCCACATCCTCCTCCTCTTCTACTTCCTCCTCTCCTTCCCTCCTTCCCAACAGCCTCCCAAATCCATCCACCCCCTCTTCTTCCTCCTCCTCTGGCTTTAGAGTGGTACCTTGGACAGTTACTGCAATGACGAGCCCTCTCAGCCAGTCTCTGGATGCCAGCATGACCCCTGACTCCCAGAAACGAGCCGGTAGACCACGCTGTCACCCCTCGCCTCATCCCAGAAAACACTCCTTAGATTTCCACGTTCGTCCTGTAGCAATACCTCTCAGTGATAACGTGCACTCCAATGTGCATCCAAGCACGCGCTCATCCACCACCAGTGGTTACCAGATCCCCCGTCCAGCAACCACCCCACAACCACCTCCCCCTCGCCGCCCATCTTCTACCCCCAGCGTGGATTCCCTAACCCAAGCAGAGCTTCATGCCTCCACCGCAACTCCTCCTCCACGCCCACCGAAACCTCCTGCCATTGCAGCCCAAGGCGAAAGCTCAAAGCTTGCCACACTCCCCCGAACTGCCTCAGAGCCAGAGAGGAGGGATGACTGTGTGGATGGAGGAGGATATCTGCCGAGGAGCAACACTGTCACTACACCAGGACGGATGCAAACAAGTAAGGAGACAATACTATCACATTTCATTCATTTCAGTTTTATTTTTCACACATTAAAAAAAAAAATCCGATTTAAGAAGTTCATTAGGGAGCCTTCGAGGTGCCAATAGATGCATTCAATTATCTCTTGACTAATCTCTACAACAGATGCCTGATTAAGAATATGCAGAATCTGTAAAGAAGAGACAGGAAGATGTTTCTGTCTCTCTGTTTGTAGTCTGAGTGCCACTGACCAATCACGTTTTAGCAGGTGCTGATTGCATGCAGGTAACTAATCTTTGTAGAGAACCAACGAGAGATTGCATATGCTAAAATGTAATCGTGAAACTCCTGGTTGTCTTGTGAACATTTGTTTTCTTAAATTTATCAGCAGCCATATGCAGTGACCAGCAGAAGCCTTGAACTGGATATCTGTTATCTGGTATTCACATATTCTGGCTTTACCAAAAGGCCTGAAAAACTGGCCATTGCCCCCAGAGTCAACCTTCTGGCTGGTTTGCTCCCAGACTACATCTGGACAGAATTGTGTTAGCTGTTTCTGCTATTTTACAGTCTTTGTGCTAAGCCAAGTTCTAACTGTAGCTCTATATTTACAGAATAGAAATGAATGTAGTGTTGATCTTCTCATGCAGCTATTGGGAAGGAAACAAATAATATATCTCAACATGTAGGGCATATGTTTAGCCGCCAAGTGCTCTGCTAACATGTTCTGTGGATGTTTACCAGTTGTATGTTTTTGCGCAGCAGATTAATTGAAGTTTTATTGCTGTTGCAGGAAACCTATGAAGTAAAAGACTGGATGATAATTCTCTGTGGGTTCCTCAGTCCAAGGGAGCCCTTTTGTATTACAATTAGTTCTTAAATGAATTGCTGTTATACCAAAGTGTAATAATCCAGGTTTCATTATGTTTTAGATGTATTATTTTGCTGTTCATTGGATTCAGTTTTCAGATTAGAATACCATGTTTACACCACATTGCCAAGAGCATTCACTTACCCATCATTGAATTCAGGTGTTCCAATCACTTCCATGGCCACAGGTGTATAAAGCCAAGCACCTAGGCATCTCAGTGATTCCAGCATGGTACCGTGATAGGATGCCACCTGTACAACAAGTACAGTAGTGAAATTTTCTCACTAGTAAATATTCCACAGTCAACTATTAGTGGTATTATAACAAATGGGAAGCAGTTGGGAATGACAGAAACTCAGCCATGAAGTGGTAGACCACGTAATATCACCAAGTAGGGCCAATGGATGCTGAGGTGCATTGTGCACAGAGATCACCAGCTTTCTGCAGAGCCAATCACTACAGACCTCCAAAATTCATGTGGCCATCAGATTAGCTCAAGAACAGTGCATAGAGAGCTCCATGGCTGAGCAGCTGCATCCAAGCCTTACATCACCAAGTGCAATGCAAAGCTTCGGATGCAGTGGTGTAATGCACACCAACATTGGACTCATTGGAGCAGTGGAGATGTGTTCTCTGGAATCACACTTCCCTGTCTGGCAATCTGATGGATGAGTCTGTGTTTGGTGGTTAACCAGGAGAACAGTAGCTGTCTGACTGGATTGTACCAAGTGTAAAATTTGAGCGAGTTTGGTGTGGAAGAACTTGACTGGCCTGCACAGAGTCCTGACCTCAACCTGATAGAACACCTTTTGAGTATTAGAGCAGAGACTGTGAGCCAGTCCTTCTCGTCCAACATCAGTGCCTGACCTGACAAATGTGCTTCTGGAAGAATGGTCCAAAATTCCCATAAACACTCCTAAACCTTGTGGAAAGCCTTCCCAGAAGAGCTGAAGTCATTATAGTTGCAAAGGGTGGGCCGACATCATATTAAACCCTATGAATGAAGAATGGAATAACACTCAAGTTCATGTGAGTGTATGAAAGCAGACAAGTGAATACCTTTTGCAATATAATGCATATTTTATATGCATTCATTTTTTTTTTATTTTACCTTTATTTAACCAGGAAAAGAACACATTGAGATTAAAATCTCTTTTTCAAGTGTGTCCTGGGCATGGCGAGTATACACAAGGACAGGAAACAGCCATTTCACATAGCAGTTGTTTTATGTGGCTATTAATTTATCTTCTAATAAACTAACCAATATTAGTTTTAATGTCTGCCCTTAATGTAATCATCAAAGCTTCAGATTTGAAATAACTATACAAAAGGTGCAAACTAATGCAAACTGCCAGAGCTGCTCACATAAGAACACCTTCAGGTACCAGCTGTGGGTACTCAGTAATATTCTATCAATAGATAAATTCACACACATAAATATTGTAGTCAGTTTGATGTTAAATTGTTTTAAGAAGCTGGAATCACTGTTTGCCATCAGATTTTTAAACCTTGTACCTGAGGGGAGATTACGCAGCACTAAGAGGCTTTGTTGTGCAGACCTAGCAGTTCTGAGGGATTAAATCCTTACAGCTGAAGCCGTTTGTGCCTGTTGGTGCAATAATTTGATAGTCTTTAGTTTCATTAATAAGACATGAACTTTGCCCAACAACAACACAAGGAGATTTCTTTTGTTTGTTGCTTTTTTTCTTCCTAAGTCACGTCTCTATTTCCAGTATCCAGCTCCATTATGAAGACACAGCTGCTCACGAGTATATCTGAGACAGATGTCTCTGCAGTCATGCAGGCTCAGACTTGATGTTTCGTGCACTTTGCTTGTGCCACCTTCTTAGATTACCCTCCCTGCCTATTCATTTTGAGATCTGGTCAAACCCATTGTACAAATATTGTTTGCGTGAGGTGAATGCATGACAGCAGAAGTCCAAAAATGGCAAAAAAAAAAAAAAAAAAAAAAAAAAAAATTGTATAATTTGTTGGCAGTTTAATGGAGGAGCTTTGCTAAAAGTTAAGTGAGATCATTTTCACATCTGCAGACATAAAAAGGAAAAGAAAACAAATACTAAAACAGGTTTGGCTATTATCATCCCATGGAGGACTGAGCCCCTCATAGATTTTGTCTTTCTGTTTCAGGCAGCGAGTCTTTTTTCATCCCTCGGTCTTTGTCTGACAGAGCAAGTATGTTTGAGTTCAGCGAGAGCTTCAACAGTTACTTCGTAAGTTGAAACCTCTAAAGCATCGGGAATAAAATTAACTAAATGCTACTTTTTAACAGTTGTTCTATGTTTAACCTCTCTGTCTTTTAACATGTATTTCTTTATCATTTTAAAATGAAAATCGCCTGCAATTTAAATTTTTCTCTCTTAGTTTAATAAAGGCATGGTCCCTCTGGGTAGTGTTTGTTCTGAAGATGATGATGTGGATGAAAATTACGTTCCCATGAGCGCTGCCACCACCGAGCCACCGGTTGCACCCAGGTCTGTAAGAATTAAGGCATGCAAAATAAAGATTGCTTTCTTGCCCCTCAGTCCATCCTCTGTCTGAAGAAGCTGTTTTAGCTCCTGTCTCTTTAAAGTACCCCTCCCCGAAAGCCTGCTTTCTCCAGAAAGGCTGGCCCTTGCCTGCCCTCACAAACAGACTCAACACAGAGGCCGGCTTTGCCTGACATGACCATATAAAGAAATCCATCATCCTGACATCAGTTTGGCACGACAGTAGAGAGAAACTGGGCAGTGATTTATGTTTATGTATATTTATAGACCTCAAAGGGATTGCTTTTTCCATCCATCCATTTTCTTCCACTTATCTCATTCAGGGATGAAGTAGGGCTGGAGCCTATCTCAACTGTCACAGGGCGAGAGACGGGGTACAGCCTGGACAGGTCACCAGTGTGTTGCAGGGTCAACAAAGAAAGACAGACAACACTCATTCACACTCACATTCACACCTACACCCAATATGGAGTTATTATTTAACCTAAAATGCAAGTCTTTGGACTGTGAGAGGAAGCCGGAGTACCAGCAGAGATCCAACAGGCACAGGAAGAACATGCAAACTCCACACAGAAAGACCTTAGTCAGCAGCCAGGTGGAATTAACCACCCCAACACCGTATTAACAGACACCGTTTAATTATTGTTTTTATACTATATTGCTACAATACTTTCAGCCACTCCCTTACCACAAGGGGTTGCCACAGCAGGTATTTCTGCATGTTTGATTTGGCAGTTTTATGCCGGATGTCCTCCCTGATGCAACTACAAAGGAGATTTGTGTCTCCAGCTGGAGGAAAAACACGCTTTTGTTTCCCCTGCTTTAAAGGTAGTTATTGTAGAGAGTTTAAAACCTTCCAAAACATAATTACAGCTATCAACAGAATGTGAAAAAAAAAAGTCCAAAGCATTTTTGTAATACGCTGACAAGATATCAAATGAAGATAAACTAGGGTCAGGCTGTACTTTCATGTAATATCAGTTTGTACTCCCAGATGGTCCACTGAGTCAGTGTAACCTTCATTTAACTAGGCAAGGCATAATGAGTACATTCATTTTTACAAAAACAAACAAAGCCTCCTGAGCAAATTGGGGGACAGGCTAAAAAGAAATATCAAAGGATAAACAACAACACACACCTGAAAAAAACACACCCACCAATAAAATGATGCCCCCTGGTGGTGGTTTAAATTTTGTTAAAATTTGCAGAGGGTTGTTACAAAAAGCACCTTTAATCTTTGCATCAACTGACATGTAAATAAGTTGTAAACCTAATTTCAACCAAAGCAATTTCATTTTATATATTTTTT
>JAVDPK010001460.1:168800-179043 GCA_034780415.1 Cichlasoma orientale | reverse complement strand
CACATGAGGTGAGGATGATGAGCAGCAGGATCCTGCAGATCATCTTCTCCCTGTGAGAGGAGACAGAGGTGAAGAGTAATCAACACATGAGGTCAAAGGTCAGTCACTACAGCTAGAAGAAGGAAAATCTGCAGTCTGACTTAATTACAACATGTGATCCTGTCAGGAATAACCCCAGCTGTTGTTCCAAGTGCTGAAATGTTATCTCTTTAGTAAAAGTCAAAATCCTGCTCAAGTAATCAAATGAGTTAATGTTAACATTAACAAACAAAAAAAAAAGAAAGAAAAGCAAAATAAGAAAATTTGAAAAATTATGACTAGAAGAAAAGAAATGGCATAAACCAGCCGCATCCAGGCACTCAGGGTGTGTGCAAAAGAAATAAAAGGCCTTTATTTTGCTGACCTAAAGACTTTGGTATCTGTGCCCCTTGAAGCAGATACAGAGATACAAAGATACCAATAGAGCAGTTATGACATCACTTGCCACAGGTGAGTGAAGCTATGCGCGTCTAGGGGCAAAGGTCAGTCCAACCTTTTTCTAGCCTTTAGGGCGTCACTCAGGAAGTACATAGCTCTCTGATAGGATAGGTTAAAGGATGCGTTTGAACACCAAAAATGTGCCTCCTATTTCCTTTTCCAACCCATCTTCCCTTGACGTCAATGAGGTCAAGGGAAGGTGGAGAATTCACAAGGACTTTCTCTGTGCGGTGCACACTGGACTCTTTAACGCTGACACACTGAATATCCGCTGTGTGGAAATTATATTGTCTAGAATATGGACTGCAAAATGTGAATCTTATTTCACCCCAGCATGCCCTTACTCTGTGAAACTTATGGAAAAAGGGCCACCCGCATCCTGAATGTTCAGAGCTGAGCCTGCTTAGTTCCTCTCAGTAATACTGATGCTTTGATGAAACAGAAGAACTACATGAACAGACATTTGTGCAACTTTGTCAGTTTTTTTTTTTTTAATCATTTTCATGAAGGGTCAGATGGTCCATCACTATAAACTGTGGGATGGCACCATCTCCTCTGCTTTGATAAGGGAAGAGCCAGTGTATCCTACACCAAAGCAAGCAATAAAGGAAGCACTGAAGCACGTTTCCTTAGTATTTGGAGAATTCCAACAGCTCTTATTATGGCCGCCATGCAGATACCGCAGAGTCATTTCACTCTGCAAGAACGTTCCCGAGCACGTGGACTATTGGAACGCACACCAAAACAGTTACAATTAAAATGTGTAATAAAATAAACAATAACATGCAACAAATAGACTGAAGTCAAAACAGGACAGATACGCTGAAGCTGTCAGTGAGGGAAGATGGCATTGCAGGTGAACTCTGGTAAATTACAAAATCAGCTACTGACTATAAAAACATGAGAGGTCTAAGTCTTCACTAAGACTGAGACAACTGATGGCCTAAAGGGCACAATCCCATTGTTCATCTCTTTGTTTGAGATGCTGGAAAACGTGCCCACAGTAAAAGTACTAATTATGCAGATATTTTATATTATTTGATTATATTTATTCATTAAGGTCTATATAACATTATGGTTACAGCTGAACATGAGATTAATTACTCTGCTGGCTTAATCCATAATAGTAATACAGAACTGTACATTCACAGAATGATCTGAAGTAAAAATGTAAACATTTCCAGCCAAAATATAGTGGTGTAGAAGTAGATTGCAATATAAGATAGAATAAAAGTACAAGTACATTAAAATTGTAGTACTGTAATATTCCAGCCATGTATTGGAGGGTAGTACAAACACACACACGCAGCCAAACACATACAAACACAGAAAGAGTCAGTGAAAAAAACATTTTAAAAATGACTCAGTGAAGAAACAAGATAACCTTTTACAAAAAATAAAATAAAATAAAAATCATAGATCCTAAGTAAGGATTTACAAAATTTACAAAAAAATTTGGACACAAAAATGCAAAAATAGCAGATTCAGAAGATCCAAACAGACCCTGCAAGTGACAACATGACAGAAAGCATCACACTGGTGACCTTACCACATCATTGAGCAGCGCATCGGGAGAACGAACCCTGGTCTTAGAGCAGCAGAGAGGTGAAGGTGCTGCTGAGGCTTCCAGCACAGTGAAGAGATTCTGACTGAAGGACTGAGGTGCGTTCTCACACATTTAAAGGGTGACTCACAAATTTAGCAACGGATAAACTGCACACGTGTTTCTGCTTTTCTCATTTAGTGTCACGTGTTCTCTGCAATGAGCTGGAGGCAGTGAAGCCCCACCTCCTGCTCAGGCTCACAGCCAAGCAGTCAATCATTTTGTTTCACTTACGAATTTGGCACACCTGCAAATATTCTGCATATTACTGCGGCATTGTTGTTGTTTTGCATCACTGATCAGTCATCTAGAATTTGTTTGACACACCTTTGATCTTATTCTTACAACTTCGCGCTCTAGTTAACGTGGCGATTAATGCTGAAAATGAGACTTTAATGAAGTTTGACACAACAGCAAAACACAACCTCTGAGAGACCAGATCACATAAGCAGCATCTGAAATCGGTCTGGATGTGAAATTATATCAATATGAATAATATATTTTATAAATATTTAATTTAGCTTTTCTAAGTGCACGTGTGCTGTGTAGGAGATAGGATCACCTTTTGTTATTAATGGAAACAGTGACGAGGAAGTAGGTTTCCCTCCGTCATCATCTTTATGTGTCCCTGGAATGCAGACTGTGTAGTTTGTGAAATCCAGGGTCAAAATTATTCTGAATTCAAGTTTAAAAAAAAATTCTCTCAACCACAATTTCCTGCTGTGTGATATTACGGAGTCGTTTTCCTCTGATGATCTAACTGCTGTTCAAAGTTAGTAAGCTGCACTGGTGACATTCAACGAAGACAAGACATAAACATTTGTTTTTGGTCCAAAATTCAGAGAGAGAAATTTTGTTCATATTTATTTTCCCTTTTCTCTGAAACACACTGAGCGAGTCAAGAATTTTGGCATTCTTTTGGACACAGATTTTAGTTTCGATAATCATATTAAGAAGTTCACTGGAAGAGCTTTCTACCACTTCAAAATATATCAAAAATCCCACATGCTTATAGTTAATGACATCATGTGTGCAGGTTAACTTGTATTTCATTTTTTGTTAAGGTTTATATTTTTGTTTATATTGCCTTAAGGCAATATAGACCTAAACAGGTTTTTAGGCTGAATGCAGCAGCCCAGGTTTGACTCTGACCCAAGTTCAGGTGGGTGGAGCAAGTGGAGCATTTACTAATTGGAAGGGTGGTGGTTTGATATTTGGCAGCTCCAGTCTTCATGCCAAAGTGTCATTGGGCAAGATACTGAACAAGACACTGAGTTCTTCATGGTGCATTCATCAGGGTGTGAATGTTAGACAGAACGCACGTAGATGTAGAGTGGAAAAAAAGGTGCTTGTATGAAACATGTTTTCTGAAGTGCTGCGAGTGATCAAGTAGAACACAAACACATTATACAAGAACCGATCCATTTAACACCACTTTGCTACTTGGGCCTGTTTTAGAGTTGGTTTATAGTCAGTCTCATCCTCGTCTCCAATCTGACCTTCAGACTCTGATTAACCCTTTTACTACCACAGGGGTCAGGATCACCGGTGACCCCTGTGGTAGTAAAAGGGTTAAACAGTAGTGCTGTAGCTCACCTGGTTGAGCAGGTGATCCATGGGCTGAAGGTTAGCGTCCTCACTGCAGGGGCCTGGGTTTGAGTCTGCCCCACACTGTTTTCTGTGACTCAGAAGAAGAAACTGGCTACCATTACACAAGTGAATTTCTTAGGATAATTAAGGTGTTTTGTAGTTTTGAGAGGTAAAAATCTGATTTGGCCTTTTTAATTACAAATGTCTGAACTGTCTAAAATCAGTCAGTCTGCCTCAGATTTAGTTTTTCTGGCTTGAGCCCAGGCAGCATCCCTTTCTTTGAGGATCCTGGGCAGCTGAGGAGAAAAAACAGGCCTTTTGCTCTAAATTTGCAGACATGGACATGTTGATGTGCAGCGACCACACTGTGGTCACTTTCCAAATTTTCACTAAATCCAGGTTAGGAAGAAGAACAATGCAGTTTTTGTCCTGGTCGTGGCTCACTGGACGAGCTCTTTATCCTCTTGAAGATATTCAAGGGCATGTGGGAGTTTGCCCAACCAGTCTACATGTGTTTTGTGGACTCGGAGAAGGCATTTGACTGGGTAGAGGGAAATTAATTATATGGAATAAACAAGTCAATAAAATCTAATAAAGTGAGATCTCCACAGGAATGTGTGGTCAAGATTGGACAGCTTCTGAAAGATTTAAAATCCCAGTTTGCGTCCCTTAAAAGGAATAAAAAATATAGCTCATACTAGACTGTTCCTGCACCTCACGTGGACAGAGGATAGTCAATAAAATCACAGGTGCTGAGGGAAACCTGCCGACAGGTATGTAGCAGGAAGAAGAATCTTAGTAAACTCCACTCCAAAGCAGTTAAAAACTTTAGTCCAGACCAGATTTTCAGCCCTCCTCAGTTACATGATGATGACGATGCATGACGTCACACACTATGTCATACAGTGTAGACTCTGCCCTGCATGCGCACACACAACTCTGAACCTTGTTTAAAAAAAAAAAAGACGAGACATTAAAGAAAAACTTATATATACAGTAAATGTATAACTCTATCAAACATGTAGAAGCACACAGAGCTACAGAGAGCTTTGAAGAATGATCAGCAGTTCAGTGGTTAAACAGTCCTGTTACATTATGGAGCTCCAGACTGTAAACTTTCCTCACGGTGAAGCTGGTGCTGTGAGCTGATGGAGCTGCAGGTGGGATGATGTTGAGCAGTGGTTGCTGGTAGGACTGTGTAGTGTGACTCTTTGTGATGTGCGTCTTCCTGGAGCGTCTCTGGGAACACAGCAGTCGATCGAATTATTTGGTTGGTTCAGGTATTCACGCAGCACAGGAATGAACTGCAGCTACAGGTCTGACATACTTTGTGTGTTGTGTGTAAAAAGAACATAAAATAATAAATAACATTTACATTTATATTACATATTATGCAGGTGTATACAACAACTTACTCTACTTAAACTAATGAATTTATCTCTGTGTTAAATCAGTTAACTATAAATTCTACTGCTGTTACAACATTCACAAGGACAACTACAATCAAACAGCTCCGTCTGGTGGCTAAAAATTGGTTGACAACAGAGTAGATATTTGGCAGACCAGCTGGTCTGGTCTACAATTTGGGGAAAATACTTTTGATTTAGAGTAACATAATAAAAGTAATCTAATATTTCACCATACACACTGTAAAATTCAAGTCTCTGAAAGTTCAGTTCAGTTCAATTTTATTTTATTAATATAGTGCCAGTCACCATTTCCAGAGCATGTCTTTTGTCCTGTCTCTCTCCACTCAGCCCCAACCAGTCACAGCAGATGACTGTCCCTCCCTGAGCCTGGTTCTGCTGGAGGTTTCTTCCTGTTAAACGGGAGTTTTTCTTTCCCACTGTCGCCAAGTGCTTGCTAATAGGGGGGTCATTTTGACTGTTGGGTTTTCTCTGTAATTATTCCATGGTTTTTACTTTACAATACAAAGCACCTTGATTTAGCGCTATATAAATAAAATAAAATTGGTTCAGGGTCACCTGATCCAGCTCTAACTATAAGCTTGATCAAAAAGGAAAGTGTGTGTATGTATGTGTGGGTGTGATGTTTGTTGTAGTTGTTTGTGTGTGTGTGTGTGTGTGTGTGTGAGTATGTGTGATGTTTGCTGTCTTTTGTATGTGTGTGGGTTTGTGTGTTTGTGTCGTGTTTGTCTGTGGTGTGTGCGGTAGGCTGAGCACGGTGGTGCCCTGAGGGTGTGGCCACTTCAGGCCCTGGACCTGCCTTCCCTGCACTGGGGTTGGGTGTAGGGAACTGGGGTGTTTAGTGAGCCAGTAGTTAGCTGGCTCTCTTCCTCCGGGGGTAGTCTTCTATCTCCCGGTCCTATATATCCTGGCCCTTCCCCTCCTCCCACTCAATCAAACATCACATCACACACACACACGTAGGGTCTTGGGGTGTGGGTGCCTGTGGGTCCCAGGGTGCATGGCCGGATGTCTTGGCATGGTTTTTGACACACTCCCTTGGCGATTGTGGCCTGGGGTGGCTTGGGCCTCGGGGCCGTGTTCTCGGCTTGTGCTGGGGGTGCCGGCCTACGGTGGGGGTGGGGGGGGGGGCGTGCTCATTGCCTCTCGGGGCTCGTGCCCTTTGACCATGGGGGCTCCGTCTGGGGTCTTCCTCATTCCTCCTCTGGGATGTGCGCGCTGTTGCCATTAGGATGTGTGACCTCGGGTCTTCTGAGCTCTTCCAGGGGACCCGGGCCGGGCCCCCTGGGTCCTTCCCTGTTTGCCTCTGCATCATGGGGGGCGTGGTTGCAGCTTCTTGCCCTCGTTATTGAGTACATTTCATAACAGAGGCACAGCAAGATTGTGTGTATGTGTGTATATGCATATGCATGTGTATAGATATGTGAATATGTGTATGTATATCTACCTTTCTCCGATTAATTTTTTTCTCCCCTTTTTAATTTTTTTTCTCTCTTTCTCTTCTTCTTACCCCCTTCCTTCCTGCCTGTCAAGCCTGGCATGAATATAAAAATAAAAATAAAAATACAAACATTAACAAGAGTAGCCTATAGAAAACTTATAGAGCTGTTCTTGTAAAAGCAAATGTGTTTGGTACACCAGTGCATTCGGATCATCATTCTGATTGCGAAAACTACCAAACATGACAAGCTTAAAAAAAAAAAACAAAAAACAAAAAAAAAAAAACCTAGTCAGAGTAACAAGAATATCCATGTTTTGCACACATGGTCAGTCAGTGAACACTCAAACACTACAAACAGGAAACTCCTAACTGTGGGTTACACAACACTTGTTCTGTACAGCAGCTACTGTTCACATCATAACCTGATGTAACAGTTAAAACTGGTAACATGGAAATAAAAAATAAGTATGACACAGAAAATGACTACACGTGTCCGAGCCTATCCAAAATTTCTGTTCGAACATTTCTTTTGACAATAAGACTGATGAAATGCAAAACTGGGTGCATGAAATCCAGCTCACTGTGTTTAAGTTTAAAACTTTAAAATAATGCAGTGCTAACAGTAAGTCATGAGGCGCTCAACTCTAACACATCTGAACTCTCTTCTGTTCAACCTGTGCAGTACAAACCATGAAGGCGTGTCAGCAACTGCAGTCTAAACATAAAAATCCACAGAGGTCACAGAGGATCACACAGAAGAAAGTGAGCTGCAGACTGAAGCACAGTGGTGATGAACATCTGGTAAGTTTCAAATAATTTCTATAAAGAGAAATAATTTTCTTAAATATGTGCGGAATGACATTATTTAGTTTGTTGGAAGAGTGCAAAGTCTTTTTCTATCTCAGAATTTCTTCTGTAAATTCTAACTCTTTGGAAAGTTAAAGATCATAAAGAAAAGCTGGAATCATTTAAGGACAAAGTGATATTAGTGCTATATTTTGAATGAGAATGAGATGGAGGTGATCATTTCACTCCTTTTAAGGTCATGATGTGCGTGAAGAATGGAGAAATGACAGTGAGGAAGTAAATAAAAGAAATAATGTCTCCATGCGCATGATATGTAACTAATTAGCTTTGAATGAAAACATACTGACATTGATTTTAAATGCAAAGCTCAGTCTGAACATATCTGAAAAGCACTTGGACAGTCAGCACCCTTACAAAAACAACTGATTTATATATTTATGTATACATATGTATACATACAACACAGAAAAAACTGTGTAAACTTAACTGTGTAAACTTGACAAAGGGGAAGACTCCTTCCGCAGTTATTTTTCATATATATCTGGGTTATGTTTTTATCTGATCAGATCTCAACTGTGACTTTTTCCTGTGTTGCTGGTACACAGTATAGTAGTTAAGAAATGTTTCTGCTCCGCCTTTGATCTTACAGACCTTTATAAGTTTGGCGTCCGGCAAACACGCAGAGTAATGTTAAAGATCACGTTTTACTTTAAAGACAATCAACTCACACACACACTTGAACACACTTTTAGAGGGAGAGTCATAAAACACTACAGTAGCCTTTGCTTCCACCTTGAATGAACTTTTTTTAGTTTGCTCTCTAAGTGCTTTTTGCTGCGGGTACGCGTGCTCTGGTGTACGCTCCTGTTGTGTAAAGGGCTCGATTAGCAACCACCTGCATGTTTTTAGCTAAAACTGAGCTCAGGGGAGCACGTATTATCATTAATGGAGGCTGACTTGTGTTTAATTCCCAAAACAAAACTTTTATTTTGACAAAACAAAACAGTTCCCAGCCTTCAGTGCCTTTAGCCTTAGCCACAGAGCCTTGTGGAGTTTTCTCATGAATGCTCCAGTGATACCAAAACGTGTATGCCCCTATGGGCCCTCATCACCTAACCAACAACAAGTTCTAGTTGTGCTCTAAGACTCCACCACTTGTCCTCTGCTGCTGTAACCATGAAAAGTAGCTAATTTATCACTATTCTTGAAAATATCATAGATATTATGAGCTAAATGCTTTTTTCATGTTTACATTTGTGTGTGTGAGTGTGTGTGTGTTTGGAGGCGGTCGGTGGAGGATGTACTGTACATGCATTGGGGGAGGGATGATGCGCATGCTTTATGTGCCAGGCTATGCCCTGTTTTTTTTTCCATTTCCCACCACAGTAACTGGGTGGCACACATGTTTATGTGTGTCCGTCTTTGTTCTTGTGATGACCTCTTCTGCTTAACATGCATTTAGATTCCAGTCTAATCACGGATGAGTCGAGCCTAATTGATTTTCTGTGTGCGCATTATTGCGTTTCCTTTTAGCAAAATAACCCAATGATACGGATGACCTCTGCTGATCATTTTTAATGTGACTGGCCCATCTGATGGCATGTTTTTCTCCACAGAGTCATTTTCACATCAAACCTCCTACAGAGGAAAGAGACATTGTATCACCTTAACTCACATTAAGGCTCCAGTTTTTTATTTAATTAAAATGCAGCTTGAAACTATTTCTATCTGAGCAACAGGAAATATTTATCTCTTTCAGTATAAAAATTTCAGTGTATTTCAGCGAAGGAGGATATACTTATGTTTCATGTATTATATTTCCAAAATGTGCTCAGTATTAAAGCCCTTAATGACATACCTGGTGCACTGCAGCCAGATATTCAGCAAAATAGATTATTTTAATTATATTACATTACAGCTTGGGTCTGAATAATTAATGCTCGTTGTTATAAGTAAACTTCCCGTCGTTACTAAATGTATAGTTTGAACGATCAATTCAAAGTCAAAATAGTGACTAATGGACATTTGTTGAAATAAAACAGAACAAAACACAAAACTCCCGCATCAAGGTCACACGCTAATGTGTTTTTTTTTTCTTTTTATAAAATTTGATGCTGTTGTGTTGACAAAATATTAAACACCTTTCACTAGCCTCTCCAAAATAGAGTCACTTTGTGACTCATATGTTTTCAAGTATGTCACCCTGAAAATCGATTGGATGAATGAAAGCAGGGGTATTAGTCAGCAGCGTCAGGGTTGTGGACGGGGGTCTTGGGGGTCCAGGCTACTGTGCTTCCTCAGATGAATTCTACTGACGCACTTCTTAATCTATATTAAATTAAGTGATACAGCTTAGTAAGGAAAAAGTTACCCCTCGAAGTACCCCTCCTTGCTCTTTGTCACTAAAAAGAGGTAATTTATTAGTTTGTGCAGCTGGACAAAAGTATTGGGCCACACATGTCTTATTGGTGTTTTCAGCCCTTTTACCACAGGTTTGTGAAATCAGGCACCTAGCCATGCAGTCCGCCTTTACAAACATTTGTGAACGAATGGGTCACTCTAAAGAGCTCACTGGATTCAAGCTGCTGTAATAGGATGCAACTGTTATGAGTCAGTTGGTGACATTTCTTCCCTTCTAGATATTCCACTCAAACTGAGCTTCATGGCATGGGTTTCATGGCTGAGCAGCTCCTGCAGGTGTAATGTGTAAGTGGCCCAGGACGTTTGTTGTTGTCACTAAAGAACTGCAAAATAAATGGAAATGTGATGAACATATTCTGGGCTCACATACTCTGGCGCTGACCCGGTCTTGGGTCTTTGGTCAGTCAGTGTAATAATCAGGATCATGAACAGGATCAGATGTTGTAATGAGTGAATGAAGTCAGACTGCAGATTTTC
>JAVDPK010001460.1:104675-118514 GCA_034780415.1 Cichlasoma orientale | reverse complement strand
CAACTATGAAAACAGGAAACCATGGTAAACCATGGTTATTTAACCATAGTAAAACCATGGTTAATTTTCGTAAGGGACACCACCCCAGATCTCCACGTAATGTTGCAGAGGCGTGTCAATCAAGACAGTCCTACAACATCCAGAAATTTCAGTAACTCAGGGCAAATCTCATCCACCCCAGGGGCCCTGCTATCAAGCAATTGTTTAACCACCTCAGTGACCTCACCCCCCAATCATGGGCAAGTTGTCCCCCTCATCCCCAGGCTGCTTCCTCTACAGAAGGTGTGTCAGTGGGATTAAGGAGGTCCTCGAAGTTTTCCTTCCACCATCTAACTATACCCTCAGTTGAAGTGAGCAGCGCCCCACCCACTTGGCCTGCCAGTATCTGTCAGTTGCCTCTGGAGTTCCACAGGCCAACCAAGCCCGACAGGACTCCTCCTTCAGCTTGTTCACCTCCAGTGTTCACCATCTGGTTTGGGATGGACTTTTGAATTTTGGACTTTATAGCTACCTTCATAAGTGGGATATATTTATGTACAGTAATCAGTTTTGAAATGCAAAATGAAGCATTATTGATCAAAAGAAGAATGATCAAAAGAAAATCACCTGTTTTGGTCCTCTTGCAGGAGCTGAAAGTCCAGAGAAGATCTACTGGGATAATGTTAAAATTGCTTTAGGAATTGGAGAGATCATAGTTATAATACTTGCTACCTTTGTCGCATTATATGAATTTGAGACTCATTTGATAGGAAGGGTAAGTTAGTGTTTCTCATTGTTTTAAACTTAAATATTTTCTCTGATCTGATTTAAGTCATTGCTTTATGTTTACTTTCTTTTTTTTTTAAAAAGAAAACTTTTTCTTGATCTACAGACTAAGAAAAAAGACCACATCAGCTCTAGATGAAGCAACAGATCGTCTTCAAACACTGGTGTGAATGGATTTTCTTACACTTCACTGATTCCACTGAATATAGCTTGTTATTCACTAAAGATGCTCTTCGTCACCATCAACTTATATTTCTTCATGCTATTTTTCAGCCTAAAGCATCTTACTTTTAATACAAGTATAGACTGGTGAAATCAACCAGCCCAGGACACAAATTATCATTTGAATTATTTAATCTGATTTGTAAAATTGGTGTTCAGACAAAAAAAAGAAAGATTTAAAAATGAAATTGGGCTCAATTATACAAGCAATATACAAGCAAATTGTGCTACACACTATTAATATTTTACACATCTCTGATTCACAATTCTACATAAAAATTTTTTTTACGTATAATTAAACATTGTATAAAATTTTGTTGTAATTTGTGAGAAGATAATGTGATTAACTGTTTCAGCAGGAGAAGGGCTTACACTGTTAATTTTACCATTACACTTTTCATGTAACAGACGAGTAGCCTATGGCCTCAGGAACCGGCTGCACTTTGAGTCAGAATAGATCCACTAGACATAAACAGTCTAAAACACGACTTAATCAGTTAATAAATAGCTTTTTTTCTCATTTCAAATGAACTGTTAGTGCTATGTTGGAGCCTCAGATCTCTAGCTTCTCTCCCCTTGGAGCTTGAGGCTTTCGTCAGCGGCCAGCCTTTAAAAAGTTCGCCGCTGCGTTTAATGTCTGTCTGCTTGTTATAAAATATCCCAAGTAAAAGCAACGAGAGATTAACTATTTGTGTTTCATGTTATTCTGATCAATTTCAACAACACAGCACAGCCTGAAAACACTGCTTATGACTGGAGATTTTATTTACGATACACAAGAGCGCATTTAACTCGAAAAACACAGTGATTGCCAAGGGGATTGAGGTGATCATCAGTTGTGTTAAGTGTACAGTGTGTGCAAACATCTCAGTTCCTTAACAATTGAAAAAATGTATTCCACATTGTCAAATGCTTCAAAATTCTGCCTTATACATGTACGCAACAGTAAAGTAAAAAAAATATATATATATATATATGCACACACAATTTTTGTCATAGTACAAGCAAGAATTTAAAACTACTTTCTCCCCTGTAGATGTGTATTTCAGTATGAAGTCTGACTTTCTTATGAAGGTGCTGTGTTCAAATTTATCTTGATCTGACTGAAGCTCAGCATGTAAACGGAGAGCAGCTGTTCTTTGTGTCCCTCACTCTGCAGAAAGAGATATTTAAGTGATACTTCTTTACACAAGAAAATATCTTTTCATTTCAGCTGTCATATTTGTTGTTGTTGAATTATTGTGGTTTGTGTGTGTGTTTCTTACAGAACTCATTAAAACAAATAGCCTAGCTCTGTGTATTGCGATAACTGCGACTACCTGGAAGACAAGAGTAAAATTATTCATAGAACCCCCCCCCCCCCCCAAAAAAAACAAACAAAAAACAAAAAAACAAACAAACAAAACTTTAAGTTCCTCATCAACCCTTTCTGAAGACAACGGGAGAGCTACTGAGGTTGATGGTCTCAGATGAATCAATCAGATCAATCTGGTAGCTGTAGCTTCCAATGAAGCATCAGGATAAGTCACAGAGGAAGTTAGACATAATTACCTGTTGCATTATTGAATATTAGTGCTGTCAATTCAGAGCAATACAAGCATGATTTAAAACAAAACTATGTTTATACATTCTATATCACAAGTTAAGCGTCATTATGTCATTATTATTCCCTGTAATTATTCGACTTTTTTACAGATATTTATTACTTACGGTGCATGTTTATTGAGAGTATTATTAAAAGGAGAGAAAGCTAGAGCAGAAGTTTTTTTTTTTTTTTTTTACATTCATTTTTTCCTGCTAATTGATATTTTATCCTTAATGGTTACAATTGTAGCTATTAAATGAAAATTTCGCAAGTATTATTTTACCTCAAGGATATTATGTCTTCCACACAATCTGTAAATGAGTCATGAAAATAATACTGGGAAACCAGGGTGGAAAATTTTAGGTGGCCTGTGACTCTGTTTATAGCAAACAGGTATTTTAAATAACATCCCCTACTCTGCACGTAATGTGGGCTTGAATGTGTAATGTGTTCCTTGAAACAGTGTTCACAGTTATGGGTGAATTTTATGTTTTTTAAATTTTTTTTATTGCTCTGTTGACTACAATATGAAATTCTGGAAACAGCATGGATATGATTTTAAACTAAGTCTCTTTATGATATTAATTAATATAATTAAATTAATAGAAAAAATTAACTGTGGCAGGAGTGCAGACTAATCTGAACTATTTGCATGCACTCAGAGTGATGTTAATATACATTTTACAATTTCTATATTTATATTTTTTAAATGTATTTAATTTCAATTGGACCTGTATCATGTCGGAACACATATATGAGAGACAATCCTACATTGCATATCCTCCGTCAAAGAGGACAGGAGAGGAAGAAGAGAGGTTAAATTTAAAGGTAAAGACTTCAAAACAAACTGAAGTGAAGAAACAAACTGACTGTATGCTGTCAGTGTAGGGGATGAAAATCACCTTAGATAGCTGTGAAATACTGGGTTACATCTTTTTGAATTCAGTTCATCCACACAAACCTCAGAGCAGCAGCAGGTCAGTGGATCACAGCCTGCACACAAAGACAATGTGCTGAAGCTCACAATGGAAGGTTATGATTTTTCTCCTCACCCAGCGCCACAACAACTGATCTTGTGTTTAGACCTGAAGGCAGAGTCACCCTCTAAAACAGAGAACAGAGCTGTTTTTAAATTCCCTTTCACAGTTGTGTCCTAGATAACAGCTCCAAGCTGAGTGCACTCATTAGGATTAAAATTTAGATTGGAATAATTAATATTGCAGGTTCAGTTAGCTTCTCCAAAAAAAAGATGGAGGCAGATGATCTGCTGCAGCGACCCCTAAAGGGATCAGCTGAAAGAAGCAGTCAGTAAAGGAGTCTCTAATAACTGAAAAGAAAAAGTGCCTGTACACCTGTCTTTGCACTTCTTTAATGCTTTGTTTCAGTTCATCTTCCATTTAAGTTGTTTATCTTGTGATATTTCAACACGTGTAATATATATTTTTAGATTCATTCCTTTTGTTCAAGTTATGATACACGAATGACAAGATTAACAGTATTATACTATTTTCAGGCCAAAATATATCAAATATCAATATTTTTGTCATATTTACATTATTTATACAGTATAAATGTGACCAGTATTTAATTGCACAAAATAAAATCTTGCAGACATTTGATTTGTCAGCTGATTGTACTGCTTGTTACACCCGACGAGGAAAAATCAGAGCGACCAACTTCAGTTTGTCAGTCGGGTGAAGCACGGTGCACCTGACTCAGACAGGCTCTCCTCCACACAGTCCTCATTTATGCCACTAGTTTGCTAACATAAACTAATGTAAGTCTATTAGCAGCACCCACCCAACCAACCTTATGACATCATGTTCTGTACTGGCACAATATGGCGCTACAATTTTAACTTGCACTTGTTTCTTAAATCCAGCTTCACAGACAGTTAAATCTATGATGGAGCAGGGCTCCATGGTCTAAACTAGCCTTTATACATGTAGTGTGTCATATCCACTTTAACATTGGTGTGATGACATTTGTACTGGGAATTTAAAAGTGTGAAAATCAGTCAGCACTCACAACCTGACAATATTGTTCACCTTTCTGAGAATGAAAGGAATTGGAAAGAAGTGGCTTTTATGAAACAAGGAACATGACTGCTAACAGTGAGGATTACATGTGACAGTTTGTTAATGTGTGATTGTGTGACAGCTGGAACAGAACTGAACAACTTGTTTGTGAGGCAGCAGCTACACCCTCAAACCATGCAACGCATACATTTTCTGAAATATCACTGTATAAATGCATCATTAATAACAAAAATATATATAGCCTTATGCTCACAGTTATCCACTACAGTGCACTTAATTAAAAGCATATTATTAGTTTTTCAGTGTAATTACTTTTGTGTAAACAGACAGTTGAAGTCTGAAAATATTAAAGCCCATCACGTAGAGTCTGTGCATAACTGTGGACATTCAATTCCCAGAAATTAAATCAAAGATGTGAACAATTTGTGTTTTGTGTTGCAACAGATCTTCATCAATCACTCTCTCCTTTAACCTGATCACTGTTACTATAAACTACAGTGATGCTGCAAATTACTGATACACACATTTGGTAATAATGGAAAGTTAAGTTTATAACAGGGAAGATTCAACAGTATGCCAAATAAACAATTACAATTAAAATGAAATAAAAATAGACCAGTAAATCAGACATAAGCAGGAAAACTGTTCTTCAATTTATGCCCTTAAGGTATCAGAAATGTTTCTTTTGTGTTAGCACTGATTCCTCACAGTAAGAATGCCGTGAATTCAAGATATCACAAATTCTTATCTTATTAAACACAGAAATGTGTGCAGTGTACACAGCCAGCACCACACACCCCTCCTCTGTGTGTGACTTACAAACTTACTGAGCATGCGTGAGTCTGACTCAGAGACCTAGCTTTTCTCCAAGGTAGTTAGAAAAGTAAAAATTAATTTTAAAAAAGCCTGTTAAAGTGTTGCTCCTCTGTCCAGGTGGGTGTCATGGAGGGGTCTGCGACTGTCCAAAGAGAGAAGCACAAAACTGAAGCTTGTGTACAGCTCGACTAATTAATTCAGCAGCACTTTCCTTAAAAAGGTTTTCACATTCCTCCTGAGTACTTTGCACCATCTAGTGACAACTAGCATGGTAACAAGTAGATTACAAGGAAGCTGGTGCTCAATCACTGCAGAGGCAATAAAATAAAACACAGGTTTAAATTTACTTGTTACAGGATGAACCGTACGGACTTTTAAACTGTCTTTATAATCTATATCTATGCTTTCTATGTATTAAAGTAAAGCCTCATCATAGTAAAAGTTCATAACACATCAGAACATCATCAACTTAACTCAAACTTAAATATTTCATTACACCTGGAGGAGTCAAGAAATTGGCAGACTGGAAAGAAACATGAATAAAAATGTTCAATTATGTTAAATACAACAATAACTACAACAACAAAAAGTAAAATGTAAAAGAAACATGGTGCATATCAGCTAGACATGACAGACATACTTATTTGTACACTTGTGGTTTGTGCCTGGTGACAGCTTTGTACATCAGAGTTTGAATTTTTTTTGAAGTTTTGGGGTTCATTTTTGTTATTAAGAGTTTTCTCTTTAGTTTCAAGTGCTCTGAGCTGATTATTGTTGGGCGGTTTCTGCTCATTTATTTGAAATTGTAAGTGAAAGCAAAAGCAGCCAAACTGAGCTAAAGCGAAAGTAAGCAGGAAGAAGGAGCGGTCACCTCACCTTTGGCAGACGTCCAATCACAGCAGCTCTTATGTTGCGTGAAAAAGTGACAAACACATTCCTGGATCATCGTCAGTGCGGATCACATATGAGGCGATGAAGACGACTGAAGAGAGACACCTGAAAGACAAACACACAACAGGAGTATGTATCTTCTCTTTTATGCTCTTCTTCTGTGTTTCTCACTGCAGGTCTGTGTGCTGCTGTAAGGTTACTGTTGTGAGACTGCACTGATTGTAATAATGACACTTAAGAACCTAAACATTTAAAACTTTTGCACAGGATCCCATTTCTGTCTATTTCTATTATTATTTGAACAATCGTCTGTCTCAGCTCCTCTCTTCTTTCAATATTTTTTAGCCATGAAATGTGACCTCTTTTCAGCCTCAAGTATCTACAGTCATTCCTCTCAGGTTCCAGTACGGCTTCACTCTGTTTGAATTCTTGTTTAGCCAGTTAACCTGCTGCTCCTGACTGTTAGCATATAACATACATGCATGCAGAGCGATATCACATATCTAACCCTCTTTCAGAAAACAAACATATCCATTACCCACAGTGTCAAACTATTACTGAAGCTAAAACTCGCTGTGTTTTCTCACAGGGAAAACATGTGGAGGATTCTTATTTTTCTGGTCCTGGGTTGGTTTTCACTTTCATTATTTTTATTCTTACTTATAACAGGTTCATTTACTGAACTCAGGCTCTGAGTTTTAATTGTAACAGCTCTCTCCTCATTTCCTCATCAGGGACGTTTGTTGTCAGAGGGGCTCCGACCATCAGTGAGGCAGAGGAGGAGGACAACATCACCATCAGTCTGGACAGTCGTGTCCAAACTGACATGTCTCACACCAGCGTGATTTGTTTTTTCCAGTCATATAAGATTTTATATCAAATGATAAAAGGTGTGGAGGTCCCAGAGTCTCAGCATGAGCAGTTTTCAGGACGGGTTCAGGGTGACAGAGACGCTCTGAGAGGAGGACGAGTCATTCTTCATCTGTCCAGAGTCACAGCTGAAGACTCTGGAAACTACAGCTGTGATCTGACGGCTATTTATGACGACAGCCTGGAGAGGCGGGAGCTCCTGACCTCTGGTAAGTTAATGCTGCAGAACTCAGATGTTGGCTCAACATTTTGTTATATAACTCTCTATAATGTTGATGTCCTGTAATGCTAATATGTATTTCCTGGCACAGAGCATTTTGTCGTGAATGTGACTCAGACCTCTCAGAAACCAAACAGAAACGAGTCGATAGACACACCTCTACAAGCAACAGCTGCAGGTAGGTCAAGTGAACTTCTTAGTGCAGCTCTTCTGAAACAAGCTGGTTTAGCTCATCTCCCACTCCTTCAGCTAACTCTGTTGCGACCGGCTGACCCTCACAACTAAATGTTTGCTGTCCTCACAGCGACAGCCACATACTGTATAAATAAAGTTTGGTTCATAGGATGGCCTGATCCACTTCACCTTAACACAGTGAATATCTGTTGTACAGCAGCTTTGGTGAAATAATACCTCATGCAAGCACGTCTCTTTGGTACCTGCGTGCTAATGATTTGATAATGATTTACATTATTCATAGTTTTTGCCTTCTTTTTATAGTGTGTCAGCAAGCTAACATTTCCGTGTAACAAACACATTAAAGCTGAGAGTGATAGTAATGTGATTTGGTTTTCATGCGTGTGATCAAGTCTGGCCACCCATTTTTTTTTTTTAAACTTCTTATCCACTCAGGTTTAGATGATCCCAGCTGATGCTGGGGTGAGAGGGTGCATCCTGCACAGGTCACTGTACACAGAGAGATAGAAAACATTCATGTTCACACCTACAGCCAGTTAAGAGTTCCCACTTAACCTAGCATGCATTTCTTTGAGAGGACATGCAAACAGCACACAGAGATGTAACAGTGCTAACCACTAAAGCACAGCCATTCAAAATATTCAACAAATAATGAAATGTCACACAGATGGTGGCACTGAGTAAAAGGTTACACAGTTTATCAGACTTCTTAGAGCCCCCCACCCCCTCCAGCATTACAGACATTTATGTATAACTTTGCTTTCTTGTTTACTGAGATGATTCCTCTGATATCAAATAGCAGCACTGAAATATCATCTTCAAACAGATGCAAAACACAAGCCAGCGTGTTCAAATCATCACCAAGCTGTCTGCCCAAATCCCAGCAAAGTTGGACCGGTTCTGGCAGTGGTGGCTCTGACGTTGCTGTTTGTTAGTGTTAAATATCCACTGCTTCCAGCTCTCCTCAGACCTCTGACATGCACGCGTACGCCCACGTCTGTGGTATGAAGGTATGTTTGATTTTATGTTATTTAGTAGATTAAAAGGACAACAAAGGGCTTTTACTTTTCTTCAAGGAGAACACTTTACTGCTTGTAAGTTTTAGCATTTTAATTTGAAAATTGCAGTCGTGTCCTGACAGTCTGAAATGGATTTAATGCTGTTTTGTGTTTAAATTTTCTTTAAAGGAGAATTCAGAGCAAATATTTACAGAGCAGGTGCCAGAGGTCATCAGCAGGGGCCTGGGTTCAAATCTGTCCCAGACTGTTTCCTGTCTGTGATAAAGAACATCATAGTTATACTGATCACTCTGTGTCCACCTATGAACAACTACAGTTTATACTGCGTTACATAAGAATGCTGCAATAACACTTTGCTTATGTTTTAGGTAGAATGGCATCTTTGTGTTTTAGATTATGTATCAGTGCTTTGCATCCACCTACTGTAATGCTGTCTCATGTCACTCCTACAGATTCAAACTAGGACAGAACCTGCATCAATTCATGCTGTTCCAGTTGTGATTGGAGAAGATAACAATCAGCAGAGGACGGGACTCTTCGGTCATTTGCATCCCTCACAGTGCTCATGAGGAAAGTGTTTCTGAGGCAGAGCAACACATGAAAAACTGATGTTTATTGAAAGTCAAGTATGATATAAAAAGTGTCAAGTTACTGAATGATGATCAATAATCAAAGCTGTGTTCATAGTGTTTCAGCAACTGAGTCCAGGCAGAGAGAGAGAGATAATACACACCTGTGTGTGTGTGTGTGTGTGTGTGTGTGTGTGTGTGTGTGTGTGTGTGTGTGTGTGTGTGTGTGTGTGTGTGTGTAACTTACATTAGAAAGCTGAAAAAAGTTTTAAGATGTCTATTTCATGGTTCATTTCTATAAATGTTTAAATATATGTGATCTGTGTGTAATAATCATAATCACAAAGTCTTCATTAAAGTCTTCAGTCTGCTGCTTGTCCTGAGTTGTCCACATAGATGCAGTTAGTCTGACTCCAGACACCGTTCTTCCAAAAACTTCATGCATTTTAGAGAAGATATTAAATACTACCAAAAAATTTTTCTTCAGAAAGAAATGAAAAAAAAAAAAAAAAGAATAAAGTGTGACAGATATGGCATTTTTTAGAAGCACTACTTTACAGCCTGAACTCAAAGACATTTTAAATGGACAAAAGATAAAATAAAATAAAACTGCACATAAAACAGGGAAGAATGAAATAGAAATACAGAAAATCACACGTAAAGATCAAATACATATTCCTGCTGTCTCTTCTTCTTTCAGTTGGTACTGTAGCTGTTTATTCTCCTCTCACTGATGCCTGCGTTTGGTTTCAGTTTATAACATAATAACATGATATGTACACAGGACTCCTCCTTTCAGTGAAGCCTTGCTGGTCAGTGATCATTCACCTCATTTTTCATTTCTTTACACCGCAGCCTTCAACAACAGAGCTTTCTGCAGGCAGACGGGCCGTCCCCGGACTGCCTGCAGAGAGCTGCAAACTTTAGACTGGTACTGCACATATAGCCCAAAAAAAAAAAAAAATCTTTGCACATGTGCTTTCACACATATGAACTTGATTGACATCCTATTCTTAATGCATAGGGTTCCATATGATGGTGGCCCACCCTTTGCAGCTTCAACTCTCTGGGAAGGCTTTCCACAAGGTTTAGGTGCATGTTTATGGGGATTTTTTTTACCATTCTTTCAGAAGCACATTTGTGGAGACTCTTATGCGCTAAATACACAGGAGGTAATAACGGGAGACAAGAAACAGCTGGGGGAACACCAGGCACAGGTGAACAGACAGGGACCACGAGACTATCAAAATAAAACATGGAGACAAACGGGGAAACAAAGACACAGACTTGACAGAGAAACACCAGGAACGAGAAATAAACTGAGGACTGATAAACAAACAGAGATATAAGTTAAACAGAAGCAAAAGAACACAAAACACCGGCCCAGGAAATGACATTTACTGCTGTGTCCACAGCTACACCATAAACTATAAACAAACAAAGTGAGGAATGGTCACTGACCAGCAAAGCCTCACCTTCACTGATAAGAGGAAACCAGCGTACAACTCAAAGAAAAGAAGACAACAAAAGGATGGATTTGATCTTCTAATATGTTTGTTTTTCTTGTGAATTGAGAGGTCTAATATATCCTGAATCATCACTCGATCTCCCTCACGTATGAATTCACTTCAGGCATGTGTACCTAGATAAGCTATCACACCATAAACCACCTTGAAGCCACTGTTTGTTGTTATTTGGTGTTATATAAATAAAATTGAAGTGAATTGAACTGAACTGTGGCCATGGAAGTGAACACTATCTAATTTTAGAAGGTAGAGCACAGATACCGAGCACACAGTGCAAACATCATTCTTCATTCTAATTTTGTTTGTGTGGAGATGTCAATAGAAATGTGGTTATTTCAGGATCTGGTGCTACACAGCAAACAGGTGACAGCAGCGCCTGCAGTACATGTGACAGCAGCCTCCCCAGGAACCAGCGTGACAGACCGAGGACCCCTCAGCTATCGAGGCCTCTGTTGTTTGTTTAGGATGATCACCTGTGGGAACAAACTGTCTGTCCTTCACTGTTAGTGTGAGTACGAATCAAAGGAAGGAGTTCTGTCACATTGCTCTATGCTGAGAATTTAATTGCCCTAAATTTTTCATGAACGTGAAGCTCAAGAAACAATATCTAAACATCTGTTTAATAACAACACTTTTAAATGATGATGACGTCTCGTTTTGTTAAAACGCCTTTTGCCTCCTCTCTGCGCCTTCTATTTTTTCTATCATTTGCTGATAATCTAAAACTAAACTAAAAGGGAAATAGGACGCACAAGTTGGGAAATTAAAAAGGAGATTGGTTTTAGTGTTACTGTCGGGTTAGATGCAGGTCTTCACTGGGCCCGTCTGTGATGCTGGGGTCACGGTCAGGTCCAGTATGGAGCTGCAGGTTTGCTTACTGAACAACTTGTTGAGTGAGTTACAGTCAAATGTTGTGGACATAAAAACTGTTGATATAAAGTTTTTGTTATAAATATGGAGTCCTCACTGTTATACGTGTGTGTTTGTAAAGTCAACTTTCCATTAGTATTGATAATGTTTGTGCTGTCTGTGCAAACGCTGTAGTTTATGGTGACGGTGTTCAGGTTAAAGGAGGGTGTGATTAACGAAGGTTTGTTTAAACGACTCAATAATAAAACACAAACTGTGTTCACATCAAACTTATGAGAAATTAAAGCTAAAAATTTACAGTTACACACAAATTCTACCCAGTGAGCATTTCAGGTTGATTCTGATACTTTCAGACTTTTTGTTCTCAGACTAAAAGAAATAATGAAGTCATTTTAAAAGTGAGTTTGCAGGCTGCAGTTTCCCTGCTGTACCAGCTGAGTGTCTCAGTCACACGTTAACAGGGGAAAAAAACCTTTAACCTTCTTTGTTATCTCGTGTTTTACAGAGCGTTGGAGTTATAAACAATATGAATCTCTATGTTCAATGTGAACATATTTTGGCTGCAGATTCTTTAAACAGCTCCTGGATCCACAAACACTAAATTAGTCTGTGTGGATCTAAATGTGCCTTCTAAAACAAAATGACTGCAGGAGACTCTGACAGTCAGATAATTGTGCGACAGTCTGAGTTAATATTCCAGGCTGTGTCTGTCAGCTGATCTGAACCAGCTTTACTGCCCAGCTGTTGACCCGTGACACAAAACAAAAGTGAAAGAAAAATTAACCATAAACAAACAAAGCGGTGGATTATTGCTCCCCACCAAAGCCTCACCGTCACTGACAGGAGGAGTGCCGTGTACATTTCACACTGTTATATTATAAATAAAACCAAACAAGTCAGTTCAGTCAGACGAGCTGTTGAAGAGACTAAAGAAGAAGAGACAACAGGAGTAAGTATTTGATCTTATTAGTATGATTTTCTGTTTGCATTTCATTCTTCTCTGTTGGTGTGCAGTATTTATTTTATTTTATTTTATTTTATTTAGTTTTATTTCATTTATCTTTTGTCCGTTTAAAATGTCTTTGAGTGTGGGTAATAGAGTAACAGGTCTAAAAAAATGACCTGTCTGTTCTGTACGTGTTTAAACACAGACTGTAAAGCAGGGCATAACTGTGATTAAAGCTGACACATTCCGTGTGCTTTGTGTGCGTCACGAGTCTTGACATATTTAACAGTGAGCTGCAGCTTCTTCTTCACCTGAAACATCCAGACTGCTGTTTGTTCTTCCAGCTGATCATTAAATTAATCAGGAAGAGGGAAGCTCGCTGTTCACTCTCCTACAAACGAGTAGACTCTAAAACCTGCTGTATGAGCGTTTCTGCTGTTTTTGGTGTATTTGCTGTCGATTGTTTGAAAAATATACTGTATACCGATGACGTAGGCTGATCATCATCAGTTTGGAAGCAAATGATTTTTATCAATAGAGAAAGTAAATGTGAGCATGTCTTAAAAAGCACAACGAATGTAATTTTTGTAAATATTTTAGGAAGGAAACTTTGAACACCGCTGAGCTCCTGACCTCGATGTCCTGTCAGAGCCATTTAATTTAAAGGTGAGCTGCGCCCTCTGTTGGCTAATGTTCAGCTTTGTTATCTGTTAATCTGATCAAAATATACAACATTTAATTTAATTCAATTTAATTTAATTCAATTTTATTTATTTATTTATTTTTACAGGTCACTGGCTCATTGTAATCCACCCAGTAAGGTGAGCAGGAAAACTTCCTCACATGTTCGCCCGCCTTCCTAGAGAGGAGCTCATGATTCACAGAAACAGCCGTCAGAGACGCGGCTCCAACAGGCGGAGAGGTAGAAAACAGCTCAATAAAAAGCAAAACCTAAACAAACATGAACTCTTCATATCCTGGCGGCACAGAAACCGTGCAGAGGAAAAAGTTCATATGAGACAAAATGTGAAATTTTTCAGTTCTGATATTTTTATCCTCTTCTTTAAAAAGATATTAAAACTTTTTCCTCTGATCAAACTTTATGGTCACAGGGAGAAGATGATTCAGCTCCTTCTGTTTTTCAGCGTGATGTCCTCCATATGTGAGTTTCCACATTTAAAGAAATTTGTGAACAAATCTTTTGTTAAAAAAATGTAAAATAAAACACGCACACACACACACGCACACGCACACACACACACACACACACACACACACACACACACACACACACACACACACACAC
>JAVDPK010001460.1:58147-73820 GCA_034780415.1 Cichlasoma orientale | reverse complement strand
GTAAGGGCTCACCTACCTTTATTATGTTCTGGTTCATCTTTTGGATTGTTGGGAGGCACATGAAGGCTGCTCTCACTATGAGAGGTCACATCCAGGATAAAAGTTACTGTGAAAGAAATGTGACACTACATCAGAGCACAGATCACTCCCGCTTTAAAGTAACCTGAAATAAATCTCACCGGAGGTCTGGAGCTTCATCAGGCTGTCGTCATAATCAGCAGTCAGATCACAGCTGTAGTTTCCTGCATCTTCAGCTCTGATTCTGAACAGCTGAAGTTTGATCCGTCCGCCTCTCAGAGCGTCTCTGTCACTCTGAACCCGTCCTGCAAACTGCTCCTGCTGAGATTTTGAGGTATCAACGCCATTTTTTATTACAAATAAAACCTTTGGAGGTTTGGACTGGAAAGCACAAATTAAAGTGGAGAGAGACATGTCAGTTTGGGTCTGACTGTCCCATATGAAAGTGATGTTGCCATCCTCCTCTGCCTTGTAGACATTTTCCACAACAAACGTCCCTGTGGAGGCGACAAAGAAGAGATAAGGATTGTTGTGTTGTGTCATTGAGATAACTCCTCATTATTGCTTGTTTATTACGGCATGTTTACCAGAAATGACTTGAGGTTAGAGACTTACAGACAGAGGAGGTCAGGCTGAAAAACAGAAGGATCCGGATCATCTTCTCCCTGTGAGAATTATTGTTATTGTTTTAGAACAGTGAAATTAACATAAAGAAACACTTTGTCTATATGTCCACCAGAGGGCGCTGCTCACACAAATGAATATTCATCATCATCTCATAAAGTCAAATGGCTCTGAAACATCCTGATGTCATATAGCACTGCGCAGCAGGCAGAGCTGCACCCAAAAAGCAGGACTTGGCTTTCCGCCCATATTATTAAGTACATTTTGTGACAAAGATCTTTACACTCTCTTACTCACTAACACACACAACACAACACAACACATCAAGACTGCTGGTTTTTGCAGCACTTTTTTTTATATATGTGTGTGTGTGTGTTTTTTCAGGTCCTGTTTGTTTTTTGTATGCTTTTGTTTTTTGTTTGTTTTTTCTAATGTGCAGCAGTCGGTGAAAAGTTGTTTCTCTACTTGTGCTCTGTCCTCCTGTTCTTCTCCTTTTTTCCATTTTCTCCACTTTTTTCTTTTTTCTTTCGTGCTTTGTTCCCTGAATGTCAACTCTGGAATTACCATAATACATATACACTACACATGAAGAGAGAAAAACACTAACAAGAGTAGCCTAAAGTGAATCTGTAGAGGTCATCTTGGGACAGCAAATATGTTTGTACAGCAGTGCATTCAGATCATAATTCTAATTGCAAAAGCTGCCAGACAGGACAGACTTTAAAAAGAAAGAGAGAGAGAGAAAAAAATAAAACACAACTGAACAGGAAACAAGGGTTTATTTGACAGGGGAGAACGGAAGACTAGGCAACATGGACAGACAAAAGCAGATGCAACATCAAGGAACACAAAACGGAGCTGAGTAGAAACAACCTGCATGTCAACAGAAGCTCAGAGGAAAATAATAAATCCATAAAGTTCCCCAAACAGATAAGATTTATAAACTTTGAAATACAGGAAATAAACAGTAACCAGGACGAGGGCAAAAAGAAAAACACGAATGATGAACTAAATATTCGAGGCTAAAATGGAGGTACTAAAGAATAAATAATACAAGTGGCAAAGAAGCAAAACTTAAACATAAGTTATTCACGAAATGCAAAGAAACACTAACTTCACAAAACATTAAAAACCAGGAACCACGACACTTCGAGGTCACATGCTCGCTGTTGTTTAAAATTCCCATCCTATAATTTAACCAAAGTTATACTTGATGCTTTCATAACTGATTCTGCTTTATTTCACTTTTCTAATTTGTTGATAACATGATTAGCTGAATGTTTGTTTTTTGTTTGTTTTTGTTTTAATCAAACACACAGTTTTCTGTACTTTCTGCTACATTAAAGGTTCAACTCTTCATATTTTAGAAACTGGATTAAGAACAAATAATAATGATGACAATATGAAAATAATAACAGCTGACTCTGTTAACTCCTTCTTGCTGCAGGTTGTCTTTTGTTTGTGTAATTAAACAGATCTTAAGTACAACACACACATAAAAAGCTCATTAGAGTGAAATAAAAAGTGGCAAATTCCTTTTTGCTTGTTTCTCTCTCCTGCCCTTATTAGTAGACATTGTTTCAGAAACCATGAGGACGCTGCTCATCACAAGTTTTAAATCTTTTCAGAGACAGATATTAATTAGCATTAAGACGATGTAATTAAAAAAAAGAGTGAACTTTGGGGAGGACTGAGCTCCCGATTTTCTGATCGGTGATCAACAACAACACTGCTTACCTGTTGGAGTGCGTGCAGTCAGCTGTCCTCTTTCCACTCTGATTTGTTTAAAGGTGAAGAAACAACAACTGAGCATTATGATGCCACAGTCGGCCTGCCTTTAAACATGTGGTGCACGCAAAATTTGCAAACCTGTTCAGCCTGTTCGAGTTCCAGCCACCAGATGTGGTGATAGTACAGACACTCTGTACTTAAGTAGAAGTACATGTACTTGTACTTGTACTGTTAAAACAAATACTGTGGTAAAAGTCGAAGTACTAGTTCAACTTTTACTCAAGTAAAAGTGTAAAAGTACAGGCTCTGAAATGTAAGAAAGTAAAAGCAGCTCTTTGGACGACATTTCTACCAGCTATTTTTGTGTAGAGCTAACTGAACCTGATATATTAATATCCATCCATTCATTCTTTCACACTTATCCTGTTCAGGGTATGCAGCCCATCCCAGCTGTATAATAATATAAAATTACATTACATGAGAATACAAACTTTATACCAATCTAAATTTTACTCCTTATGAATGTACTCAGCTTGGATCTGTTCTGAAGATTGTGATCAGCTGACCTGCTGCTGCTCTGAGGTTTACTACTCTGTGTGGATGAACTGAATTCAAAAAGATGTAACCTGGTATTCCACGAGCTAGCAGACACACTGTGTGACAAACTGCAGACACTTTGTGTCCAGCCTACTGTAACCCTGATTATAACGCTATAAATGACACATAAATAATATGGTTTTGCCTCTTTGATCTCTTTGTATGCGATAAGCCTTGCTGATGGAGGATACGCCAGTACAATTGTATCTTTTTTGTTATTATTCCTTCATTTAGGTCAGATAGTTTGATGTTTGACGGCGCACTGACCGGAAATGCAAACTTTTCTCAGAAGCGTTCAACCTAAAGTAACAATTCTGTTTGAAAACGTAAGAAAGAAATAGAAATAAATGAAAAGCTATTAAAATATCAAATACATACTCATTTTCTGTCCTTGTATTTCCATTGGTAGCTGATTATTCTCCTCAGTGTTCAGCGCTGTCTTGTTTCTGTTTTATTTTGCATAACTTAGCAGGTCTCCTCCTGTCTGTGACGCTGAGGCTGCACTGATCAGTCAGTGCATTCCTCCTTTTTGATTTAACTGCATCTCCACAGCTCACATTCATTTAAATGGGTTCTGATCAGCTGACAAGCACTGCATGGATTTATTTGTGCACATTTATTTGTACGTTTATTTGACTTTATTTATTATAATTGTTTAATAAAATCTGTGGCTTCAGAGTTTATTAATAAATCAGAGCTGCAGGTTACTGTAGGTTGTATCAGCATCGCCATCAGTTATGTTTGGATCAACATGGACTGACAAAATGTTTAGGGATCAAGAAGCTGTTTGAAGCATCTGTAACCAAAGTATGTTAACCGACACTTACCCAAAATAAAACTTATAACTCCAACTGTCTGTAAAAGCATGAGAAATAACAATGAGGGTTAAATAGCTATATTACAACAGAAGACTAAAATACAATATTAAATATAAATATAATATAATATACCATTTCTTTTTCCTGTTAATTGTGACACTACGTTGTTACTGAAGGGAAAAAACTGTCATGTTTGCCAGAGAAATGAGACTCAACAGCAGACTGAAGAATATTGACGGATTTATTTATAAATGATAATGAATATTGCAGAGAGAGTTATCCGGTAGGCTGCCTCAGGAGCGAGAACGCTCCGACCCCCAACCAACACTCCTTTCCTGTCGCAGGGTCGCTTGCACAGCTCTCGGGATTCTGTACAGAGGAGAGAGAATGAATCATGAGCAGGAAAGGCTGTCAGAGAAGGCCACAGAAAGAGGCTCAGCACTAACTGGAAGTGGTGAACGATCCAGCGCTGGCTGAAGGCCTTTCTCCTCCTTAAAAAGGGATCAGGAAATTGGCTGATGGAGAACAGGTGAGTAATCCAGCTGGCAGGAGCTGAGTGGGTCCCGCCCCTGAAACACAAGGTGTTGTTAACAGGAGCCATGACAAAAACAGCGAGAGCTGCAGCTGCTGAAAGTTGTCAAGTAAAGTGTGCATGAAACTGTAAACTTTTAACTTTGAAATTTCAGAAGCTTCATTAGTGACCTTTAACCTGAACTTTTTCATTATAAACTACAGTATTTACCCAGAAACCATTAACTTTTGCACATATTTCAGGATATCAGTGGGACAGTGTGAGCTCTTGTTGGCAGAGTTGAGATCACATCTGAGGAGGCAGGGAATAATTTCAGAGAGCCGACTGAGCCGGAGCAGCGTGTAGCTGTGTGTCTGAGGTAAAACTGTATGATTTTACTGTTCCCACATCACTGTATATTCAGTGTATCGGTGCGAGTTTTGGAACTCTGATTGGTGAGATCTGTTTGTTTGAGAAAGTCAGAAAAATCCAACTTGATCGAAAAAAAACTTTAAAAAGTGCCACAAATTTGTCCTGTGAAATGACGCAGTCGGTGTGAACGGCTGCATTAAGAACAGGTGAGTCCAAAAATGTTTATAACGCACGAAACATTTGCATGAAATTTACGCGTCAGGTGTGTGAAGGCCTTTCAACAGGCACGGGAACCAGTGAAGCTTGTGAGTTTAATTTTAGCAGTAATGTATCACATGACTGAGACAAGTAAGAGAGAGAATCCACCCATTTATCAAAATATATCGTCGTTCAGACTCATAATAAGTAAAACGGAAATAATGTATGTTATTTATTCTTTCAGTGTGAGTTTGAGACCCCTGCCTTAGACCAATTACATGTTTTGTAATTTCCACATGACGCCCACAAGCAATCATCAGAAATTTACAGAGTAAACTCTTCCCCACAGAAGAATCCATCAGTACTTGACAAAATCAAAATAGATTAAAAATATATATAATACAACAACAAAAAAGAGATCCGAGCTATCAGACTTTGCTGCTAGCAGCTATAAAGAATGCAGGTTTAATACCCATCTGCTCTGGCTTCCCTTTTCAGATCTAAACACCATGTCCATCTTATGTATACACTCTATGCCTTTATGCATTTATTGAATGTGTATTATATTTTTTACTGTTTTTTGGGACTCTGAGCGGTTCTTTTTCTTATCTTCCTGATTTACTTTTACCCTACAAGCCCTCCAGAGCCCTCAGGTGACAGATCCTCAGATAGGAAAATGTTAATTGTACTTAAAAGTGAACTAAAGCTCATGGAGAGAATTTTTGGTAGGATAGCATTTTCACTGTTTTCCTGCTACAGACTATGCGAGTGGGCCTGGGTGGGTTTCCAACTGTGTAGGTAACAGTATAGAAACATGGGGGTGATGGAGGGTGTAGTGAAGCCATGTGTATTTTTATTTTCTATTTCTAATGTGTACAGCACTTTTCATTGATTGATCAGCTCCTGAGGTTCCCAAAGAGCCTGAACTGGAGGAGGAGGAGGGGGGGGGGGTATTTTACTCCTGTTTCATTCCAGCAGGTGTCACCGTTTCACTCCCAAACATTTGCAAACCTCTTTTCTACCTTTGGCTCATTGACAGGATCAGTTCATGTGTTCCTGACAGCCTGAACTCATTCACATGAGCAAATGGGCAGATCAAACTATATAATGGGGGTCATAATGAAGTCAACATGGGTCAGTGCTGGGAAATTAATCACATAGATCTGCATCTGCTCATGATTCCAAACTTAAGGGATATTTAATGGGGTAAAAACTAAGAATAAAAGGTGAAATCTATTAAGTCTTTAATGTAGTGATAAATGCAAATCACTGTTAATATTAATTTTTTTTAAAAATTTGTTTTAACAGGTGGAAACAGAAACCTGAAGGTGGTGTCGTACATAGTGAGGAGGAAACGGTCACTACTGGAGCTGAAGGACAGCCACAGATGGATCAGGCTCAGGACTAAAAATCCTAAACTTCAGTACAATTCAGTTTTATTTATATGGCATCAAATCACAACAGTCACCTCAATGTGCTTAAAATGTGCTGGAGTTTTGTTTTTTTTTTTGAGTTTTTTTCCCTTAAATATTCAGTGTCAAATAGACAGAATAAAATGTGCAGAAATACCACTACAGCAAAATTGCAAATGCAACAATAAAAATGTGTTTCTTAGACCGTGGGGTGGATCACACTGCTTGTGGGGTTTGTGTAGGTGACCAAAAATGACAATAACTCTCTTAGTTGAGAATCAGTCTTTGAACTTCATTCCTTCTCTTTGTCTCTCTGTTGAGTTCAATAAGAAGAAGAGATGATGGATGAAATCATCAGCATTTCCATGATGCTGCATGTCCACTCACAGCAGAAGCAGCTGTGGTTGAGGATGAAACATAATCAGCTATTAGTTCATATGTCGCAAAAGAACTTTGATCTTCAGAAAAGTTCGCCATCAGGACCGGTTCATGTTACCGTTCAGGTACAAAATGTTGTCCTTTACTTTAGGGAGACCAATAAGGGAACATGTATCCAGGTGTTGATCTGGAATACTGAAAGGACATAAATACTGTAGATTCAAGCAATAAGCAGATCAAATACAAAAAAAACAAACAAAAAAAAAACCAACCAAAAAACAAAACAAAAATAAAATAGTTCCACTGAAAACAAGAAGAAATACATACCTTTCTCTTTTCAGCCTTAACTGCTTCCCACAGGCCCCACAGAAAGAATGAAACTGCTGCTATCAGTATCATAACTGCCTGAGCGTAGGCGACCATCACATCCAATGATCGTTCTCTTTGTTTATTTGCAGCTGTGTGAAGGTTAAAAAACGTTTGTAACCAATATTTTGTCATGTCTGATGTTCACGACAGGACAGGAGCAAAACTCACATCAGTGAGTCACAGCACATTGAACTGGTTTCATTTACAGTGGCTGAAACAATAAAGGGCTCATCTACCTTTATTATGTTCTGGTTCATCTTTTGGTGTGTTGGGAGGCACGTGAATGCTGCTCTCACTATGAGAGGTCACATCCAGGATAAAAGTTACTGTGAAAGAAATGTGACACTACATCAGAGCACATGGTGAGGACATTTGTCAAAGGTCTAGAGCATTGTGTTTGGTATCATTTTAAAGGTGACCCTCTTGGCTTTCATTTGAGCCAGGTATTGGGTCTCTATGGCCAACATAGAGGTTAGTAGAGCTCTTCAAAAAAACAGTCTATATGGCTGCATGACATTTCAACATGATAATGTAAGTAGTAGATTACAGCTCTACATGGCATTTCCACATGACAACCCTTCCCAAGTAGTAGCTACCAAGTTATCAGCTCTCAATTACATCATCCATGATTCAAGAGAATGAAATAAAAAACCTCAAATAAATCTCACCGGAGGTCAGGAGCTTCCACATCATCAGGCTGTCGTCATAATCAGCAGCCAGATAACAGCTGTAGTTTCCTGCATCTTCAGCTGTGACTCTGAACAGCTGAAGATTGATTCGTCCTCCTCTCAGAGCGTCTTCGTCACTCTGAACCCGTCCTGCAAACTGCTCGTGCTGAGACTTTGAGATTTCAACACATTTTTTCATTACAAATAAAACCTTTGGCGGTTTGGACTGGAAGACACAAATTAAAGTGGAGAGAGACATGTCAGTTTGGGTCTGACTGTCCCATATGAAAGTGATGTTGCCATCCTCCTCTGCCTTGTAGACATTTTCCACAACAAACGTCCCTGTGGAGGCGACAAAGAAGAAATAAGAATCATTGTGTTGTGTCATTGAGATAACTCCTCTTTATTGCTTCTTTACGCCTAGAAACTTACAGACAGAGGAGGTCAGGCTGAAAAACAGAAGGACCCAAATCATCTTCTCCCTGCAAGAATTTAGGGAAATTAACATAAAGACACACTTTTCCTTATATTTAATATTTGTGTGTGATCTTCCCACACAGATAATGCAGTTTCTGAGCGGCTAATCAGGACACAATTATTTGATGCAAAATTATGATCCAAATACAAACATTATCGTATTTGGATCAAGAAATTTGAATTTTTTCTTGTTTACACACAACAAATTATTAGATTTGGCAGCACCACATCAGTGCAGTTACTTGCTTTATCTGAAACATGCTCTCAAACAAGTGTTTATATAGTTTAATAGTTGAACATGTCCACCAGAGAGCGCTGCTCACACAAATAATCATCAGCGGCCTCATCTTATCAAGTTAAATGGCTCTGAAACATCCTATTGTCATATAGCGCTGTGCAGCGGGCAGAGCTGGACCAAAAATGCAGGAGACAGGATGTGAACTGAAAAGCAGGCTGAAGGCCCCCAAAACAGAACACAACAGAGCTGCATGTGTGGCCTCGGGTCTTGAGTGCTTTTGGGGGGCAGCCCGGGTGTCCTGGGTCTTTCTCTATCTGCGTCTGGCTTCCAGGGGCTGTTGTTGCAGCTTTCCGCCTTCATCATTAAGTACATATTGTGACAAAGACACAGACATTCACATTCTCTTAATCACTCACTCACACAGACACACACACACACAACACAAGAGCGTTGGTTTGTGTAGCCATGCTTTTCATAGACGTGCATTTTTTTCAGGTGCTGTTTTTTTTTTTCTTTTTTCCCACGTGCAGCAGTTGGTGAATCATTGTGTTTCTCTGCATGAGCTCTGTACTTATCTTTTCCCCCCCTATTTTCTCCCCTGTTTTCTTTTTTTATTTCATGCTTTGTTCCATGGATGTCAACTCTGGCCTTGCCTTAATACATATACACTTGTGTGAACAGTAACACAAATGAATAAATAAAGAAAGAAAAACACTAACAAGAGGAGCCTATAGAGAATCTGTAGAACTCATCTTGGGAAAGCAAATATGTTGGTACAGCAGTGCATTCAGATCATAGTTCTGATTGCAAAAGCTGCCAGATGGGACAGACTTTAAAAAAAAAGAAAAAGACAGAAAAAAAAGTGTTACGCCCATCATCTTTAGGGGAAAGTAACAAAAGAAAACAGTTACCACAAGAAAACAGGAAACACAACTGAACAGGAAACAGGGGTTAATTTGACAGGAGAGAACAGAAGGACCGGACTAGAGAACATGGACAGACAAAAGCAGATGCGACACCAAGGAACACAAAAGGGAGCTGAGTAGAAACAACCTGCATGTCATCAGAACCTCAGAGGAAAATAATAAATCCACAAAGTTCCCCAAACAATAGACAAGATTTCTAAACTTTGAAGCAGAGGAAATAAACTAAACACTAACCAGGACGAAGGCAAAAAGAGAAACACAAATGATGAACTACATATTCAAGGGTACAATGGAGGTACTAAAGAATAAATAATACAAGTGGCAAAGAAGCAAAACTCAAACACAAGTCATTCACAAAATGCAAGAAAACATTTACAAAAAACTCAAAAACCAGGAACCATGACAGTTTAACCTGCTGCTGCAGGTTGTCTTTTGTTTGTGTAACTAAACAGGTCCCAAGTACCACACAAAAAAAGATGAGTAGAGTGAAATAAAAACTTTGAATTTCTCTCTGCTGCCTTTATTAGAAGACATTGTTTCAGAAACCATGAGAACTCTGCTCATCACAAGTTTTAAGCATTTTCAGAGACAGATATTAATCGGCATTAAATATAGTTTAAAAAAAAGAGTAAACATGAAACTTTGAGGTTTGAGATCCTGAATTTCTGATTGGTGATCAACAACAGCACTGACGGTCACTCTGCTTTAGAGAGCCTACTTACCTGTTAGTTGGAGAATGTGCAGTCAGCTGTCCTCTTTCCACTTTGATTCGTTTAACAGTCATTACGATGCGACAGTCAGTGTTTTAAATGAGGGAGCAGCTGCAGCCTGCCTTTAAATGTGTGATGTACACAAAGTGTACAAACCTGCCCTGCCTGTTGTGGTCACATTGTGCTGTACTGTGATTTAAACAGCCTAACAGCAGATATATTACTTTACACACATCTAGAAATGTTTTAAATGGACTAATGATTTAAAAAAAAAAAACTGGACACAGAACAGAAGGAAATAGAGGCAAATGAAAGATAATTAAAACATAACTGATTAAAATATTTTATGCTAATTTGGTGACTACATTGAATTATGAAGGCCAAAACTCAAACTGGTGGATCATCCTCAGGTACTCAAACTCCATGACACTTTATCAGATGTGCATTGTCTTCAAGTTTTCTTGTGTACCTGTGATTAGTAAAGGAATATTGCCAATAAAACCAAATTGATGCTGTCATTATTTTCATCATACACAGCATCAAAGTAATTGTAGTGAATTATTATTGTGCACACACCTTTCCCTGGAAATGTGGTGGCGGGTTAAGTAGTTTAGGAGTTCTGAGGCCCCAAAAGGGAAAAAAAAAAAACAAAAACAAAAACAATCCTCAAAGCCCAAAACAAATTAGAGGCAGATGTGGACGAGATAATAATTTTTGATTGCTCTAGTTTTTAATTAATGTATTTTTTGTTCATTTTTTTTTTTTTTTTAGTTTTTGTAGCCTGCGCTGAGGTCAGTTTTAAAGAGTTGTTCAGTCTGTTTCATACCTTCTTTATGTTAACACAAATATTACCCATTATCCAAGATAATATTTTTACTTTTTACATTGTTCTTTAATAATTAAACATGTGTGTTAGCTATTGTGTTATTTGTTGTACCTGTTGTTTTTTAGTTTATTCTAATATGAATTTTAACTTTACAATGTGTAATGAAAAGATCTGACACATTTATAAAACAAATACCCTAAAATGTATCTTAAATATTTGTTTTGTCAAATCTTAATTATAATTTAAAAAATAATGGAAGGAGATTGAAATTCTGGTGGGTCGATTGTTAACTGTCCTTTTCTCTCGTCTGAGCACTTGAATAAGTTGTCAGTCTACAGTGCACGTGATGGCTCCCTAATGCAGGTGTTCAGTCCATTAACAGTCTGCTATCAGTCCGCAGTCATCCACAGTCAGGCGGAAGGTGGTGGATAATGCAGGCTTCAGTAAATTGTGAAGCCTGCATGTTCTGCACGTGTTACACACCATCAGGTCATGTGGCGCACATGCAGTTATATGGCTGTGGTAGGTGTTATGTGTTTTACATTTTCCAGCCGCAATAAATTACTGCTGATTGCTTGCAGGCATCACGTGGGAGTTACAAAACAAGTAATTGGTCCAAGTGTTTCCTGTGTACATACACTGGCTACTGTAAATACAAAGGAAAGACTGCACAGATTCAAATGACCTTACTGTAAATATGAGAAAAGTTGCCCAGAGTAAAATAGAAACAGTCCATCAGGTCTGAGTCGATAAAGAACAGCATCGGTTTGGATGCTACATATGGGTGATAGGCTCTGTTAACCTGAAACTATTTATAGCTGCGCAACAGAAAATCTGTTGTTCAAGTGTCACGTTATTATTCCATCTAAACTAATATAGAGTTTAATTCAATAAATCCACTGTGCGGCTGTTCAAAAGAGCATGTTGTTGTTCAATTTGAAAATCCCAGGTGGCACTTTTAACGAGTTAGCACGTTCACAAAACTTGACCTCTGCCCTTTACCTTCAGGTCAAGGTGGCGGAGATTCAGACTCAGATTTTTAGTAGATGCATCTATGGTGTGAATTTGAACATCCTAGGCCACATGGTTCCTGAGTTATCGTGTTCACAAAGTTAAAAATTGCCCGCCGACCTGGCAGGGTGATGATACTATCACATGAACCTTTTTAGGCTGAGGGATAAAAATCCTCACAACAGTTTATCCTCACGGGGATGCTAAACTGTTCTTTGTTCTTTCAAGGAACAAAGAAGATCTTTTTGATTTAGTGGCACAAAATCTTTCATAATGTAGATCCAAACCATAGGATTTAGCGGTGGGCTGGGGAGTAGCTCACAAACCTTTCAGGAGTCCCAGCTGAGTTTCGGATCTGGGGAGCTGGACAAAAGGTTTGCCAAGCCTATCCTCTCATATGTGCGTGACTACGTGGAAATAAATCGCTATGCACTCTTACGTCTGGTAAATGTAACCATAGCTCTAGGTCAAGGGACTTCAAGTGAGTTAAGTTCACTTAGAGCAATGGTAATGCAAAACAGGATAGTATTAGATCTTTTGACAGCTTCCCAGGGTGGAGTGTGTAAAATTATCGGCAAGACATGTTGCACTTACATCCCTGATGAAAATGATGCAGGGGGAGCCATAAGGGAGGCTCTCGATGGACTGTATGGGCTGACATAATATGACATAATGTAGTAGTAGGAGCGATTATGCAGCGGCCCAGCGATGGCCGTTGCTGTATAAAAGGCGGTGCCCACCTGAGTAGCATCCACCTGCTTTCCCGTATGCGCACTTCCGGATTTTCATTGTGCCTTCCCCTTCGCTGTCACAGGTAAGGGTGTTTAATCTTTGTCGCGGCTGTGGTGGCTATTGGGTGGTAGCTGAACCTGGCTTTATGTTATACAGTATGCTGGTGGATGTCTGATCAGAAGCCCTCCAGCCATAATAATCTGGTCTTAGCCGAGGAAGCCCTGTATCGGCCATCTATTTTAAGGATTGCTGCGACGGGTAGGTCACTTTACAAGCTTTGTTGTTTTCTGGGTTTCATGCTAAGTATTATTTTAACACTTTATTTATATGTTACAGGGAGTTTGGGTTGGAGTTGGTGGCGATTCGCTTTTCGCGGCACCGCCATTGTTTGCTCCACATTACACTGCTGCTTTGCTTGTAGGCATTTGTGTTGCTTACCGCGCCATTGTTTGGCTTACCATCATTTGCTTTGTTTATCGTTTATTTGACTGTTCATCCCAGTGGTGTCCTGCTGATCCAGTGGAGAATAGTGTGGTGTTGAGCCGGGGAGAACCGATAAAGTGCTGTGTGCTGGCCCATTAGTGGGCCTTCCGGATGCCTGTATAGCCGGTCGGGTTCCTTAAGGCCTCACCCTGGAACTGTGCTCCCTCGGGTAGAACTGTGAGCAGTGAAAATTTGGGTTTGTTTTGACATTGAATGGTATGGAATTACTGTGGCTGACTTTTATCCACACATTACCTCTGTTTTAAATCTTTTTTTCTATTTGGGTTGTTTTATTTACTGAGGGAAATTTGTTGACTGTGTGGGTTTATTTTAATCTTTTTATTGGTTTTAACCTGTTTGTGTTTCTTTTACTTCAGGAGTTGATGGCTTGCAGTGGAGGCGTTCGGGTGCCTTTGGTGGTGGGATTTGTTATCGTTTGCCGTTATTCGTGTGGCACTTGAGGTGTGCGTGTGTGTGCGTGATAGTGTGCATGAAGGATATCTGGTCTCCACAGGTGATTTGAGACGTAGCCCAGTCGTGAGCACCCAGCGCGTCCCAGGTAAGCCACAGCTCCATTGGAGTTTCTTTTTTTTATTCTTATTGTGATTATAGTTTTTATGGGGTTTCTTTTTTGTTGCATATTGTTAATAAAGATACATATATTTTTATGAACTACCTCGTCTCTGTCTCAAGTAAATCGTACCTGAGAGTCCTTTTTTTTTCTTTTTTTTTATAATTTTCTAGTAAATTGAAACCTATTTAGGGTGGCGTTGTCCTACCGTGTTATTGGGTAAATCAAATAATAATTTTGTAGCGCTCCCGCGCCACAATAATATGTGCAACAACACACTCAGAGAAACCAAAGTGACTGGTTTTCTTGGTTAAGCCTGGGGACCTGGTGGCAAATACTGTTAAAATGCCTGACACCTGTTTTGTTTGTGTTGATGTCAGTTTGCATGTTCACAATGTGTATTTTACCTTGTATTAGATCTATGAAAATAAAGGTCTTTACAGGTTATTCCATTGCATACTTGCAGCTTCAGATGGTAGACCAGAGTGACCAGAGCGACCGAAGCTGCCTTGTAAGTATATACATCTCTGGAATAGATAAAACCCATACTGAAAATGTGAACGCAAGTCTGGAGTGGAGATAATGTGCCAGTGAAGATATAATAAACAGGAGGGAAATGTTGGAATTATTGTATGAACTTTTATGTTGGTGTCTATGAGTTATATTGTTGTAACTTTAGGACTTTGTAATCTCACATGATTACACTGAGTGAGTGATTTAATAAAAAGCAGCGAGGGGAGCCGTCCTGCGGAGATCTTTCCTTTGTGTTCTGAGGAACACAGAGGACTGTTTCCCCTTGCAAGTAAAACTAAGAGTTGTTCCTTGTTTTATAAAGTGATCTTAACCTATCAATTTACATCTCAGTCAGGGTCTGAGGCACTTTCTCTTCCTCTCTGGGTTTTAATACATTTTTCAGAACTGTAGCAGTGATACAGCAGATGACTGGGATGCGGCACATGATGTGGAGGCTTTGCGAACTCTTAATGTGGGAGATATTGCTGGTGGCCTGTTATTCATCTGTGAATTTCTTCCTGAAGTAAATTTAAATATTTCTTTTAAGTTGAATTGGAAATTGAATTTAGAGAAACTGAAGTGAACTCTTGTGCTGGTCCTGTATTTTATACAGGCTAGGTTTTTGTAGACACCATTGGATCTGGGATTGATCCCGTTAGATTCTCTCCCTGGAGAGGGAGATGGCGAGCCACCCACTGCAACTTTGGAACTGAGCCTATTCTGTTGGCCTGCGAGGAAGGAGTTGTTCTTCATCTCAGCAGCTCATGACTGTGCAGCAGGACAAGTGTGTGTTACTGCAATAGAACATTGTCTCCTGGAACTGGAATGACTGACTTGACTAACTGTTACCGGACAGACTGAGTTAAGTATACTCAATGACTCTCAAAGACAATCTTATTTTCGTTTTCATTGCTGATGTGCACATTTTATGTTATCCTCTTTTCTCTGTTGTTGTTCAATACAAGTTGTGTTCACTACCTGTGGCTCCATTCATTCTGTGTGCGTCACTCACTACCCTGACCCTTTTAGGAACCTAGAACCTGGTCCAACAAATAGGTTGAGTATCCATAGCCTGTATATTTTCCTGTACGTGCTACATGTATGTATGTGTGTGTGTGTTTCCGTTGGAAGAAGTTGGCTGATACTGCAGTAAATAAAAAGTGGATGGTCCTCAAAGCTGTATAAAAATCCAAAGGACAAATATTAAGGTTGTAGTAAATGTACACAAAAAGGGGGAGACGTCCCTCTCATTAGATAAAGCAAAAGCTTGGATAATTTCTTTGTTTAAATTCACCATCTGGAAAAATAAAATAAAAAGTTAGGAATCTGAGAAAAACTGTAAAGCTGGATAAAATAGGAAAAGGAAATGTGTCTGTTACTACCGTGTGTGTGTGTGTGCCTTTGAGCATTGGTGCACGTGGATGAGACTAAGAGCATTACACTGTGTGTGTGTGTGTGTGTGTGTGTGTGTGTGTGTGTGTGTGTGTGTG
>JAVDPK010001460.1:0-14574 GCA_034780415.1 Cichlasoma orientale | reverse complement strand
CATATGGATCTATAGTGGGGTGGAACCAAGCGTGCCAAGTCTTTGCTAAAGACCTCACCCAATCAGAGGGCATGATGGAAGGGTCTGGTGGCTGGATGCTGTAAGAGAGCAAGAGGAGGATTGGACAAAGGGATTAGTGATGTAACCTCCAAATTAGTTATAATAGGAACGACCTTGCGTGTCACCGCTGGTTACAGTCCAGACAAACATCGTACAGAAGATTCAAAACCACTAAAAAAAAGTGAGTATAACCTTATGGTGAGACATCATTAAAACCTGATGTTTTATACTGATTGCTCTGTTTATTATTATTATATGTGATTATTATAATAATGGTGGATTATTATTATTTATTTATTTTAATTATATAACAACAAATTTTAGGCACTAAGGAGAAAACCCTGCCCTTTGATTGTTTGGGTGCAGCAGCTTCGTTTTTTCTGCTAACATGAACAGAAATGTTGCTTTATGATGACGCACACACCCAACAGTGGTCAGCAGTTCCCCGCTGCAGACTCAGTCATATAGGGGTCCTTTGCTAGGCAAACTAATCATTATTCTCACAGTAAAATAATCAAATCTTTGCAGTCAGGGACCCTTTCAGTGGGTTACTACAATCACAGGCTGCATTCAAACTTTCCATTTCACTGAATAAAGCGATGTGGAAATGGCGTCTGCCTGGCAACCAAAATAAAAGCTTTTCACATCCTGCAAAAATTAAGGAAAGGAGCTTCAAAGCTTCCTTTATTACCTTCGTCAGGATTAGATACACGTGACCATCTTTTATCAAAGAAGAGGAGAAAATCTGAGCAGTCATGAAAATGATTGACAAAACTGACACACATCACAAAAAATGTTGATTGGAATTTTTTTTTTTCCATTTCATGCCATAACCTGATAAAATATTTTAAACATCTGGCTCTTAAACACACACTTGACTCTGAATATGACTTTACTGTAATAAAATCTGCTTATTGACCATGTAAGGGTTAACTGTGTGAGGTTCTGAGGACTGGCACTAATATAGAGTTGAGGATTTATTATGCACCATAACAACCTAAAATCTGCACCAGCTGATCTGTTTGATATGTAGAAGAACCCGAGCTCTCCGTGTGTTAATGAAGGCACTGTTACTGTGACATAAACATTATTTTTCTTTGCCATGAGCAGAATTTGCATCACGCAGCCTTTGAGAAATCACGTTCACATGACTCATTCAAATCCTCCTGAAACTATTGCAAATACATACGTTGTAATGCAAAGCCACAAAAATGCCCCCGTCCTTTCAGGCACCGCTCTGACACATTGGCTGTTTTTAATATGAAACGAGGACCTTAAGCTGCCACAAACCTTCAGTGAATCTGACCCTGAATGATCCTTCTTCTATAAAATGATCATTTGTAATGAATCAATATTTGTTACAGGTTGTTCTCATTTATATAAACTACATAAAATAACAAGATGCTTGAACACAGCAGACATCCTGTCATGTTATTGAAACTATACTTATTGAAACTTGATTTAATATTTACTTCAACACAACTGAAATAAAATAAAAGCTTGTTCATTATGTTTTTCTGTCTTCACCTCTATCCTTCCATTCTGCCTGTACAGATGTCATCAAACTCCTCTTCCTCATCTACTGTGTCTCCTCCTCCTCTGCTGACGCTCTGTGATTACATGAACAGCTGCTTAAGAACCACTACCGGCGTGATCAACATCACTGCCATCACAGTCTCCAACCTCCTCCTCCTCCTCCCCCTCTGCATCCGCGTCCTGTTCCTGGGTTACCAGCGATCGAGGCAGCAGCGCTCTGGCAACATAAGTCATGCCGACCTCCTAACCCACAACATGGTTACCATGGAGCTGGTGAAGATCTCAGGGGCTATCCTCACCTCCTTTGGCGCTCACACTGATCACACAGTGGTGTCAACACTGGGTGTCATTCTTTGGTCCATCGACCTGTGCGGGCATGTTTTTTTCCACCTCCTGGCGGGTGTGGAGAACTACCTCGCTGTGGTTCATCCTGTCACCTACATGAGTCTGAGGACAGCAAACGGGATCAGAGCCAGGAATGTCAGCACTGGCTGCATTTGGCTGTTGTGCTGTGCAATTTCAAGTCTTGCATTCATGATAGACTACAGAATCATTGTTATACTCTTTTTCTGTCTTTTTGCCTTGACTCTAATTATAATCTCCATCTGTGGCGTCTCTGTTCTTTATGTCCTGTTTCATCCGGGCCCAGGAGAAGGGGGCGGGGCTGCACAGCAGGTCAGCCCATCCAAGTCAAGAGCATTTTACACCATCACAGCCATAGTGGCAGTGCTGGTGTTGAGGTTAGGGGGGAGTGTTTTAGCTGTTGCTCTACATAATGCATTACAGCTGGGGAAGAATGACAGGTGCGGCCTGTTTCTGTCTTTGCTCTGGTTCTCGCTGCCCAGCAGTCTGGTGTCACCTTTGCTTTTCTTACAAAGAGCAGGAAAACTAGCGTGTTGCACGAACAGCAAGGGGACAAGCACCAGATATGATTAGCTCTTGACTGATAGAAGTACTGTCTCCATTTTGGCTCTGTTTCTTTTTCCTTTGGACGAGAGATGAGCTGTATCAATCTTCTATTTCTTCACTAGTTACTATGTATTCTTCTTTTTCTCACTATCCCTTCACCTTAACCATTGTTATGCCAATAAACCCTTGTTCCTCTTATGCCTCGCCTCAACAACCGTCCCCAAACCAACTTGTTTTAAGCTTTAAGCCTTCACAGTCACATCCCACTTCTTGTTTCTCCCTACATCCTGATCCTCTAGCCGGGCAAACAGGGAGACCAGCAGCATTTGGACAAACTCCCAAACTCATTTCATTAAACTTGTGTCACCTTACAGCCAAATTCATGCTTATATATTATGTTTAGTGTCTCCATGTCTCTACCTCATATTTTGCAGGCCAAATTATGCATGGCAGTGATATGTGAACTCTATGTTAAAAAGTACTGGGTCACAGTGCTTAACCCTATACGGCCAAGTGATCACCACTGAAGCACCATTACCTGCCCCTACAAGATGAACAGCTGGTTCACACAGAGCCTGAGGCAGCTGATCAAAGGAACTTTGAATTACTGGAATAACGCGACTGTTTGTCCTATTGGAAAAATTCAAACGGTTTCTGAAAGCTGAGAAACTGCATGTCCCAGCCAAGTCTGCAAACGGTGGCACTTTTGAAGTGCAGGAAATTTAAATGTATTCTCTCCTGGCACTGCGTAGATATCTTTATATTCTTTTTGGGTCATATTTTTCAGTCTCTTCAGGTTTCTCTATTCCCTATCACGTTTTCTTGTCTATTACGTCACAGTATTTGCTGTGGAAGTGCTAAACAAGGTCACGGACTTCCAGCTAACCAATTTCGTGAAACTGCCAATTCTTTTTTCTCGCAGCGATTTTGTAGCGGAAGTTCATTCATGCCGAAGTTGCAAATAGACAAGTCAAAATGTTCGGTTGTTGGGTGCATTAACCCACGCAATTCCCTACATCGCCCCCCGGCATCAGAGCCTCTTTGAAGTGCCTGTTTCTCTGCCGGTAGACATCAAACTACAAATATGGCCGAAGCAGGTGGAGTGGAACGCTTTGCGACCCGGAGGGGGGGCGGGGCGTGAAATGTCTCGTTCACATTTAATGAGACCACACCAAAATGGCGATGGGCCGGTGCTTCAGCCCGTGGGCCGGTGGTTCCCGGACTGAACCGCTGGCCCGCTAAGCCAGCGGCCCACCAGGGATTTCCCCAGTAACCCTGTATGCCAGTCTGCCCCTGGTCTGTGGAGCTACAAAAAACGAGAAATTCAGACCAAAGCATTGCAGTTTTACTTTATATAGAGCACAAGTGAATGATTTACATATGAAAGGGAAGGATTTAAAAGCATGATATGTGCCCTTTAAAGTGACCTTTAAAACACAGGCTGCAGTCTGATTTTAATCCTGCTGCAATGAGGTCACACTGAGATTCAGTCATTACATGGTGTCAAACGACATATTGAAAATGTGTAATTCAAAGTCTTCACATATTGACTCAACGTGTTGGCACATCACGCAGCTCTGCAGGTTTCATTTCTCAGAGTTTTACACCTCACGGCCTCACTCACCCGACCCTGAAGAGGATTTGTGTCTCCGGCTCGAATTCATCAGCAACCTTTCACTTACTAAACAAATGTGTGTAAACCGCTGCACTGTAAGCACCAATGAGCTGCAGCTCATTTGAAACCTGTGAGGTTTTCACTTAAATGCACCGGCTGTGTGGTGAATGATGGAGGATATGAATTTTTCTCAGCACCAGGGGAAAAAAAAGATTTGGAAGATGTGTGTGACAGATTATTTCTAAAAAGTTCACTTTGTCTTTTTAATTGGGAAAAAAAAAGCTTTGTTAATCCAGCTGATTTTGTAAAAATATATTTTAACACACCTGAAAGTGAGAAACATGCAGACTCACAGCAACCTGTGTGGAGAAATAAATAAACACACACATATCTGTACACAGACACACACAAAACTGGTTTACTATGTTTATATATTTAATTGCTTTATAACTCACTTGTTTCATGCATAGAATAAATGTATAATTTGAGAACTGCATAAGCTGCGAATGCATTTTTATTAATGTAGTATATGTGTAATAAACATTCAGCTTGCAGTGTAATAAAAACATACAGCTTTGAATGGTGTGTGTTTTTTTTGTGAAATATAACACAGAACAAAAATCTGAATCTACTGTCAAAATTAGCTCATTTTAATGGACTTACAGGAAAACAATAATATCACAGTGCTGTGTATAAATCGTGGATCAGCACTGATTTCTTTAGATTTCCAAAGAGCCCGACTCTTATTGCACTTATACAGGTTTTTAAGCTGTCTTGAGCGGTCGTTCTCCTGAGTTTCTGGAGATCTTTTTGAGCTCTCTGAAAGTTTTTTGGACATTGGGTGCTTTTTCACTCACTTTCTGTCCAGTCTCTGCATCTGGACATTTTCATAAGGATGATGATTTTTTTTTGAAGCATGTAACACTGACCTATGAGTCAATCGAGCATAAAAAAGGAACCTAACTCAAAGGATGATGTTGTGTTTAGCAAATAACCTACATGGAATTGTATAGATATATGGAATTGTAGAGAAGTCAAGTAATCAGGCTGATCTTTCTATGACAAATGCTGCGAGATGAGTCAGGTGAGAGAGTGACATATCCTGCTCTGCAACAGTCTCACCCATGAGGGTGTGTTTTCCACACGTAAACACACCCGCGGCGAACGAGCAGTAATACAGAGATCAGTGAAGGCTTTAAACAGGCTAAACTTTATTAATTAAGAGCTTAAATCTCACACACATTCATGCAGGGCTTTAATGCTACACTTTCCCTCACACTCACACTCACACTCTGCAGCTGTGCTGCTTTTTCTTCCTTCATAAAATGAGTTGTTCTCTTTCAGCAAACGTGCCATTTAAAGCCAACACCCTCTGCCTCCTCCCTCCATCGTCTTTGTCACCTGTTGCCCTTCAGGTAAACTCTAACCAGCAGCTCCTTCCTCCTCTGTCACATTCACGCTGCTGCGGTCGCTTCGTTCTTCCTGCCGATCGTTCAGATGTTAGTGTAACACAAAGTGGACAGCTCGCTGCTCGCTCGCCTACAAACCTGTGAGTCTCTGCTGCTGCTGCAGATTTGCCTGTTTGTGTTGTGTTTTCATGTTTGAGCTTCCTCTTGTTCATTCAGGCTGCAGCTGATCGTTTCCACGAGCCGCTGATGGTTTGAATTCAGAGTGGAGGAAGATCAGAAAATCAGCGTTTTCGTGTTCAGTCCTTTCAAACTGCTTTAATGTTAACATGTAAACTCTGCCAGGATTTCACATTTGGACTTCTTAAAGATTTAGCAGGTTAGAAATGACAGAATGATGCTCGGATCAGACGAAGTGCATTAAAAACTGTTTTTAGATTTTTGCTTCTTCGTTGGATTTATTTGGATCGATCGCAGCTGTGAAGTTTCTCATTACAGGAATTTAAAGCGCTTCTTCTTTTTGTTGTTGTCACGAGTTCTGATGCAGTCTTTTAAAACCAGTCTATCCTGTTACTTCCTCATTGGAAACGTTTTTGTTCAGTGAATCGTTTTCGGCTGATTCTTAGTTACAAACACAAAATGTAACATTTCCTATAAAAAAAAATGAAAGTGTGTGTTTTTATCATTGTTTACATCAGCTGGGCTTCTTTTACTGTTTGTTTATATGTGACTGACAATGACGTATTTGCTCAGCATCGACACTGACAATCAATTCAATCCTGCCCAAAGTTTTCATATTTATTCATCAAACCATGTTTATCTTCACCTGGGAAATCCAGACAGCAGCTTGATGGAAGCTCACGATCCTGAAGGTTTAAAAGGTTTTCAGATTTGGTGAGATCTGTGAATGATACCTGCTGTGTGTTGTCTAGTCCTGCTGCATTGTGTAAGTGTTTTGCATGATCCAGTTTTTCTTGTTGAGACACGCCTGCATTGACTGTGAGCGAAGCATAAACAGATGCACAAGCTGTCGTCCTTGTTTGGTTTGAGCTATACAAATGCTTCCCTTTCTTTGACAAAATTTCATCATATGGTGCTTCACCCAACTGTAATCGCCTGCCTCCACTCCTGTTCAACAGCAGCAGCAGCAGCAGCAGCAGCACAATGATCAAACACACCACCAGATGGCAGCAGAGCAGGCATAACACTACAACGCCTATAACCAGGAGGGTGAGACAAAGAAACAGCACTACAACCAGCAGATGGGGCTATACCGGTACCACCAGCAGCAGCAGCAGCAGCAGCAGCAGCACAATGATCAAACACACTACTAGATGGGAGCAGAGCAGGCATAACACTACAACGCCTATAACCAGGAGGGTGAGACAAAGAAACAGCATCACAACAACCAGCAGATGGGGCTATACCGGTACCACCACCAGCAGCAGCACAATGATCAAAGACACCACTAGATCGCAGCAGAGGAAGTGTAACGCTTTAACTCCTGTAACCAGGAGGGTGAGACAAAGAAACAGCATCACAGCAACCAGCAGATGGGGCTATGCTTGTACCAGCAGCAGTACCAGTAGCAGCAGTACCAGTAGCAGCAGTACCAGTAGCAGCAGCAGTAGCAGTAGCACAATGATCAAACACACCACCAGATGGGAGCAGAGGAGGTGTAACACTTCAACTCTTATAACCAAGAGGGTGAGACAAAGAAACAGCATCACTACAACCAGTAGACGGGGCTATGCTGGTACCAGCAGCAGCAGCACAAGCAGTAGCACAATGATCAAACACACCACCAGAGGGCAGCAGAGGGGACTTAACGCTACAATTCCTACAGCCAGTTATAGCTTCCTCCACGCCTCTTTATTCCCTATTAAAAAAGTTTCATAAGGACTAAACCCCAATATTTCAGCTAACTGTTCTTTGCACATGAAAGTGGTTCCTTGTGGTTCTGCAATGTGAACTCTATTAGCAATAGCATTATGAAAAATATTAAATCCATTTCTTGAAATGGGTATTTGGGATAAATTTCTTTAATTTGTCTTAATAACCTACAGTAAGATCTTTCTGTACAGTTATTTTGTCTTTTTGCACTGAACAGTAACCGTTGTGTCAGATCTCGGAAAAGTTGCCCAGACTTTAGGACAGTGCTTCAGGACAGTCAGGAGTGCCGGGGCCCACTTAAAAAACAGAAAATCCCACCAGGGGGCTGCAACCCACACTTTGGGAACCACTGCTTTAGGATGTTGAAATTCAATCACCGCAACTTCATGCGGTTCATTCAGAATGATTGGCTGAGCTAATTTTGTCCTGTAATTCCATATTGTAGTTATAATTATTTGGATAAATGTGTGCTAAAGCATTAGACAGTAGTGTGACATCCCACTTTCTTCTGGACAATAATTTTTCTATTTTAGATGTTTTTTTGTTTTTTTTTAAGAGTAATCATATGTTGTATCTCTGGCTCATAAAATGTGCCTTTCACTACCTCTCCTGTGAGATCCACCAGTGTGTACATAGGAGGGTCTCTCCTTGGATGGTAATGAATTCATCTGTGTGGGTCTGTTCATAAACCTTTCTAAACACACCTCGCAGTTTTGATATTCTAACTGTATCACCCACATTAATTTTAAAAGTCACAGTCTTCTGGGGTTTCAGCTTGCATGCATGTTTTTTCTCATTATCTTTATGGTTCATAATCTTTGCCAACCTTTGGGAGAAATAAAGCATTTCTTATCTTGTGTTCTGGGTACCTTGTCGTGCTAGCCTATGCTAACACTCATCTGTGAGAGTTGTTTTCCATTTTAATGTCTTTTTGTTAAAAATAAAGGTGATCTGATCGACCTTTTCAAAAGCAGCAGTACTTTAAAAGTGATGTCTTATTACAGGTTGTCAGGTACAGTTTAATATATACAAACTGTACTAAATGACCATATTTAAATATGTTTTGAACACATTTCAGTGTGTTCAACGTGGTGCACTGAACACACAGCATTTTTATCTGTTAACATGCTAACTCGTGTCTTTAGCTGATGTCATAGGCGGCATCATTTAAAAGAAAAAGAAAAAAAAAGCTCTGTTTAAAAAGCTCTAAGAATGAGGTCTGGATACTTAAGGAATTAAACAAGAACAGGTTGAACCATCCTCTCTCTGTTCCTTCCTCCACAGCAGCATTCTTCAGCTCCCTTTGACTCAGAGTCATCCCGTGTTGCATCATTTCTTTCAGGAGGATCGCGTCCTCTTCCTCACTCCTTCTCACAGCCATCACTTCATCAAACACCTTGTTTTTGGAGAGAATTCAATCAACCCTTAAATTAAAAGCACGCAGGACAGTTTTATTTGCTATTAAATGATCTCCACTGACAGCACACTTAACTAAAACATAACTAAAGTGTACCATAAAAGTACAATTTAAAATTAATGAATTAATCAAAAAAAAAGCTGATTGGGGATGACTCATAAACAAGAGGCCGGCTACTTTATTGTAGTAGGTGCATTACACAGGCATGCCTAACAAAGGGGCCAGGTGTACAGCTGTAAAAAGTTCAGTCACTTTTTCTGCCACAGGTGTGCTCCATGAATCTGGAGAATTCATAACTGACTTAAAGATATAGGTGTGTTTGTTTGTCCCATAGTTTATGTCTGTAATCAGAATCACAGGCAGGGACACTGAAAGAATGAATCCCTGCCAGCATACTGTACATAGGTGGGCCCCATATGGGATAAGTAAGGGCAATCATTATGGGCCCCAAAAGGTTTTGTCTGTGGTTTCCATGGTGACCCTACAGGGGTTTGCCCAGATAGATTTTAACAGGTCCTAAATGTGTGTTCATTGGGACTCAGATGGTTGACTTACACGAGGCCCACGCATGGGCCCACCTATGTGTGCTGGCAGGGAATCAGACCGGTTCAAGTCTAGTTATATTTATATATTCAACCATTTGACCCCCAGAGAGACAAACGTTTGATGTGACTAAATCTGAAAAGTCTCAGTCAGAAAGAGAGAGAGAGAGAGGGCATTCAAATCAGCCAATCAGATGATAACATTCTAATGCATCACGTCACCTGCTGTCACCTGTATCAGAGGATTGCATCAGCCTGCTCCTCTCACTCAAATGCCTCCAGTTCAAAAATCATACGTGTGTTGGTTGTGAGGAACACCTTTTTAAAGGTTCAACGATGCCTCTGGAGTGTGTTTTTTGTTACAGCAGCAGGTGAAGCTGAAAGTTTTCATCTACTGTGAACTTTGTCTCACTCAAACAATTCTCTGTTTTAGACTTGCCAAACATGTAAAAGCGGGGGAGGGTTTTTTTAAATTATTATAAACATGTATTTAAAACTAAATAAAACACTTAATAACAGTGTGAACATAAATGTGACTCTAATATTTTTTGTGATGCTAAACTTATAATTTTTTTATATATCTGTCTTTAGACTTTAAACTGACTTTAAAGACTTTAAACCTGATCATATATCATGAGGGTGACACTTATTAGCATTAACCATATATTGCAACTAATTGCTTTCTGCACACCAGTTAACATCTTAATTAATAGAAAATGTACTTAGTAAAGTTTTGTTCAGTCAATGATCAGAAAATATGAAAAAAAAAAAGAAATCCAAGTTAGTGATTGTTTCTCTGCTGTAGAATAGAATATAATCTTTATTGTCATTGTACACTGAAGTTGTACAACGAGATTAAAAGTGCAATCCTTCCTGGTGCCTCAAAAACAATAAATAATTAATAAGTATGGGGTAAAATAATTAATGTCCTGTAGACATTAAATGGTTATTTTGCTGTTGAACCTACACTGTATGGACAAAGGTACTGGGCCACCCACACCTGCAGAGCTGCCTGGTGCAGTTTTTGTGCTGTTTTAATGTCAGAGGAGATTTGGAGATCTGCAGTGAGCAGAAAGCTGCCCTCAGCCCGCAGTGACTTTGCTGTGTAATTTTCTGTGGCCTGCCGCTTCATGGCTGAGTGGCTGTGTTTCCTAAACACTTTCACTTTGCAGTAATACCACTAACAGGTGATCATAGAATATCTAGGAGGAAAGACAATTCAAGAACTGATTTGTTGCATTAGTGGAATCCTGAATTCAAAGAATGTGGCCCAATACTTTGTTCCATACAGCGTATGATACAGTACATGATATTGATGCTCAGAGTAGAAAAATGCCATGGTGAAATTATTGTTTTATTTTAGACTGTGAGACGTGGATCGGAGTTTAAATCTGTTTTGTCAGTGATGAAAATTTGATGTGAAATGTACAGCAGTGCATTATTTCCTTCTCACACTTCAGGGTCAAATAAAATGTTACCAAGGGCCACGATTGTACTGAGAGCCACACTCTGTGAACCTGGGTGTACAGTATTGGTCAAATGTGGAGTTGCCAAAACCTTGCAGTTTCTTATAGTCAGGGATTAAAGTGGGATTCAGCTGGTGGGGGAACTCAAGTCACTCAAACTATAAAGAAATACTTATGGAAATATTTAGTAAACAAAAAATGTTAAACTGTATATGTGACTTCTGTAGGTGTAACAACCACAATCAATTAGGCTTTCAATTCAATTCAGTTTTATTTATATAGCACCAAATCACAACAAACAGTCGCCTCAAGGTGCTTTATATTGTAGGTAAAGACCCTACAGTGATGATGAGCAAGCACTAGGCAACAGTGGGAAGGAAAAACTCCCCTTTCACAGGAAGAACCCGCCAGAAGAACCAGGAGGGGCAGTCATCTACCACAACTGGTTGGGGCTGAGGGGAGGGGACAATAATTTTAGTAGCTTCTTTGTATACTCTGTTACATTTAAAATTCCACACAAACATAGTCTGCAGAAAGAAATGATCAAAGACCGGCTGCAGAACCTGTTTCATCCAGAAGATTCACTAAATTTATCAAAGATCTCAAATACCAGCACAGAATTGTTCTTCAGAGTTACAGTTGTATGATGCTGGAGGAGGAAGAAGAAAGATCTCAGAGAAGATTCATGGATGCAGTGAAGGAGAAGTGGAAGGTTGGTGTGAAAGAGAATAGGTGAGATGGAAGCAGATGATACACTGGATGAAGATGGATGGATGGAATTTAACCCTCATGAGGTCTTCGGGTCTGTGAAACCCTTTTTCAGGTTTTAGCTTAAGAAAAATGATACAAATAATTATTTCACTGGCCTTGGCTCATTTTCTGTTTGCAACATGAACCAGAAAACATTTTCAATGAATTCAATCTTGTGCATTTAATATTATAAATAGCTCTATTGGCATGGTTCTATACCACATGGTTCTATATCACTGGTACAGTATCAAGATGGCAAAACGATTCACTGTTTAGACTGCCCTACATACTGGAGGAGACAGAGTCTGACATTCAGTTTGTTGTTAGGACCCTACTGTCAGCAGCTTGTAGATGACATCTCGAGACCAAGACCGGTCGTGAGTACCACACTAGTGCCTAGATAGTTAAACATTAAGTTATCTCTCTTTTTGCAACAGACAGCAGTTTCTCAGGGTTGTGAAAACAGCTCAGCCTGCAGTGTTTACATTAAACAGTCTTGTTCTGTGTTAAATAGCAGCATCATCATATTGTCCTCTTGTTTTAAAGGACAGTGTTAAGAGGAGCAGCTGCTCTTTGTTTTGTCTGTTTAAAACACAAGACAGTCGGCCGGAGCGTGAATGAAGAAGAAACTTTGTTGTGTTTCTAATGCGGCAGGAGTGGAGACTACAAGGTTTGTTTGCACTGTGTTACTATTATATATTTTCAACTTTCTATCTTTATATATTGTTTTATCTTGAGGTCAGTTATTTACTTAATTATATCTGCATTCTTTCCATTCTGTTCTTTTTAAATGTGGTTTATCTTAACTTTGCAAAACACGATAAACTACTAAAACTCATAAATGAACACTCAGTGATTTAGGACTCAGCCTCTCTCCTGGACGTTTTTCAGACCCGGGCTGCTCCTGCTGGTCTTCTCTGTGAAAAGTGGCTCTAACTAACAGTTCCTGCCACATAAATACAGCAAAACTAAAGGATTTATTTAAGGTTGGAATTTGATGTTCATGATGAAAAATCAGAGAATCCTTTAAAATTGTTTATTTGCATTTGTCTACATTTTTCTATATAGAATCTGTTGTACAGAGGTTCACACAGAAGGCGACTGTGTGAAATCAGAGAGGTGTTGATTTTCATCAGGACAGAGTTCAGGAAGACCTGACACCATTTCATATGCAGACCTAATGGAACTGAAAGTCTTTCTTTGCATCTGCTTTCATGTGTTGACCTGAACACACAAGTATGAACCGCTGATATGTCCCTGATCCTATTACACAAAACAAGTTTTAGCACCTCTGAGTTCATTAACCCTGACATGAGGGAAACTCCAGGAAGAGAGTTAATTTCAATTCTGAGTTTCATTTCCTTTTAACCGTCACATTTACAATCAATTTACACTGCAAATTTATAATGAGCTCAGAATAAAATCTACTGTCTCCATCTTTCTAACTCTGTCAGATTGTCAGACAGTTTTCATCCACTGGAATCATTTATTGTAAGTTATTGTGGCAATCAGTGGAAACAATAACAAAAACAACAATAATTTATCTGTATAAAACTTTAGACACATAACAAACTGATCATGGATCAGTTTGTTATGTGTTTAAATAAACTGATCCATGATCAGTTTGTACAGTGGTCAGTGCTGAGCTGTAATCGGTCACACTGATGGGAAAACTTATCTCAGCTGGATCTTTGAGATGATGTGAATATTTGAGTGAAGGCTGAAATTATTTTATGAGTCTGAATACATTCAGTTCAGATTTAAAGTGAGACTGCAGCTCTGTGCTCTGAACCTTCATCTATCATTGAAGGCTGAGATTAGATCAGATTATAAAGAGTTTAACTGGAGGACACTAAAGCAGAGTGTTTATCCAGTAATGGCAGAAATAATTAAATAGTTTCTTTCCTCTCATTTTTTATGATAAAGATTAATTGTGCAGACCTAACACGATCATGTTTCTCAGTCCACTGGATTAAAATGGAGACTCATTATTACCTGTTGCCATGGTGAATCCTGGTATCGGAGCTCCATTGATGATGGCTTTCTTCCTCAGAGATGATTGAACTTACACTGATCAGCAGCTCTTCAACAGGAAACTCAGTTCATTTTTAAACTCAGTTTATTTTTTGTTTGCTTCCATGACAGAAAATGTTGATGTCCACCATCATGGTGCTGGTGTTTGAGATTTTGTCGAACCATCTAAAGTGAAGAAGGCCCGGCTCTGTTTGTAGGTTATATCCCTGATATAAAGTGATAAAAGTGATAAAAAAAAAAATCTCTTTGGGGGAAATAAACAGTAACCAATTGAAAAAAGTGATAAGAGTATTTCATCTATTGAAGTCTGCATTTCTGTTTCCTGTGGCTTTGCTTATGTGTGACATTTCTTTTTATTATTATTATCACAGTAAAAACACAGTTTGCCTTTCAATTTAAAGTGTGTTATCAGTGTTTGTTGAGTAAATCTGAATTATCACATTCAGTTGTTTTACCAGAGAAAATATTCTGCTTGTAGGCGTCAGGAGCACCAGGACATTTATGGTGGCCTGGAAGTCTTATCGCCCCCCTTTGACCTTTATAAAGAGCAGCTCTTCACACTTGGTGAAAACACTTTTATGGAATAAGGCCCAGGTAGTATGTAAATGAGCCTCCACTGTTTACATCAAGGAGGCGCAGATGTTTTGGGATAAATATGCTGCACTTAATGGGCAGTGTCCTTAATATTGTCCTGTTGTTTAAAAGGACAGTGTTACAACTTAAGCTGCTTGTTGTTTTGCCGGTTTAAAGCTGCAGTGTGAATGAAGAGGGAACAGTATTGGTATGTTTTTAAGTAACTCTCTGTAGTGTGATATTAATACTTTGTTATGTTTTTAATGTGGCAGGAGTGGAGACTACAAGGTTTGTTTACACTGAGAGTGTTACTTTTATGCATTTTCAGCTTTCTATCTTTCCATATTGTTTCGTTATCTTGAAGTCAGTTATT
>JAVDPK010001459.1:630560-643849 GCA_034780415.1 Cichlasoma orientale | reverse complement strand
AGAGAGAGAGAGAGAGAGAGAGAGAGAGAGGTGCTTAGACTTAAAGGTAGTGGGTCAGTGTTCATATCCAGATAAAGATCAATGTGCAATTTCTTTTTTTATTCCTGCTCTCAGATTCTTTTTGAAGCTAGATTTCTCTGACTTCCTCTGATCCCTTGAAAATTTATGCTGCAAAATTTTTGCTGTCAAAGCACATGAAAGACATTGAGGTATAAGGAGGGGGGCATGGTTGTGTTTAGCCTGGCTGGTGAATGTCAGAGCTATTGGATACGGCATCTTAATGATCTGTTGATGTAAGATTCATCAATATAATCAGTTAATTTTTATGTATGATCAAGAAGCAGTACGTTTTTATGCTTAAAATGCTTTAATTGTTTTAAAAGATTTTTCTGGCCTTTATTAGACGGGGAAGACACACAGCAATGGGCCACGAGTCGGATGCAAACCCGGGCCACCTGCACTACAGTCATGTGGAGCACATGGTCGCTTGCTCACCCACTGAACCACCCTGGTGCCCAAATGCTAAACATTTTTATGAGTGTTTTCGCTTAAAAAAAAAGTCAAACCATAAATATATGAAAACTGGTGATTTCAGATCAGTTGATCTTACCAACTAGCTTTATTTCAAGCTTTTTTTCGCATCCTTTCCCCATCCTCGTCCTCTCTGTCTTCAGAAGTAAATGGAGACTGCTCCGTTATGATTAAGTGATCCAAGTTTGGATCATTCATTGCTTCATTGCTTCATGAAGTAATAATCAATCAAAACAAACATTCCCAGTTCGAGACTGGGAGGAGACACAAATTCAGCCTCAGGGGTCGCACGCTAGTGTGCTAGTGCCAGTACCAACCCTGGGTGAATGGGAGGGTTTGTCAGAAAGGGCATCTATGCCAGATCAAACATGCAGCCCATCTGCTGTGGGATATGGGAGTAGCTATGAGTATCTTTCTAAGTACATGGTCCACAGCTTTGTAGGGTCTTAGGATCTTATCAAGTTGTACAAGAGAAGTAAAATGATAATTTATGACTAAAAGCCAGCCAGCCATTCATCCTCTTGACCGTTTATCCAAGTCAGTGCTGCAGCCTCTTCCAGGTTTCACAGGGCGAGAGACAGGGTACACCATGGACAGGTCACTAGTCTATTGCATGGCAATACACAGAGAAACAGACAACCACTCGTGCTTGGATTCACTCCTACAGTCAGTTAGGAACGTGCAGGTCTTTGGACTGTGGTAGAAAGCCAGAGTACCTGGAGAGAAATCTGATTGGCACATGCAAATTCCACACAGAAAAACCTTTGCCGGCTGGCGGATTCGAACCCAGGACCTTCAGTGATGCAGCAGTGCTAGCCACTGCACTACTGTGCCATTGACCACAAGACACACGGCAAATTCTTAGTTCACTGCCAGTTTTCACTAATTTACAGAGCAATATATAGTGGAATTAAAAAGAAAAAAAATTGGGACTTTTCATTGTTTTAATGCACTACTCAGTCAAACAAAACTATCCTTTTGCTCTCTTCTGTTCTGCTTCATTTGTGAGTTTCATGTTTGGTTTCCCTCTTTAGTCTTTCCTTCATCTGTCTCATAAGAGTTGATGGAATGAGGTCAGAGAGGATTTCACCCAGGCCTGTTGGAGACCACTGATTTATTTCCTGGTTAATGTCACACAGAGTCTTTGCTTTGAGCTGCTGTCCTGTGTTGTCCTCTGTTGTCTTGGATAGAGAACACTGGCAGTTTTACAAACACCTTCAATAAAGTCAGCAGCACTGGCACTCTTGCTGTATGTTGGCAGCCAATTCACAGACAAGTATTTAGCTGTTAGTGAGTTTGGCTTCCCTGTCATAGAAGGCAATTTGCCATGCTGTATGGCATGTAAAGGATTTTTATTAACTATTTAATGTGTTTAAGACTGCCATGGCAGATGTAATGGGTGTAATAGCCTACATTCTGCTTATTTAAGACTTGTTAAAACTGTAATGTCTTCAGTGTAGGTCCTCCATTCAAGCAAAATTTGAGGCTATTATTAAAACTTGAAGTCTTAGCATAGTTTTTGTTTGACCTAATGCTGGCATAAACTGAAAAGTCAGGTCTTGCGGTAGTTGTTGTAGGGTTTAGTGTAGATGAATGCTGAACATCCCATCATACTATTTGTTCCTGAAATGAAACACTCCAGATCCAAACTAGATTAGGTTTAGCCTTACATTAAGCAGTGCAGCATGACTAGGACTTACATAATCTGTCAAACTTTAGACAAATATACTTCTCAGTGCTAATAAAAAAATGTGTCCTAGCTGTTTAAGCAGCAGTAAAGAGTAATAACTTTAGTATAACTAAGTTCATTAGGTGACGGTTCTGCTCTCAGGGAGAGTTGCAGGCATTGTTTTGCTGCATGTTTGTGTTGCTGTCTGGAACAGAGGTCCGGTTTGCGTCGGGCGTAGTGGAGGAAGTGGACGAAGGCTATTTGGAGACTGGCACTAATCTGGTTAGTGCGGTTTCCACCCTCTCTTTTCTTTCGTATCACCGCTGCTGCCTTTCTGGTCTGATCTGTAATGCGTCCAACAGGCCTTTAAACTGCTGCTTGGATGTTGTATAACTCAAGGGAAAAGTACCTTCAAGATGTGTTTCTTATTGTTGTGTAGTAACTGCATTAAAAGCCACAAGTTAGACTCCAGGCAGTTCAAGTTTCTTGCTTCATCATTTGAGAACACCGCATTATGAAGAGGAAGTTTTTGGGCAGAACTGATGGAAAAAATGTGTGAAAGGTTTCCTCACCATTGTTGCCTAATGTGATTTATTCACAAATTCTTGCAATGCTAATGAAGTCTAATTATTCTTTTCCCATTGTTTGTGTTGGAGCAATATTTAGTGCATCTTGTACTAGCGATGACCTCAAATGGGACAAGTCTCTTAGGCAGCTCAGTAAAGCTGTGCACAACAGAAGGAAAACTACTCTTGTCATCCTTGTTTTCTTCTCTGTGTTTCTTACCTTTTGTACGATGGGTTGCTTTCCCCTGCTCTGTCAGTCTGTGTCAGTATCTATCATCCCCTGCACTCCCTGTGAGCCCTGTGTAAAGGGAAAGTCATATATTCACTTACATTTCCTGTTATGAAGACGGCGCTTGGGCTCCAAGCGAGTCATGGCTGTCATATACTCTAATGGGATGCCATTAGAGGAGATGTCTTCAGCTTACTATTCAGTCCAGAGCCAAAGTTCTTCTGTCAGTCTCGCACTTTTTTTAAAAAATTAATCCGACATGTATAAATTGTAAGAAAATTATGAAATAAAAGTTTAAAAGTTCCCAGAAGTTAAATTGCATTGCTGTCCAACATGTAAACATGTTCTGTTTAAAGCAAATCTCTGAAGCGTCACATCTGAAAATTTTGAAAAACCAAAAATTGAGCACAAGTTTAAAATCATGGTGACTGGTCAGTTATTTTTAACAGGAAACAAGTGGCCTAAGTGGTGAGTGTCTTTCGTTCAAAATGTTACAGAGTTTTCTCTCTTTTTTTTTTTTCTAATGCTTGTTGCAGATGGTCTCAACATTGTATAGGGCTCCAGGGCAAATGATCCCGGGGACACTCAGATACTTGTGGTGTCTGTGTTCTCCCCATTTCACAAGAATGTTATAAAACTGGCTGAAAACTTGGTGTTTTCCTTTAAATTACGAGGTAAGTTTTAGCCAGAGTAGGGCATTTCTGGCCCCAAGTCCTCCACTCGGATTCCAGCTCAGATTGTCCCACATTCCTGCTGCGGATTTTTCCAGCGGCAGCCGGCGGTGTGCAGGATGATTTCACTCCGCAGATGCTCTTTTTTTTAAAAAAGGAGAGAGGAAAACCTCCCTGGTTGTCTCTGTTCGCTGTGTCAGCAGCAGGCGTGGCAATGCCAAAATGAGAGTGGGAGAGGGCGAGTTTGAAAGAGAATTACAGAGAGTGTGTGAGGCAGGGAGGGGACCGAGTGTGATTGAGTATAAAAGTAAGAGAAGCTGATAGGGACTGAAGGAAAACAGCGCAAAAGAGTGAAATATAAAAGGTAAAGCTGGAGAGGCAAAGATAAAAATGAAGATGAAAGAGAAAGCTGTACTGTAAGGGAGACACAAAAGACGGACACAGAAACCGAACTTGCTGCTCGTTGTCGTGGTCTCTCTTCTTTGTGCCTGTTGCTAGGATACGATAGCTATGTGGCCTGGGACAAGAGGAGGGCGAGCGTGAAAGCCTCGATGATGTACAGTGTTTCTCGCTTGTCCAAAGCTGCGCAGATAATTTACAACTGTTTAATTTACTATGAAAAATAGAAAGCGGTCAGACATAGAAATTACTAATCCATGCTGGTCTCATGTGTCTCATTTTGATGCCGCTTGATTCAGTTTTGATATTTATCAATAAAGTAATTCAGCTGTCAAATGTTCTTGATGAGTTTGAGGAGTTATTGCTTTTCTATCTTTTCTTTTTTTTTAGCCATACAAGTGATAAAAGAAAATATCTTTGGCTTTTGAACAGCAAATGAGACAAAATTTTTGTTTGTTTGTTAGCAAGACTGTCGAGTGGACTCGTTTATTTCTACTCTAGCTGAGCACTTAAAGCGCTTTGTACTATGAGCCGCATTCACTCAATCTCTCACACACATTCATATGTTTTATTCTAAGCACAAGTTCCTAGTCTAACACACTCAAATGAATGCATCACGGACAACTTGGGGTTCAGTATCTTTCCCAAGGATACTTCGGCATACAGACTGGAAGAACCACTGACATTCTGGACCTGTTCTGCTTCCTGAGCCACACCTGCCCCTGAACTGCAAATGGTTAATTAAATAATGAAATAAGTTTTAAGTTTAAAATGAGGAGAGATAAGCCCGTTTGCTACATGACAATCAAACTTCTTTCTGCCTCTTCCTTATTCACGAGGGGTCACCACAGCGGGGAGCTCCATATGTTTGATTTGGCAGATTTTTATGCCTGATGCCCTTCTTGACTCAACTCAAAGGAGGTTCAATCTCCTCCCAGGATTGAACAGGGAATCTGGGTGAGTGTCTAAACCACTACACTATGGAGCCACTAGCAGCATGACATGACAATGAAATTGCTTATAAATGCACATTAGACAAGACTTTTAAATGTTGGTATTTAATTATGGAATATGCCATTTATTAATTACTGGCATTTTAATTTGCCTTCATCCCTGAATTCTTTTTGATTCCACTTCCTCCGAGTCCTTAATCTGTTAAGAAACACTTGACATTTCCTTCTCTTACAGCTGTTTCTCATCTTAGTTCCCTCTTTCGTTCACTAAAACTATGATTTTCTTCCTCTTGTTCCTCTGTGTTTCCCCTGACCCTTCCTGTCCCCACTCCACCATATAGCTCTCAGTTCATTCTAGTTGGGACTTTGTCATTGTTAGTCTTTTTTTGTTCCCAGGCTTTATTTAGCCATTGTTCCTCACTTTGTTGGCCTCTGACCACCATTGAAACAGTTTCTGATGAGCAAAGTGCTATTGCAGTGAGAAGAAAAGCTACCATAAACTAGCACAGCGCTTCACTGACTTTACAATGTTTGTTATATTCAAAGGATTTTAAAAAGTGCTTTCAACTATTCAGTTTTTTCCCCCCTTTCTCTTGTTCCTTCTTTGAATACTTTCCATGGGATTCGTCCTTGGGATGGGCAGTTTGACACTCATTAAACAGGAATGAAGATGCATGTTGGGTGTGTACGACATGTGTGTATGTGTTTTGTTTTGTTTTTTTCGATTTGAGGTATGGGAAAAAGAAAAGGATCTAACTGTTCTCAGCTAATTACAATGAACTCTTATTGTGCACACACAACACTTGTGCCCTCAGTCACTGCACTGACACATTCAGATGTGATGAAAGCCATCTGCTGAGATAGACAAAGCGAGTGTTTCCACTGTGTGTGTGTGTGTCGATGATGGGTCTGCTTTGTCAACCCCAGTGCTGTGTCATGTGTTGGCCTGTCTTTGCTTTTATAAATGGTTCCAAATGCAGACCAACGAGAACTCATGGAGCTTGTGTGTGTGTGTGTGCGTGTGTGTACTGTCGTGACTCCCACATGCAAGGGTCCACGGATTTGCTGTTGGAACATACAAAGTTTTTCACGTTATTGTAATAGATGTAAAAACAAATGTTCCTAATCTGCTCGTTTGTTTCCACATTACTGATTTTGAGATATATGATTTTGGAGGTTTTAATAATTAAAGCTGATGGAAAAATTATTCAGTTGGATAATCCGAAAGACAAAAGGGTTGCACAGCTTTAGAGCAAATTTAATTTAGTGTTATTAAATGTAGAAAAATATTCTGACCACTTTAAGTATTGTATTGTAGCTTTGAAATGACCTTTTACTTATTCATTGCGCTCTGTGGTTAAACACGTGTTTAAAATAAAATTGACAGTGAATGGCTGCTGTTGGTGGCAGTGTGTGCGTGTGTGTGTGTGTGTGGGGGGGGGGGGGTATGACTGACATATTGGACCTCATGCCTGTGTATCAGCCTGTAGTTAAACCACCAGCAGGAATATTTATACAAGTGGCAGCAATTACTGTATGATTGAGAGGTATGCAGAAACTATGTGTATGTAAGTGAATGTGCACCTGTGGGCGTCTGTATCTGGTAGTTGATTTGGTATAAAAAGGTTTTGATTTGCTCTGGAGCGCACATCTGCCGTCGCCATGCTGTAGAAGGTGAAGCCATGGGGTCAGAATGTGCCTGTGATGTGTCCAAACCCACTTTGCTCCTCTGATAAATTCCAATACAATAAAAAGGGTGATTCTGTGTAATTTTAAAGAAGTTGAAAGAAGTGGTTAAAGGTCGGAAGCTGATAAATTAAGTGTATCTTGTGATTCAGTGATGCAGGGCCACTTTTAGCAGCAATAAATTAAAGTAATAGTTTCTGTATGACTTTATCAGTCTCTCACATCGTTGTCGAGGAATTCTGGCCCTCTCTTCTTTACAATCTTGCTTCAGTTCATTGAGGTTTGCCGGCATTCACTTATGCACAGCTCTCAAGGTCCACCACAGCATTTCGATTGGGGTCTTGAGGTCTGGACGCTGACTGGGCCATTGCAACGCTTTGATTCTTTTTTTTTTATCAGTCAGTTATAGATTTGTTGCTGTGCTTTGCATCGTTTTCCTGTTGCGTGGCCCATTTTTTTTGGGCAAGCTTTAGCTGTTGGAGAGATGGTCTCATATTTGACTCTAGAATGCGTTGGTATAAAGAGGAGTTCATGGTCGACTCAACGACTCCAAGGTGCGCAGGTCAGTTGCAGTCTGATTTTAAGTGATTATCAACCAGGGACCCTGAGGTTTTACAGCCACAGGACACAGGTGGAGGGATGATGATCATTACCCCTCCATCACCGTGCTGGACAGTTGGTATGATGTGTTTGTGTTGATGCGGTGATTTTGGTTTTTTACCAAACTCTGCATTATGGCCAAACATCTTCACTTTGGTCTTCACTTCCAGAAGTCTTTCCATTTGTTCAGGTGCAGCTTTGCAAACCTAGGCTGTGCTGTCGTGTACGTTTTAAAGAGAAAAGACGTTCTCCTGGAAACCCTTCCAAACAAGCTATACTTGCTCGCGCTGACCCTGAGCCGAATTAGCCAGAATGTCCACTCTTGGGAAAATTGTGGCATTGTGTTAACACACACCTGAATGCTCCAGATCTGCTACCAAAACATCTGCTTTTAGAAATGTGGTGACACTTGCTGATGATCAGTTAATCAAGCAATTAGTGATTTACAGCACCTGACTGCTACTTACAGTACCCTCTTAATTCCTATGGAAGCAGTAAAAGTATATGCAGTTTTTTTTTACAGGACTGCATAATGTGATACATGTTCTTTAATTTGAAACAGTGTTTCCATAAATTCATTTGTATAACATGACATAACTCTACATACAGTCTCAGTACAACATGAACTTCTAATATAATAAATAAGATATTTTTGACCTGCAGTTTTTACCTAAATTCTGGAATAATGAGTTGAATAATTCTTGAGTGGACTCTTTCTGCTCTAGTTTCTGTATGTCATTTTGCATTTTTCTTTATTTTATCCATCATTGCCCTTTAATGCTTTCCTTTTTGAATGGTACATTTCAGTCAACCGCTCTGGCTTCACACTGAAATATCTCCAAAACTGATCCATGAAATTTTACACAGATGTTCAGATGTTCTGCCTTCAGGATCTTGACAGCCATTGGAGAGATACTAGCGATACAGCTTGTTCATGGTCGATACCATTGCACATTATTAGAGGGGCAAATCTGTCTGTTACAGCAGATTGTTAAAGATCGACAGTAGTTTGACTGCAAGCCTCTTAGCCATAACCTTAGCCTAGCCTTAGCTGTGTGTCATTGCAGCATGGATTTTAGTGTAACTGGGAAACGACGCTAATGATCCCACAGCTTCAGCAGAAAGAATAGTAGTAGGCCAAGAATTGGGTGATTCCTGACAGATACTGTGAAGGTTGGCACAGGGATTCACCGTCTCAGTATGATGAGGTGTAATAACTTTGGTTACCCCCCCCCCCCGATTTTTCAGCTAAAAAAAATATTTTAATCATTTTTATTTATGACTTCTAATCTACTAACCTTAGCTGTAGTTTATCTTTACTTCTATTTTGCATCCTGGCATTAACATTTGTCTCAAGGGTGGTTTCATGAACCACCAGTCTTGCTCTAGATTTTTAGTTATATACAACATCCCAATAACAAAAATGTAACTTGTATGTGCGTGTGTGCGTTGCGTTCATGTAAACTGTGTGAGTAGGCTATGCATGTGCCTCCTGCATGTGTGGGTATGTTTGCATAAAGAGTCCAAGACGCAGCCTGGAGGTTGTTTCATGCATCTTGGCAGCAGCTTGTCTTGATGACATATTTACCGTAAAGGCAGCCAGGTTAGTCCTTGGAAGGGAATGACATCAAATATAACTCTAAGCAGTTTTTTTTTCTCTTTCTCCGCATTTCTCTGCCAATCTCTGACTCTTTCTTTCGATGTCTAAGGTGACGTTATTGTTGTTGCATCCAACTCAAACTTTCTCTCGTGCCATAACAAAGCTCTAAACTTTAACTTTTTTGTTCTCATATTTACGCGCTGTTTTTCCAGCCAAACGCAAATTACCATCACTCATGCAGCAATATTTTAATCACTGAAGAGGCTGAATTTGATTCCACTGCTATTAATAACCTTCCTTTAACTTCTAAACATTAACCCACTCTACATAGCCCGCAGGGACTGCATGGCAAGGTATTAGATGGTATGGACTTAATATTATCGGACAGCAGTGGGCTTTTTCCCCCCCGTTGTCCTCCAGCTGTGATGGCAGATTGTATTACAAGCGGATGACGGATATGAAATGTGGATGTGTAACAGGATCTACACTCATGGCCAGATTTGACCTTAATCACCCATATATGGTTCAAAATGATAGCGATGAGCAAGTATATGCTGCGCAACAATGAGCGCCTACCCAGTTAGCTTCCAATAAAGCTGGCTGAGCAGAGTGGACAGACACAAGGTGACCTATGACCCTCGCTTTCCCCCCCCAACCTGCACTCACCATGGTAATGGCTGAAAACAGCCATCTCCGCTTCCTTGCCTTTTTACACGCTCACACTTTCCCTGCTTCTGTGGCTTATTGTTGCTGTGAAAGTAGAGCTTCCTCTCCACTAAACATCAAACTGACCTCGTGTGCTGCATTGACAGGAAAGTCTGACTATATACAGATGGTCATGCTCAGCTTGATGATGTTTACTTTTTGCAGGCATCTTTTGTTTTTCATTTTTGGTTCTTGAGCCATTTCTGCTTTATTGCTGAGCCATATAAGGCATTGACTGATATTACTTTAGATCTGATTAAAATGTAAGTTGTGTTAGTCCTAATAAAAAATGTGTAATAAAATTGCAACACGAGTATCACTTATAAAAGAAAAATTATTATCAGTCACACAGGCCTAGAGAGCTGTTGGTGACCATCTGGCAACCACCAGTTGCAAGGGAAAAATTTATATTCCCCGATTGGTTGTGAGTAGTTGCTGGTGGTTACTGTGAAATCGATTGCTAAAGCCGTATTCATGCAGGCCTAAAGACTGGTCAGTGACCCCCTGGTTGCTAGGGAAAAGTGTGTATTCCGTGACTGGTTGCGGGACGTTGCTGGCAGTCGGTAAAGTGAAACTTGTCACAAGGAAGTCTATAGTGTTGCACCAAAAATCCTCCTTGTGATTGCTTTGTCTGTAGCAGGTTGCGGGGTTGCCAGTAGTTTGCATGGAAGATCCTGTTGTCAGCAGGCATTCGCCTGCTACTCATCAGCAGTGAAACTGCCAAAAATGCAATGCAAACCGGAAACGGAGAACAATCACCTTCAAAGTAAAAGCGGCGCCTTGCGGTGCAACCCATGTTTGGTGCAGCACCCTCTTTTTGTCCAATTGTACCTGGTGACAGACAGCAGCCTCTAGCAAACACTAACCAACTGGTTGAGGAATGCCATTGTGAGTTGTAGCTAACTGCTGTATTCACATGGATTTTTCTTTTCTTTTTTTTTGAGCTTCATGTAGAAATAAACATAAAATAATGACGGTGTTTATTTGGAACAATTAACCATGAAGCAACATTTACACTGTGCCATTAATTTCTTAAAAATAAGTGTCCCAAGTTAAACTCTCATACAGCGTCCTGTACACTGATGATTTTTACATTCCTTCCACTATAATTGAGTCCATCAGTTCCTCTCCTTGCTTGGCTGCTGGGTCATGTAAAGAATTAGATGAGGGGACTGAAATCTGTCTTTGTCTCCACAGATGAATAGTGTGTGTGCGTATGTGCATGTGTGCTTGTGCGTGTTTGTGTGCTTCTCACTTGATGAATAAGGTTGCTATTCACATACTCATGGAACAAAGCTACTGTAGAGTTCAGGCTACTGTTGGATATCCTGTTGATATCACACAGGCCCATTCTTTTGACTCTGTATGTGTATGTTTGTGACACACATAGCAGCCGTTGTAGTGCTGCTGCATGGTTGTGGTTAATTACAGATTCCTCTTGTCTAGCTTACAGTGCTCTGTGTGTGTTTCCCTGTGTTTTTTTTTTTTTTTTTGAGCAAGATGCAACATCGTAGCAGTAACAAGTCACTGTCCTATAGATATCATTGTTAAAATGTAGCCTGAACATGTGACAGGCACATTCACTACTTTAGCAGGACATCATTTTCCATTATTTTTATCATAGCACATCACTATGACTCAAAGAACTGTCTTTCAGTGATTCATCCAATTTTGACATAATTGCATTTGTCCAAAAAGCTCCCTTTTTTTTCACTGCAGTTGCTGAAAAAAAAGTGAATACTCACATTGTACTGTATTTTTTCCTGGATCAAAGTTTACTGGATATGTTGTGCTGCTGAAACTTTTTTATTATCAGGCCATATGAAAATCAAATATCGCTCACTCTGGTTGTGTAGGGATTAAAGTGATCTAAGAACCTCCAAGAGGGGTTTTCTAAATGTTTTTATGTGGAAATAAAAGCCTAAATACTATAATAATTCTATACTGAAGAAGATAACTGGAAACATACTGCTAGGCTGAAGTTGAACCAGTCAAAACTAATGATATACTGAGCCAACATTACTATTTGCTGATATCAGCCTTGTTGATGGTAATCGGCCTATTGGCAAATAAGATGACCTTTTTCAGTGGCAGTGGCCGATGCTTTGTGTGTCACATCAGTTTTCACATCCATGTAAATTAGAACCTTCAAGTTCAAGGCCATGGTCCTCGGATGAAAAGAGTGGTTAAGGTTGGAGATGAGCTGCTGCCTCAGAGGAGGAGTTAAAAAATGGAAATGGAGCTGGAGATTGACAGATGCAGTGTTTGCAGTGACATGGCTGCCTTACCGATGTGCTGTAGTGAAGGTGAAGCTGTCAGATTACTGGTGTGTCTTGTTTTCCTTGTTTTCACCCTTGTTCATGAGCTGTGATTAGTGCCTGAATAGAAAAGCTAAGGGTATCTTAGCTTACCCCTAATTATAGGGTGACAGTCATTCGGGAGGACCTCGGAATAGAGCTGGTGCTCCTCCATTTAGAAAGTTAGTTGAGGTGGTTCGGGCGTTTGATTTTGATGAGGATGCGTTGTAGGTGAGGTATTTTAGGCATGTCCAGCTGAGAGGAAACCTGGAGGCAGACTCCGGGCGTGTTTTGGGCTGGTGAGTGGAGTTTGGAGGCCATGTCTTTATGATGTTCATCAAGCTGTTCTTGGGGAGTTTCGTTGCAGCGGGGTTTAATGTCCTATAGTGACACCCTACTGTCTTGGTACATTTTATTTGTGGGTCTCCTTCTGGTTGGTGTCCTGAGCTCAGAATTAAAGAAGAGAAGCATGGCAGGAATTCTTTCGTTTGAGTGTGAGAAAAAAGCGGGAGAGGACAGGGAGGCAAGTGTCAACAGGGTCATCTATTATTAGTTGTCCCTGTCCTTCCTGCTTGGACACAGACACACACACACACACACACACACACACACACACACACACACACACACACATACTCTGAGGGGAGGGCATCGACACTTCCTGCATCGTAGCTCCCAACAGTGTGTTTTTCTTTTAGCTTCTAATCTGATGTAGCATATTAGAAATAGTTTATATATTTTCTGCGCAAGTTAGACTTCTATCACATTGACAACAGACCTAAGCATTAATATCAGTGATGGAGCAGTGTTGTAGTGGTAGGGGCAACGTGCAGTTCAGTTCTGTTAGGTGAATAAAAGTAGTTGCAAGTAGCCAATGAGATATGTAGCACACAGTTTACATTAATAGTTTTTACTGAAGTTCTACAAAACTCTTCTTTTACCTTTCTTTTTTAGTTTCTAGCCAAAGATGGGTAAAAGGGACTCTTTAAAAATGTGTATACATAACTGACAAGTGTAGCTCAGCTTGTTAGTCAGATATAACTTTTCTTTTAGCCCTGGGACTTGAACATGTGTCTCACCACATTAAATTGGATACCTTAAATGGCAAGCACCATTGCTTGCTGCTTCTTTAAGTAGACTTTCTTTTTTTCTAAAGATTTCAGGACAATGTACTTATTGTGGTGTGCGATTCATTTTTTTGTTTTATAGTAATTCCTTTGTGTTGGCAAGATTTTACAGAATCACATCGGCCAACAATGTGGTTTTGATTTGAAAACATGGTTCATTTGAGCTGAGAACCCTCCTTGGGGCTGGTGTGTGTGTGTGTGTGTGTGTGTGTGTGTGTGTGTGTGTGTGTGTGTGTGTGTGTGTGTGTGTGTGTGT
>JAVDPK010001459.1:604280-630460 GCA_034780415.1 Cichlasoma orientale | reverse complement strand
TGTGTGTGTGTGTGTGTGTGTGTGTGTGTGTGTGTGTGTGTGTGTGTGTACAGATATATGAATATATATGTGGACTTGTGTGTGTCCTCTTGTGTCATTGCTACCAGCAAGGCTGACTGTAGCCAGTGGTGCTACACACCTGTTGTGTATCTACATTTCTGAGGCAGAGAAAAAGTGTTAGCTCATCTTGCTGTTTGCCAAAATGTACAGTTTCCACTTTCCGAGGGAAAGTAGGTTAAACAGAATTTCACACTTTGTGTTTCATCACATTTTTAAGTGATGCAAGCAAAAGTAATTTCTCAAACTTCTATCCAAAAATGCTGGGATGGTGTGTAACATATACACATCAGGACAAATCAGCTTTTTGTATAACAAACAATATTGTGGAATATGCTGCCATATAATGCAGTTAGACAGCTCAAAAAATACTGTATACACAATTTCCAAAATATGCTGGCATGTTAAAATAAGCCTACAAGGACTGAATATGGTGGATGTCCAGCTGACAGTGCTTCGGTCTGCCCTTTGTAGGAGAATTCCTGTGAGCCAGTCCATGTGAGGATAGTTTGTTACAACTTTTAAAATACAGTGTAAATTAAAATTTTCTCTTATATAGAATAGAAAAATTCTAGAAAAATGCTTTTTAAGGCTTGTAAAATTACTTTTTTTTTTGATTTTTCACAAATTTTCAAAAATTTTAAGAAATATTGTACATTGATGTTTAATGTCAATTACTACTCATTCCTTATTTATTGGCAAATTATCAAAATTTGTAAAAAAGAAAAACAGCAAATATCAGCTCAGTCGCGGTTGACCTACAGCCAAATTAGTTTCTGTTCCAATATATCACACATTGTACAGAGTTTTTTTTGTGATAGGACAATAGAAAGAAGACAGGAAGGCTGGGAGAAGGACCAGGAAAGACATACAGTGAATGGCCTTGGATTTGAAGCCAAGCCTCTCCATTAGCCTTGTGGCACACGGGTTCCCTGCTCTACTCAGTGAGCTAAACTGGCACCCGGCAATATCATGTTTTCTGCCCTGGATGGACACTGAGGAGTTTTTTTGGCTTTTAAAATAGCTCAAGAATTTTTAAAGTGGCATAACACTTTGTGAATCAAAAAGTAAAGTTGCAGTTGCTTTCTCTGCACTACAACCTGCAAACATTTCTTTCGCTCATCAAACAACATTCTGGTAAAATGACCTGGTTAAAAAGAGGTCTTCAAGGATATACATATAACTATGGTGTAACAGTGCCATGAAAAAGTATCTGCCCCCTTCCTGATTTCTTTATTTGTCACACTTACATGTTTGATCAAACAAATTTCAATATTAGACAAAGATAACCTGAGTAAATACAAATGCAGTTTTTAAATGATGTTTTTATTTATTAAGGGGAAAAACTATCCAAACTGGCATTATGTGAAAAAGTAATTGCCTCTTAAACCTAATATCTGGTTGTGCCACCCTTGGCAGCAACAACTGCAGTCAAGCGTTTGTGATAACTGGCAATGAGTCTTTCACATGACTGTGGAGGAATGTTGGCCCACTCTTCTCTTTAGAATTGCTTTAATTCAGTCACATTGAAGGGTTTTCGAGCGTGAACGCCGTTTAAGGTCATGCCAAAGCATCTCAATTGGATTGAAGTCTGGACTTTGACTAGGTCATGCAAAAACCTTCAATTTTTTTTTTTTTTTTTTTTTTGGAGCCATTCAGAGGTGGACTTGCTGGTGTGTTTCAGATCATTGTCCAGCTGCATACCCCAAGTGTGCTTGAGCTTCGGGGCACAAACTGATGGCCGGACATTCTCCTTCAGGATTTTCTGGTAGAGAGCAGAATTCATGGTTCTATCAATTACAGCAAGTCGACTCGTCCTGAAGCAGCGTAGCAGCCCCAGACCATCACACTACCACCACCATGTTTGATTGTTGGCATGATGTTCTTTTTATGAAATGCCGTGCTGGTTTTATGCCAGATGTAACGGGACTCAAACCTTCCAAAAAGTTCAACTTTTGTCGCGTCAGTCCACAGAATATTTCCCCCAAAGTCTTTGGGATCATCAGAATGTTTTTGGTGTGAGACGAGCCTTTGTGTACTTTTTGGTCAGCAGTGGTTTTCTCCCATTGATGCCATTTTTACCCAGCCTTACCTATTTATTGTTGAATCATGAACTCTGACCTTAACTGAGGCAAATGAGGCCTGCAGTTCTTTCCACGTTGTTCTGGGTTCTTTTGTGACCTCCTGGATGAGTCCTTGATGCACACTTGGAGTAATCTTGGTAGGCCAGCCACTCCTGGGAAGGTTCACCACTGTTCCAGGTTTTCCCCATTTCTCTCACTGTGGTTCTCTGGAGTCCCAAAGCTTTAGAAATGGCTCCTTAACCCTTTCCAGGCTGATAGACGTCAATGACTTTGTTTCTCAGCTCTTTACTTTTTCACATAGGGCCAGTTTGGTTTGAACGGCTTTTTTTCTTCCCACTTAATGAAATTAAATCATCATTCAAAAACTGCATTTTGCAAATACATTTTCATGGCACTATATATAAAAATTGCCTTCTGTTTTCCTGCTCTTCGGTCTGTGGTTAGTTTTGATATTTATGAAGGAGAGCACATGGAGTATGGCTGAAGCCAGATCGGAGAAATGAACGACAGGCACGTTTCACTCACAAGGTGCTGAGAAGAACCGTCAGTGGCAACAAGGGGGGAAAAAGAAGCAGGCAAAAAGGAGACGGAAGGGAGGTGGAGGCCAAAAATAAGAGAGCAGAGAAGCAAGAATGAGAGTGTAGGAAGAGATATAGTTTTATGCAGCTCAGTGGATGTAATATCACTGCTGCCAGGGCTGGATGTGATTCCCGTGGAGGCCACTCGTGCTGAAAATAAATCACACACTACCACACAAAACAAATGAAAAGCTATAGAAATAAAAGTTTAGTGAAATGTGTGATAGAAAGGAGGCGCCTCAGTTACCTAAGATCTGGCTCATAGATACCTAAGATCACTCAGTGCAGCCTCATTTGCCAGCATGTAATGCTGCTGATTACAAACCCTGAAAAAAGTGTGTTTAATCATTTAAACCTAAAAACATCTAGAAATGTTTAAGAGCTGAGACTGCTGGCTTTTAAAATGATTGAAAAATTATACTATTAAGGTATACTACTTTGTATTGCTTAAATTAATAGTTGGGAAGTGGTTATTTATACTGTAAATTTATTAACAATATGATACTATGAACACATGGTTTAGAACAACATTTGGATGCCATTTCAATATAATCAATATCTGTATTTTCTACTGCAACAAAATATTTGTTTATTTAGATTCTACGAACTGTTGTATTTTTTTAATTCTATTAGAATATGTCTCAGGATTTCTGCTGTTTATGTAACTGCGTCCAAAATACAGAGAAGTGGGGGAACTACTGTAAAAAAAACAAAAAAACAAAAAAAATCTTTTTTAAATACTGGACACTGACTGGCACTGTAAAACCGCAGTTTATCCTTCAAGTTTGGAGTGTGGTCTCATTTTGGTCATACTTTAGTTATTTTGATGACACAGAGCCACTGTGAGTCACTGCTCACTGACATCCTACAATGTTTTTTTGAGTCAGTCCCAAGAGAGAAAGTGGTCTGTGTGCGTTTCTTTGTGCCAGCGTGTGTGTTTTTCTGGCCGCACATGCGAGAGGAGCTGCTAGGCCTGTGTTTCATTTCTCTGACTGGCAAGCTGCACCGATCTACATGGAGGATCAGTGGTATTTACTTGAACATGGCCAATTACTCTCTGTCTTTCTTCCGTCTACGGTCGCTGTCCTTTCCCTGACTCCCATTCGCATTTTCTCGAGACTCTTGATCTGTCCTCTCGTTTCTTTCTCTTCCTCTGCTTCCTTGCCTGGATTTAATTATAATTTCTATCTTTATTTTACAAAATGCCACAAATACATATTTACTTGTGTAGCTTTTGTATAAATTTTCTCCTCCTCCCTATCGGCGCGGGGTTTCCCTGCTGAAGCTGACCACATCATACTGTTGCTCTTATTATAAGCTTTCCTTTTTTTTTTTTAAAAAATCTTTGAACGTCAAAGTAAAGGAACAGTTTGTTCAATATAAAACGATAGTTATTTTAATTTACTCCTTCAGGTTCAGTGTCAGAATGGCAAGCGAAATCTTGCTGCAGTGTGTTGTTTCACAGCATGTGAATGCATTTCTTCCTCTTCATCCTTCCACTCTTCCACCCTGATCCTTTGAATGTTGCTGACCTCAGCCAGCCAAGCAAGAGGAAACGTTGTAGTGAAGGTGACCCTGCCTTGAGTTTAAATGTAAGGGAAGCCAAGCTCGCTGTAAGTGTCAGTCTCCTAGGAGCTCTTAGCGTCTCATGTATTATTTGAAAGGCATCCAGCTGTCTAAGGCTTTTCAGTGCCTCACTTAAGTCAAATGGAACTTTTTTTTTTGCACTTTTCAGCACGAACACACGTCCGCACACACAAATGTAAGAGCTGTCGACCTCCATCACTGACGCTACGGGGACCCACTCGCAGTATCTGCCTTTCCACTCACTCTCACTTTTAGTACCCGCGTTAAAATTATAATCAGGACAAAATGTGTATTTTCATCCATAATTGGATTATTTAGCACCAGGTCAGCTAGAGGTCAAAGTAAGATGGTTTCTGTAGAGCTTGTGGTTAGATTATTGCAAGCTCACATAGAATAAGGTGGACGGAGCATAAAATGTGACCATAACATCCTTATTTGCTGCTTTCTGTTCTCTCAGGTCTGTCGACGGCGAAGAGGAAGTTTGCTGACTCTCTCAATGACTTTAAATTCCAGTGTATTGGAGATGCTGAGACGGATGATGAAATATGCATAGGTGAGTGTGCGGATGTGAAATCCAAAACATTCGGTGTACCAGAAGAGGAAAGCCTCTAAATAGACATCAGACCATGTTGTATCGTGTATATTCACTAAAATAGAATAGCCAAATCAGCGCTGACGTCAAGGTCAGCCTGATTTTCATTTCAGTGCGGCTGTACAGGAAACTGATGAGTCTCAGATTAGGCATCTGACCTGAGTACGTTATCTTTTTTTATATCAAAGCTTATACTGCTATTAATAAATCCACTGGCATATTTTGAAAACAAACATCATTTTTAACTTTCGAGCCATCTTCTGACTTTGTTGCCTAAAATAGACCCAAAAGTTTAAATCATTCCCAGCAACTGATAAAGACTAATGGTAACACTGCAGAAAAGGTAAAACGTACTGTACACTGGCTATAATCAAATTTTGCAGGCCTATTGATAATGTTTTATTATGGTCAATAGCCACAATTAATCTTCATAAATCTAGTAATTTCATAAAATAAAATGCCATTACATAGAGCACACTATCACACTAAATTGTGTGATATTGGTGTGCTATGTGTGTAAAACATGAACTCATCTGGGCTGTTTCTACTCAAACAGCCTGCTGTGTGAGAGGGTGTGAAGTCACCACACCCTCGCTGTGTGTGCAGGCTGCAGCTCTTCACTGCTTTGATTCGGACCTACCCACTACTATTGTTTGACTATTGCTGGCTATCTTTCCTGAACAGCTTTGTGCTCAGCTGGATTGCAGCACTGTTGTTTTTAGGCTATCCATGGTGATACTGTCAAAACCCATTTTCCATTCTCTGATACTCCTCTGATACTACTCCTCTGACTCCTCTTAGTACAATGTATAAAAAAATAACTACTGAATAATGTCAGTGTCTCAGTATAACATTGTTGTTACTTTTCATGATTAATCTAAAATGTGTGATTGGCCTTGATTGCATAAAATATGAGCTGCATTACAAATCCATGCTATTCTTAAGACATGAGGTTTTATTTGTACAACTGCATTACCGACAATAAGTCGGGCTCATTTCAGGCGGGTGTTTTACTCCTGGCTGCCTTTTATAACTGATTCTGTTCATAATATTTATGGACAGAATTTCTAGGTGCAGCCAAGGGGTGGAGGGCGTCAGGTTTGGTGGTCTCAGGATCTCATCTTTGCTTTTTGCAGATGATGCTGTTCTGTTGGCTTCAGCTTGAACTGGAGGGTGGTTTGCAGTCAAATGTGAAGTGGCGGGGAAGAGAATCCACACACTTCCAAGTCTGATGTCATGGTTCTCAGCTTGAAAAGGGTGACATTCCCCCTCTGGGTTGGGAATGACCTTTGCTGCCCCATGTGCAGGAGTTAAAGTATTTTGGGGTCTTGTTCACATGTGAGGGAAGAAGGGAGTGGGAAATTGATGGATTGGTGCAGCATCTACATTAATCTAGATGTTTTTGCCTGCTGTGAAGAGAAAGCTGAATGTGAAAGCAAAGCTGTCCGTTTACCAGTCGAGCTACATGCCTACCCTCACCTTTGGCCACGAGCTGTAGGCAGTGACCAGAAGAATGAGATTGCAGATATAAGTGGCAGAAAGAACTTCCTCTGAAGGTTGTCTGGGCAGTCCCAGATAGGGTGAGGAGCTCAGTCATTCGAGAGGGGAAAGAGTAGAGCTGCTGCTCCTCCACGTTAAAAGGTGATAGTTGAGGTGGTTCAGGCATCTGATTGGGATGCCTCCTAGGTGAGCTGTTTCTGACATGTTCCAGTGGGTGGAGACACCAGGTCAGACCCCGGACACACTGGAGAGATTGTATTTCTTGGCCTGTTTGGGAATACTTTGGTGTCCCCTGGATTGCTGCCCCCTGTAGTGGCAGAAGATGATAGATGGACAGGCAGATGGATTTTTTTTAAATAATCTATGCAGATTGCAGCCAAATTGGTATCTGTGTTTTTCAAGTAGGTGGGAGATCCTACAGTGGCAGTTAAAACACAAAACAGAAAAGGCCTCCTGCATGGTTTGTCCATTCTGGGCTTCTAAAGAAGCACGGCAGACCATTTGGAAGAGTACCTCCACCCTCTGTAGATATAAAGCTCACGTTTAGATTCCACTAAACTCTGAAGTTTGATGTTGATGAGCATAAAATAGAATAGACTTTCTTTGTCTTTCACAAAGAAGGTGTGATTTCTGCAAGCCAATGCATAAAGCATACATGTTCACATGCACACTCATCAAGAAGTCTCAAGAAGCATTGAGGTGCACTCAGTGTGTCTGAAGGACAAGGTCTGTGTGTGTGTTTGTGTGTGAAGTGTTGGACAGGGTCTGAGGCAATTGAAGTGGAAACTCTGACCTAAACAACGTAGCTCTGCTTTGCTTGCCAGTGAATGGGGGAACCAAGCACTGAGCCGTGCCGACTGTGAAAGCGCCATAGAAACAAACCCTTTAAATTGCTGTTTCATTTCCAGTTAATTACTCTGCTGTGTCACAAGTTTAGAAAATTTTGAAATCTTTAAATAAGCGGTCCAGAAGAGGAAACAAAGCATCTTTAACCCCTTTACATCCCGCCAACTTTATTCTCTCTGATGCTGTTCCCCTTCATTTTTCTCTCATCATCACCATTCAAAACAACAATGCTTTGTATTTTTGCCTCTTTGTTCATTTTCAATGATCTTTTGTCTTTCTTTCTCCTTCACCCCATCTACCAACGTGACTCTCCTTAGCCAAGTCACTTCAGGAGTTTGCAACAGTTTTACAGAACCTGGAGGATGAAAGGACACGAATGGTGAGTGATCTAACAGACTATAATGTGCATATTATCATAGGTTATTGTTTTATAACCACAGAAGCATTAGTCCTCTCCGGAAAATGATTGTCAGCTGTGATACCACATCAAAGTTATATGTATGGTTTTTGTTGATGTTGACTGCTGGTTTGCCAAACAATAAATTATGCAAGTATTACAATTATATAAACGCTCCAAGTACAAATGCATACTAGTTAGTTTTTTTTTTTGTGTGTGTGTATGTGTGTGTCCCTAGATCGAGAATGCCAATGACGTGTTGATTTTGCCACTGGAGCGGTTCAGGAAAGAACAGATCAGTGCAGCCAAGGTAAGAAGAGTGACAGCGCATGTTCACAGAAATGACTTTCAGCGTCCACGAGCTGTGGGCTTGTATTGATAGATGTATGCTACCATGAAGCATAAATCAGTAGCACCCTTTAGTGCTACTGCAGCTACTGGAGCGTCTGTGGCAGACAGCACCCACTCACAGCTTACAGTTCAGTGCTGATGAAAAACATTTGATGTTTCTTTTTTCCTACCTTTTACTGGTTGCCAGGGACACATGTATACAGGTTAATAATAAGTTGTGTATGCAGGCTTTATTCATCCAATTAGATGTTGAAACCTTACAGTAAACTAATACATGTGCTATTGTATTGTTTGGTCTGTTCGTGCTGTTGGCAAACTGACATACGTGATCACATTGAGAAAAGGAATTACTAGAGCGTGCCTTGATTCATTTGTTTAAAATTAGCTGTATAGATTGTAGTCATTGTACTTTACTCAAATATAAGTTTCCTTTAAATGATTTTGTCACAGCCAGCAGCTGGAGATGTTGTGATGCAATGTTATATATTATAATATGTAATTATTAAAGTTCCAGGGAGATTCTTCATCATACAGGATGACCTTTTAGAATTTCAATCTCTTTTTCTTTACATCAGGTCATGAATAAGGCTTTTGAATGCTTTGAAGTATTATAGTCCTTCTTTTTTTTATTTAAATGCCATGATTGAAATGATCGTGCTTAAAGATTTTATTTTCATGATAAAAATACTGTATATTTGATGGAACTCAAATAGCAACATTAGCAGTCATATTTATAATATAAGAAGGCCAGAAGCATTAGATAAAAGACTTCCAGTGAAGTCCAGTTGTGTGAATGGTACTGCTACACAGTGGCCTTGAAATTACAGGTGCTTTTGATGTATGCTTGTAATAAAAGGCTCTTTTAAAAATTCAAAGACAGCAATGTTCCTACAGGTCTCAAGGTCTCCCTCCCCTTCTGTGATGGGTGTATGTTAAGGTCTGAACCATTACTAAATGACCTGGATAGGAGATTAGAGGAATACACAAATGCTGCCATAAATCTCTGATTCCCTCTTGGGGGCTCTTACATGCCGGCTGGGCTCCCTCTTGGCCTGCCTGGGGTTGTTTAAGCGTGCTTAAATCTCGTGTACTTATGGTTATTACAGAAATGTATGACCTTAAAAAGTAAGCATACAAACAGCATGGGTTTGTTCTCAAGTTATGTGATATTAGGTTTGTGATACTTTTTAATTTTCACTCTCCAACCAGAAATTCTATAACAAATTAAAGGATGAACACTAAACTGTACATTTTTGGGTAATCCCTTCCCCTGTGTAGTAAATATGCCATGCTTCATATCTTTAATCTCCTTACAGCAGGCCATGGCGTGCTTGCTCCATGCTATCATGGAGGACCTAGATGAGTAGCGGCAGGGGGTTCTCTTGATACATTCAGTATTAAACATGTTTTATCAGTACACAGTCTATTAATACTTCCCCTTGTTGCAGGTCACTGTCTGATTTTGACATTATGGTCAGATTAAAGTTCAGTTAAGTCACTGTGAGTGATGTACTAATCCTAGTTTAGCCCCAAAAGAGCCGATAATGTCTTTGCCTGGCACAGTTTCACCTTGTCCTAAAGCTGCAGAGCTGGCAGCCCTCCTTCACTGGACCAGTTTTACCAGACTTGCAGCGAGTGGCTAACAGATGAGAGAAATATGTTTAAAATGTGTAAGGGTTACACATGACAGTCGTGACAGACAGATCAACGTCCAGATTCTAATCTTATTCACCAAGGAATTCGCACCAATCAGATTCCTGCAGCAAGTAGGAAACATTGCACAAGAAAATTCTACATGTTTGAGCGTAAGACTAAAGGAAATGCTGATTCATCACTCATGCAACAACTGATGAATTATTTCTGTAAAAATATCAACAGCTGCATTGATTTCAGGAAATGATGAAGTTTGAGAATTACGCCAGATCATGGTGGAGTAACAACTGGATGCTATCAGTTATTCACTTTAAAGCCAATGCAAGGTGCCACAGGTGACAGCAGGTGCTGCTTCTGTTATGAAGATGTGTTTTAGGAACGCACGTCTTAGTAAACAAGGGAATGACGGCGCACTGGTCGGCCTTAGAGCCAGCTGGGACTTCCATGCAGCTGTTACAATGGAGGAGGAGACAGACTCAAACTTGATTTTATTTGTAATGAGGCAGTCTGGTAGGGCATGATCTTGCATCAAAACATTTTTGGTTGTCTTGTGCATTTGGGGGGGAAAAAAAGAGCAACATCAACATTTATCATACTGTGAAGACACTGCCCCCTGCTGGCTGAGGATGGGGTGACCTAAAGTAGATGAAGTTAAATGCCTCTAACTTTTTTTTAGTTAGGGGAAATAAATAATTATGTATTGTTAGAAAATGTTTCCTGATATTTCGGCATTCTGGATGATTTTTGTTTTGCAAACGAATTCCTTTCACAAAGGAATCCGATATATTTATATATATATATTTTTTCATTTTTAAATGCTGCAGAAGACTGCAGTGAAATCCCCGATAGTGAACACATGGGAGAGGGCCGCAGCAGCACTCATTTCAGACATGATTTCCACAGAGCGTATGACAAATCAGAGGCAGATTTTAAACAGAGGCCTTGTTGTTTAGAGAGGCGTTCATCATTTCTGATGCGTTCCGCAGCTGCTGTCTGTTCGTCCTCTGGCCAAGAAGGACTCTGCTTGTTGTTGAAACCAGCTTGGCAGTGAACAGGAATCATCTTGCAGTACAAACAGTGTTATTTTAGTGCCAGGTTCAGCATCATTAAAATAAATGTAAAGACAAAATGTAACCAGTAAATGGACATTTGTCTCACTGACATGCACTTCCAGAAATTTCTCTTGGGCTCCTGCAGGAGTCATTTGAATGAAGTCCATGTTATGTTAGTGCCTGATGATCAATCAAATTTATATTGTTTAGTACTGTATATATCATGTATCAAATATTCACATTCTGTAAGCACTTCTCTGGTGCTCCAGCCTGCTCATGTTATGCTTCCAGGTAAAGAAATAATATTAACAGTCTGGATCAGATGCACTTTATGTGTCTTTCTGTGCTGATAGCCCTATCTCCCTGCTGAACTGGCATGAATTCAGGTTTAATGATCCTAATGTGATAATTACAGCACTGCCTGGGTCTTTTGGACCCTTTTCAGTTTCTCTCTTTCATTCCAGAAATACACACCCTGAGCTATCTGTCCCTGGTTTATCATCCATTAGAACATCTCTGTCTGTTGGTGATCTCACTTCTGATGAAACAGTCTGTTGTTTAATAACCAGCTGTGCTCCCTGGAGAGAAATATTAATGCTAGACTCCCTGAAAAATCAAATATGTTGTCACAAAGCTAAAAATAAATAAATAAAATGCATTATATGAAGTTTGCTGTGCTCCCTGTTCCCAACTCCTGACTGTAAGTAGCTGATAAATTGATGGCATTATGAAGAGAGATTCGATTATATGTTTGGTTTATTAAAACTCCCCAGTACAAGAGTTGAGAGAGTTTCATTAAACTCAACCAAAGGTATTTATTTTATTTTATTTTTTTCCCCCTCTGTGATAGGAAGCCAAGAAAAAGTATGACAAAGAGACAGAGAAGTATTGTGCAGTACTGGAAAAGCACCTTAGCCTCTCAGCAAAGAAGAAGGAGTCACATCTACTGGAGGTGAGATTCTATGTCTGAGTTTAGAGCGCTATACTGTCTCTGATTGAGCAGGTTTTCTATATTGGCCCTTGAATATCAGTCTGCCAGTTTTCTTAACTTTCTTCTCTGTTGTAGGCGGATAACCAGGTGGATAACGTAAGGCAGCATTTCTACGAGGTTTCTCTGGAGTACGTCTTCAAAGTGCAGGAAGTCCAAGAGAGGAAGATGTTTGACTTTGTGGAGCCTGTAAGATGATACTTTTTTATATACCAATTTTTTTTAAATTTTATTCTTCCTGAAAACCGCTCCACACATATTTTTTTCTGTAGCAGCGGTACGTGTTATCGTCACACTTTAAGATGACCGAGCACATTAGCTAATCGGTGCAGTCGCAGTCTTTTGTTCTAGGTGCTGAGATTACTTTAGAGGTTTCGGGGTTTTGCCCTCGAGCGTACCTCAGCTGTAGATTCTGAGGAAATAGAGATCATTTGACACACACACCATACAAACATGCCTTTTTACACCTTAGGTTTGTTTCAAGCCTTTTCCAGCATTTGATTTTCTCTTTTTTTTATATTAATGTTATATTTGACATCAGTTATCGCTCACATTTTCCAAATTGTCAGCCTTTTGCTCCGTCTTCCTCTTGTATTTACCTCTGTCCTCCTCACACATTTCTGATCCACCGTGTTGTTCATCTTCTTCTGATCTTCACTTTCTTGCTGTGTTTCTTTCCTGTAGCTGTTGGCATTTCTTCAAGGCCTTTTCACCTACTATCACCATGGCTACGAGTTGGCAAAGGACTTTAATCACTTCAAGACTGATCTCACCATCAGCATACAGAATGTAAGAACACACACTTACACACTTTTTTAAAGATTTTCTCTATTGTTAACCGTATTTACTACTTGCCTAACCATAACCTTAACCATGACCCAAACTTAACCTCATCCTAACCTTAAAATCACCTGATGAGGACTTCCTTTTTGCTCCTATAAGGAAAACATGTCTCCACTGTGTGACTCTGCAAGCAGATATGAATAATGATGAATCATACCACACACACACACACACACACACAGACACACACACACACACACACAGTGCATCACATAGACTGTATAGAAAAGATGGATGCAGGGTCCAGATCTGAAAAGTGGAGTGTATCTGGAAGGCGCCACCTAAGCCTACATTCTTTTTAATGAGCAGCAGGGGGCGTCACCTCCAACTGTCACAAGGAAATTGCATCTGAGAAACTGACCCCATAGTTAATTTGATTTAATACCACAATAAAACACTTTTTGATGAGCTAATGGCCGTATGTAACGTACACAACGATATTCATTTTGCATTTTATGGTATGGTTAGAGTCAAATTGACGAATGAAGCAGGTCCTTGCTTGTGATGTGTGTTTTTAAAAGAAAAATCCAAAATGCTCAATTGGAGGCTTCAAAATTCGGGCCTTCAGAACTCCCATAATGTTTTTTTTATGTATCTCTTATTGTGAAAACCGAATACTTTCCCAGCTACAAGTTGAATTTCTGAGGAAAGATCTGCACTTCTCTGTGCTTATGTTGGCAGACGAGGAACCGTTTTGAGAGCACGCGGTCAGAGGTTGAGAGTTTGATGAGGAAGATGAAGGAGAATCCACATGAACACAAGAGTGTCAGCCAGCACACCATGGAGGGCTACCTGTTTGTGCAGGAAAAGCGTAAGTATCTGTGCGTGTGTGAGAACATGTTTCATGCTATAATGAGGATGCAAACCAGCAAGCCACTTACAACAGCGAATGAGTGTGTCTGCAGTGTGTGTGTGTGTGCGTGCAGCTGGGTATAGTGTGCTGCGCATGTTAGTGGCATCTTGTTTGGCTCACACAGTGTCAGAGCAGCACAACAAACGAGCCATAATGAACCAATGGCTGACAAACTCAAGTCCGATCTGTTGGAGACGTGACAGCAGCTCTGTCCACGTGCAGTAGCCATGGTAACATATCTAGCACTAAAAGAGGTCTGACCGAAACTCGGCCTTCTTGTTTTAACCCTGTCTCCTCCTCACCCGTTTTCTTTTTTCTCTCCTTTCCTGTGTTTTTTTTTTTCATCTCTACATTTTCTGTCTACTTCAGGCTCATTTGTATCTACATGGGTGAAGTACTACTGTACGTACTACCGTGAGCCCAAGAAGGTCACCATGGTCCTGTTTGACCCTAAATCTGGAGGTAAAATGGTGAGTAGCCTTTGCCGTTTTAATATACAGGTTAAATCACATGTTCACGTCCTCGAACACTCGGGCACCCTCATATACAGACGCGCACGCAGGCCTTATCTGATTTACTGTCAGTTCTCAAGTAATTTATGCAAATGTGCTTTCCCCCCCAACACTGATGAACATTATTCTCCATGCAGGGGCGGGCGGGACTACAGAGAAGCTTTGATATTAGAAAACTTTACAACTGTTTTCAGCAATCAGGAGAAAAAGTTGCACGTCTTCATACGGGTGCACAGTCATAGAGAGGGAGATACTGGTTTTACGAGCGAGCATTAACGGCTCCTTCCACGACGTCACCTTTTATAGCTGAGAGTGGAGTGTTGGCGAATAACGTTCTGAGTAAGCAGTATGTTGTCTGAAAACTGCTTTCTCAAAGTGCCATCTCTTATCACCCTCCATCTACAAATCAAATAAGCCAAAGCTGATGTAAGTGTGAAGTTAATCAGTTTTCTGAAAGTTACATTTTGAGTAACTGAAGAAACTTAGAAACGTTGAAAGCCACAGAAAGCTCCAACACAGCGAGGCAGGAAAAAAATGCATTAAAAGAAGAAAACACAAAGCTGTGAAATCCAAAATGGCAAATAACAAGTAGGTGGACTGGACTGAAAAAAATAGCTCACAATGATGACAGCAAACCTGGGCCCATCTGTGCTCTATTTTACAGTATGGCAATAAAACCTGTACTTTGAATTGCCGGAGTGTGTAGCCATCTGTAGATGTGCTTTATTATATTCATCCAGCCATCCATTTTCTTAACTGCCTTTGGCCATTTTAGAATCACCAATAAAAGTAACAAGATGGACTGTGGGAAGAAGCTGGAGTATCGGGCACAGAAAGAACCCGGGAAGGCCCCGGGAGGCTGCCAGATTCAAACCCAGTATCCCAGTGTACCTAACCCAGCAATATGTGGTTTTGTAGAGTAGCATAAGCTGGGATATGTTGCTTAAGTTTTATACTGTTGCTACTGATTGTTTGGTAGCAGCGTTGTCTGCCTTTGTTTTGTTTTTTTTACCTTTAAGCAAGTCTTGCTTCTGAAATGCGAACAAGTTTGAGTGTCTCATGATTAACTTGTGAAATTAAAACAATAATGCTGAAATATATTGATTATAAAACTGCTAGTTGGTATTACCAACATGTTAGTCTTTTGGTATCTATTTTTTATTTGATTCATTGCCCACTTCACACTGCAAATGTTAGTCCCAAATCAGAAGTCCAGCAGATTAAAAATACTAAATCTTCATTCTTCAACATGAGATGTATTTCAAACACTGACCTATTTCTCAGTCATAATAATAACAACTACATGCTACACGCTCCATTTCCAAACAGTTTTTCCTGTCATTGACTCTGTATAATGTGAATGAGAGCAGCACAGATGGCACAGAAGACACGGTTCAAATCTTCTGTTTGCGAGCGGCAGCCAATAAGAAGAAAACTGGGGACGAGAGCTAAAAGTGTTCATTACAGACAGTGAATCTTGCAGAGCTACTCTAGTATGGAGCTAACAATCATGGGTAGTCTATTAAATTCTGCTAATGGTCACTCTCTATCATATCAGTTTTTCTCTTTAGGAAATTTAGAGTATGTTTGCATTTTGATGTCCTGAATACTTTTCTGTATGTATTAAAGTGTTATTAATATTCCATAACGCTTCTTTCTCTTACTGTGCGCTCGTCAGGGAGAAGAGGAGAGCTTTATCCTCAAGTCGTGCACTAGAAGGAAGACAGACTCCATAGAAAAGCGGTTCTGTTTTGATGTGGAGGCTGTGGACAGGTTAGTGATTATTCAACCGGCTCCTTTTCACCATATTTTACTTTATGTCTTATCAATATTAGCTGTTTGGTTAGATGCGATTTAGGCTCAGCTCTTAATTTCAGTATTAGCGTGGGCTGTTTTTTTGCAGGGCGTAATTACAGCTAACAGACACACGAGGGTGCTGCACAGTTGATGTGAACCTGAAGATTGAGGCTCTTTTTCCTGTCTGACTCAGCCCCCTGTGGCATTTCCCTTCCTATACCGCCTCCACTTTTCCTCCACTGTTCCTGTCCACTCGCTGACAGCTTCAGCCCCCCATCTATCACGCTGTGCCTTTTTTCACTGTGCGGTTTTATTGCCGTCAGTTTATCTTTAAAGTGGTATAAACATACATTTTGTGTTGTTGTCATACAGACTTGAAAAAATACAGCACATTTCAGTTTTTGGAACCATTTTTGTCACTTTCCCTATGTGTGTGTGTATGTTTTCATGTCAAAGGGCCTGTTTCACAAACTCAGATAGGTTTGTTAACCATAAATCTTCAAGCTTAACTGCATTTCTTTAGGAACGCAAAACGGTCGCACTCTTAATTAGGACAGATCACTCTGCTACAGTAACTCGTGCTCCACGAAGCAGGTTTGCTTTAGAGATCAGATCCAAAACACAAGTCTTCAAAATCATGAGAACAGCCGGATCACTGCATATACAGACTCATGCCTGCAGGATCCCGACAGGAAGAGAAGCAACTCATGAAGAGCAATAATGATGTCTTGAATTATTTGAATTGTTTAACATTACTGACTTTTTTTTTTTAAACAGAGCTTTTAAGCTTTTAACAAATTAGAAAGGGGGGGGGGGCTAACACAATGAGAAGAGCGGCTACATTTTTATGGACAAAGTCGCTTTTATTCGTGACAGAGTTGCAGACTGCGTCAGTGCTTATTCATTCTTTTTCATCACAGCTGCTCGGAGTAACACGAGGAAAGTGTGATCATCTCTGTGACGAGTTTCACATTCAAACCTAGAATTTAAAGCAATACAAAATAAAAACAGAGGACAGTACAATTAAAAAAAAAAGCACAAAGAAGATAGAAATAAGAGCAATATTTATATTTAAAAGAAAGATAAAACAATACGTACATATTACTCATATACATATATATATTACGTATATAGCCTAATTTACCACACAGTTTCACATTCTCTCTGTGGAATTACCAGAGCCAGCTTCGTTATCTTGGATTACAGTTTTCAGGTTGGGTGAAACCAGATATCCCCAAATAAGCTAGAATAAGTTTAAACCATTGTGTGATTCTGGGCCCACAATGTGTTTCCACACCGAGTGGCTCTGGATCAGTGTGTACTCTGTGTGTGTGTGTGTGTGTGATAATGTGTCATGATTGAGGATGGTGTGTATAGAGATGGAGAGATGTGGTTAATGAGGCTGTGTGTGAGCGCACGTAGTCAGTACATGTGCACTAAACGTTGCCTCTGTGGCTAATGAATTCCTGCTAGATGGTAAATTTTCATGCTGTATTTGCCATCCTTTTATTATCCTTTTAAGGGGAATAATCTGATCTGAGCTGCCAATCATGTGATTTACTGGAAAGGAGTAGTATAGTCATAGCTCTGGCACCCATAAATAAATACGTTTGGCTATAAAAAGAACAAGAACGGCAAGTCACATCTATGAAGTATTTTTAATTAAACTAAACAAGCTGACTGACTTGGATGATTACAACTCTGTTTTTTTTTTTTCTGTAGCTGTACCTCGTTGCTTCAGGCATTGATATGTTTATCTTTGTGTGTATTTTTGAGGTTTGGTGATCTAGCCCAATCCAACACTTAATGTTTGCCACTCACCTGAATGTTTGTAAGCTTATGTGCCTTTTCTGTTATTGCTTGTGTGTGTGAAGGCCAGGAGTCATCACCATGCAGGCTCTGTCAGAAGAAGACCGTAGATTGTGGATGGAGGCCATGGATGGGAGAGAACCGGTAGGTTGCCATGGTTACCAGTTTGTTCTCATGCGACAAACGGGAGAGTGTGGCCGAGGCAGAAAAGGAGACAAAATGAGGGCTAAACAAACCACGGGGTTTAATTAGAAAAGGTTTTTTTTTTGTTTTTTTTTTGTACCACTGGCTCAACTTCTGCATTTTCTCCTCAGCACACGCCGTCCGTATCTGGACACATTTAAGAGAGTCACCGCACAAGTCTGAGGAAGATAATTTGGTCTTTATGTCCCACAACAGTCAGCGCAACAGTTAACTGCTAACCAATTTCCCTTAGCACTTGGTTTCTGCCTCCTCAGTGCACAGCGTTTTCGCTCTTTGGCTGGAAGTGTATTCTAACACTCTTATTCAGACTTGTTCATGCCCCGACACCTCCCTCATGTCTGCATTCATGTGTGCAGAGGTAATCCACATTCAGGAGCTCACCACAAGTTTGAACAAGCAGTTTGCTGAGTTCAAGTGAATGATCATAAAATAAGAAATGGTTGCGATCCTGTTCTCTCACTTCATTACAAGCTCAGCACAGATCATGACTATGAGAGAGCAGAGAAAAGGATGGATCTGAGCATGAAGACATGTTTTTTTATGTAATGCATCTTTTGATGGTAATTATAAGTGGATATGCTCTCATAATTTGTATTTTTTTATAACCTGAGGGGTAAATGTGTACTACGATCCCCGATATCGACAAAATGTTAGATGTTTATTTATTTAGTTTATTTATTTGCACAAGCCAACTATAAAATGTTCCTCAACACCATGATGAATTTGTCAGCTCTTAGCCTAAGTGAAATAAGGGACATATAACATGTGAAGCATGAGTAATGGACATATATTTCCTTCTCTAATTAGTGTCCTGTTCTTCATTTTTTGCAGGTGTACAACCTCAATAAGGATAACCAGACTGAAGGCAGTAAGTGTCTTTAATTTGGATTTAGTTCATGTTTATTTAGGGCTACAGCGATGATTATCATTTCCATCCTCAATTAAATAGCACAAATTTGTATATGAAAATTAAAAATACTTTTAGGTCGGAACGCAGCGCTTCGGTGGTGCTAAAACACATCGATAGTTGGCTCAAGTTCATTCTTTTCGCTTCCCTCTCCATCAGTGGCCCAGCTGGATGTCATCGGGTTTAACGTGATGAAAAAATTCATCTATGCAGTGGAAACGCGAGGTACAATGTCCACCTATGTTCTTGTCTTTTTTTCTGCTCTGTAGATTTTCCTTCCTCGTTATGATGCGCTGTGCCAAGATGAAGATTGCTCAGTAAACTTTATATCTCATCACAGTCATGAAGTGCACAGTATAGATTACTGGCTGCCACATTCAAGTCACTGACAAACGTTTCAGCAGACATCAGAATAATTCTTTGCTCTCTATAGTTTTATGTAATTAATTAATTCAGTTATGTACAAAGATTTGAAATGTGTATATAGACTTAAAAAATCAATTTATACTTATTATTTTGCATTCCAAAAACAGCAATACCCCTCAGATTTTTATAGATAGTAATAATTGTACATAAGCTTTAATACATCTTGTGCAGTTCATATTTATACTTGATACTTCATTTATCTTTCTTACCTATATTTTATAATCTCATAGTTCTGGTTTTTTTTTTTTACTTTTATTTTAGTTGCTTACATTTTACACACACACACTGCCAAAAGTATTCACTCATCTGCCTTCAAACACATATGAACTTATATAGGATTGAATATGATGTCAGCCCACCCTTTGCAGCTATAACAGCTTGGGAAGGCTTTCCACAAGGTTTAGGAGTGTGTTTATAGGAATTTTTGACCATTCTTCCTGAAGCACATTTGTGAAGTCAGACACTGATGTTGGATGAGAAGACCTGGTTCAGGGCGGTCAAGTTCTTCCACACCAAACTCCAAACTCATCCATGTCTTTATGGACCTGCTTTGTGCACTGGTGCTCAGCCATGTTGGAACAGGAAGGGACCATCCTCAAACTGTTCCCACAAATTTGGGACCATGAAATTGTCCAAAATATCTTGGTATGCTGAAGCATTAAGAGTTCCTTTCACTGGAACTAAGTGGCCGAGCACAACTCCTGAAAAACAACCCCACACCATAATCCCCCCCCCTCCATCAAACTTTACACTTGGCACAATGACTTGGATGCAGCTGCTCGGCCATGGAAACCCATTCCATGAAGCTCTCTATGCACTGTTCCTGAGTTTGCAACCTCTGTGCTCTATGCGCCTCAGCATCCACTGACCCCACTCTGTCATTTTACGAGGCCTGCCGCTTTGTGGCTGAGTTGCTGTCGTTCCGAGTCACTTCCACTTTGTTAGAATACCACTAACAGCTGACTGTGGAATATTTAGTTGCCAGGAAATTGCATAACTGGACTTGTGCACAGGTGGCATCCTATCACGGTACCACGCTGGAATTCACTGAGCTCCTGAGAGCGACCCATTCTTACACAAATGTTTGTGGAAGCAGTCTGCATGCTTAAGTGCTTGATTTCATACACCTGTGGAAGTGATTGGAGCACCTGAATTCAATGATTTGGAGGAGTGGGTGAATACTTTTGACACTATAGTGTATGTGTTATTTTACTTAAAGTCTTTTGATGAAGACTCTTTAAAATACACAGTACATACAGTGTTGTAAACATGTAAAAGCTTCGCCTGAACAGCAAACCGACAGTAAAACTCTCTTTGCTGCCTTTTTATTTTTAAAAAAGAGAGATTATTTTGGTAGAACTGAAGTGCTTCTCGCTTTCTGTGCTACTAAATTTATCACGTGTTTTATCATTTTCACCAAAGGTATCGCATCTGAGGAACCTAAAGAATAAATAAAAAAATAAAAAAACACCCCAGTGCAGGTGTTATGAGCGTGATTTAAACATTTCTGTGTGTTATTTTCTGATCTGTCTGGACGTCTCGCTCCACAGATTTTCTTCCCCTGTATGTGTTCACGGATCTATAGTAGCAAAGCCTCCTTTCATCTGTTGCACTAAGAGCACCGATTTCTGCCCACTGTACCTTTTCATTGCTTAACAGATGCATGTCTATTTCGCTGGGATGTGTTTGAAATGAGACAAATAAAAATGGATTTTTATAGTTTATATCTTGAGACCAACAGTACTTAAATTGTGGGAATGCTTGTTTTTCGGGTGGTATAAAGTTATTATCAAATAGGTACAGGTGTTCTCTTGTCTCCTCCTGCAGGTATTGATGAACAGGGCTTGTACAGAATCGCTGGGGTCAACTCCAAAGTACAGAAACTACTGAGCCTGGCTATGGGTAAACACTGAAGCACACATTAAAAAGAGCACATGAATACAGACAGACATGTAAATTGCATCAAAACAGTAATTACCTTTTTAAATATTTTTTTTTTGTCTCTTTTGTATTTTCTTTTCCTCTTTATATTTTCGTCCATCAGATCCAAAGACGTGTGCTGACGTGGAGCTCGAAAGCCCAGAGTGGGAGATTAAGACGATAACGAGCGCTATCAAGCACTATCTCAGGTTTGTGTGGAAAGTAAAACTCTGCCATAAATGCATGCGAACAGTAATTTTATTGCTGCACTATTAAGAATAATTTGTCGAAAATGTTCCCGTATGAGTGCGTTTTAACCTCAGTGACCCATGGTAAATTAATTGTGCTTTTCATGTCTTTGAGTTACTTCTCTTATTCTCAATTAGACTTTTCTCCACTTATTGTATAATAAATTACATTTTTTAAAAAGATGTCTGGCCTCAATAGATTTTAAATCAGTATCTTTTTTTTTTTTTTTTTTAATGTATTTGCACCATTTCTGTCATTTGCTTTCTTTGTTTTATGCACTTTTATTTACCCAAAGGTGATGCTGTGTCAAAACTTATAGAGTACGTCGTGGTTAAATTACCTCCTCAACAGCATTACAGCAATGATAGAATGATTGTGTGAAGCTCGGGGTGGGCAGCTAAAACGGAAGGAAAATGTAAGAAAGGAATGGGAGTAGCAGTGCTGTTCATGCTGTGCTCGATTTACTGTTCCTAAATGAATCGACACTGTTCCCAACGCAAATCCACATATAAAGATTCACATTCATTCACTTGTGCACGCATGCACTTCAGTAGTACATAAATGACCAGATTTATAGAAACAGCTCTCGCGCATGCACCCATTTACACCATCAAGGCCTCAGGTCAGACCTCATTGAGAACCAGCAGGAGCCATTATTCGCATCAGGGAGCAGCGAGCAGCTCATGTCCAGCTGCGGAAGCTGGTGTTTAAAGAAAAAATATCAATCGAAGGAAAAATGTGTTCCAACCGAATACCTAGAAGAGATTTTGATCCCATGTATTAGACCGCGCTTTCTTTCGCTATCATCAAAAGAAGGAAGATCTTTTGTAAAGAAAGTCTTTGGTTCCTCGAGTAGAGTTTCAGACTTGCAGAATGACTGCCAAAGCAGATCAGAGCTGTTCTGGCTGCACATGGTGGCCCAATATCTTACGAAGACGCTTCATACCGCTGTTTCCTTTAATTTCTCTCCAAGCTATAGTGAGATGAGTGCTCATAGAGAACTCTTCAGACTTATTGGTTTTTCCAGAGCAGCCAACCCTAACTTCTTGCTCCATTTTCCATGCTGATAATCTTCACCTGACATCTCTCTCTTATGTTTCCAGAATGCTACCTGCTCCTCTCATGACATACCAGTACCAGAGGAGCTTTATTAAAGCTGCCAGTGAGTAGTTTCCATTTATATATCTGATTTGCTTTTAATTCCAGCCTTGATTCAAATCATTGCAAGCTACTGAAAAATAACTGCAGTGGAAAATCCTTAAGTAACTTTTTTTTTTTTTTGATTCATTTCATGATGATAAATACAGTTTATGAATGGATTAAAGATTGATTGGAGTTCCAGAAATATTGCACTATGCTTGTTCCAGGAGAATCTGCTTTTACAGGAGACTCACAAAAACCCCAGAAAGTATTCTTACTGAGTATTAACACACTGATCATCTACGTCAGGGTTCCCTACAAATGTGAGACCTGCAGCTCCTTATGCCAACTGCTGCCTCACAGTTAGATAGCCTGGCTGTGAGGTGGTCTCTAAATAAATGTTGCCCACACGGTTTGACTTTGCAGCTGATGGCGTGCTGATAGAGAGGAGCAGCCACACTCCTGTGTGGAAAGATCACCTCTAATCTGACTCTCATTCATTGCATCATTCGCAGTCAGAACCTGCTGTGCACTGAGGTGTAAAACACGTTACAGATCTGAGTCATTTTCACGTTTTTATTGACTCTCAAACTCAGAACGTCTGCTGCTGATTTCAGTAAACGGGCAAGCGTCCTTTTCTGTCTGCACATTTCCAGATGTGGGTGAAAGAGGGTGACACGCTGCAGATGACAATCTGCAGGAAGCAGAAAAAAAAAATCTGTCATAAAAGCAGACTGTTGTCTTCTGAACCGTTAAATGGCGCAGCTATCCAAATAGCACTAAGTGGACGGGGGATTTAATTCGGGCATCTTAAACCGTTTGTACTGTTAGATATGATCACCCGTGTCTGCAGAGGAAGACAGGCGATTGAGAGTATTGGTGTAAAGGCTGTGGTTATATGTTTAATTCCTAAATTTGTTTAGTTGAAGTTCATAATTATTCCATAAACACAATGACAGCTGTAACAAATACTCCAACAGGCTTCAGAGTGTGTAGGACCACTCTGATTCTTCACAAATCTAAGTTTCAAAATATTCTCTTTATTCTCTGAATATGATGCTATATGGTGTTCATTACTTTCCTTTAAACACTTTGCAAATAAACAGTTCACACGCTTACACACTGGATCGCTGGCTATGCCATGTGGGCATCCCCGTCTATCCAGTCAGGGTTATACAAGATTATAAGAGCGCTTATCAGAAAGGGACAACATACTAAAGTTTTATTTTGAGTTTTGTTGGATCAGACAGCAGCTGCAAAATGCTGCTTTTTTTGTAACGGCACCTGATGGGTGTGGTTTATTGAGCCAGGAAAAAAGAGAAAAGAAAAGAAAAAAAACCCACTCAGTTGTCTGGAAGACAGATTGCCTGAACTCTCCAACAGCTATTGCAATCATTTCAGTGTATTAGATCCTCCTCATTTTGTAGCTGCTAGGCTACAAAATAAACTTGTGCAAGCACCAACTGTTTTAGACCGTGAAACAGAAACTTTGCGTGAGCTCTCCTCTGCTAAATCTGATCGTTTGGATTTCTTTGTTTTTTCTGAAGCTGTTTGACATAGTTTCGCTTGTTTGGGCCTGTTTACCCTGCCTTCATATGTGCTTTATGCTCTATTTCCATGTAGCTGCCTTCTTTTTACTGAATATTTGAAAAATCTGATCCACTCAAGCTAGCTCAGGGGTAGTTTAGTCTAATCCAGCCCGGTCTCGTCTGAAGAATGTTTTAGTGACCTGTTTTCTTTGTTTGGCAGTAGCTAATCCTATAGGACGCTGAGCTGACATGGGAAGGAACTCCAGGAAATGATCATCCGTTTCTGGCCACAGTTACAGGAAAGGCTGCACAGTGAAGCCAATGAAGTTCTTTTTCTTTTTTCCCTCAGTGTATTTAGAGAAAGGAAGAGAGCACGGTAGATAAGTCTACCAAGATAGCTGGGATGAAACCAAAGTGGGCCACCCATGCGATAATGCAAGTGATTATGGTTTTGTAGTAATCATTAAAAAATACTTGCAGTATGAGTCTACAGATTTGTGCCTGATCTGACCTCTTTTCCCTGGGATTCATTAGTTTCTGTTAATGTGGTTGTCTGCATTTGCATGTCAACAATGCATTTGAGAATGCACATGTGCAAAAATGTGTCTCTGTCTGTGTGACTTAGCTTTTGTATTTTTTCCAAGGTGGAAATTTGCAGAAGCAGCAGGGTGTTTTAAGGACAGCGTCCTCATTCGAACTCTCTTTCAGATCCTCCCTTTTTTTTTTCTTCCTCTCTTTTACATGCTTTCACCAACTCCGCCCACGACCAAGTTCAGAAACTTCATAGTCCTCTTTCTCAGATTCGATCTCTGCTTACTTCTCATCCAGCGTTAAATATCTAGTTTATTTTATTTTGTTTGTTTATGAATATTATTATTTGTCAAATTTTTTGATATTTTATTTGCAGTGGTCTTACTTTTTGGGGCTAATATTTTCATTTGTATACATTACTGGAATTCCTTTCAGTTTTCTCTTCATTGGGCTTAATTTATCACTTCTGCAAGGAGGATTGTTATTTTGTAAGGTGTCTAAGACACACCAGAATTTATTCTCTTGTATTACTTCAAATAACCTAGTGCATAAAAAAGACATGATGCACTGAGAAAAGATGACCATGAGTTGGGTTGGTTCTCGCCTCCATGCAACATAATTCAAATGAATTTTCTTTTAAGCAGCCAATTTAACAAGTGCTGTGTATTTTCCTGTTTTAATAAGTATTAATTGATATTAATCTTCTAAAACACTGATTATGCCTGATAAAGGGGTTTTTTGAGGCCTTCTCTACAAACGTGTCAGATAGTCTTTAGTCTGAATATGCAAGTTTCAAAGAAAAGCGAGATCAGGAAATACTCTGACCTTCTCGTTATAAACAAATTTAATTATGTTTCTATTTTTTTTCTTGCATCAATTCTTTTTCTGTTATTTAGCCCTTATTTTGTTCATGGTACACTATACAGATCAGGATTCATTAGACTAAGTTGTGGGTCATGCAGAGATCTACCAGATTTTTTGTTGCTATTTGCGTTACTGTTTGTAACGTGCAGCATTACTCCCACGTGGGTTCAGATGTTTATGTCTGTTCACTCGTAGATGGCTGACTCATCTGGCATCCTGGCTGAAAAGCAATATGTCCAACGAGCACCAGTGGAGGATTAATGATTAGCACCGCCATAGGCAAAACACACAGGCGGTGCATAAAAGCTAGTCTTTTCAGCTAAATGTTTGACAAAACAGAAATGAAAATGAATGTTTGTGCCATTTGACATATTTATTAGGAAAGGATTCCTTTTTGCTTGACCAAACATTGAATGTATAAATTAATCCATCAATGTAAATAACTGCTTCCCTACAGCCCTAAAAGCACCCAAACCCAACTTGAATCACATTAGCAGCTTCCTCTGCAATGAGAAAGCAGGTTATTTGGGAATCATTTGGGAATCATGTGTAATTTTCTTGTTTATCTCCCTCCTGGGATGTGGTTGACATTCGCTGGATTCCTGCTTTCATTAAATTCAGTTCAACTGTTCAGCCCCAGCACTGTAGAACTGAATGAGTGATGTGCCTACACATGTTTGGGGTTAATAGGAAGATGAAGGTTTGTGTGTGTGTGTGCGCGTGTGTGTGTGTGTGTGTGTGTGCATGTGTGTGTGAAGTCCTGGACACCATAATAGAGAAGGATGCATTTATTTGAAGTTGTATAAAGGTGTAGTGGTTGCACACGTGTATGACTTGTTTGTTTTGTGTGTGTGTGTGTGTGTGTGTGTGTGTGTGTGTGTGTGTGTGTGTGTGTGTGTGTGTGTGTGTGT
>JAVDPK010001459.1:524693-539899 GCA_034780415.1 Cichlasoma orientale | reverse complement strand
ATATGAGGCCAGCCACAAATAAACATTGAATCTCTCCAAATTGTCTCCTTCCGGATCCCGTCTGCAGCATTGATTTAATGGAAGTAAACAAAACCATTAATGGCAAAAGTAGCGTTTGTTACTGAGGATCAACCTTAATTGAGCAACCACAGTAAAGCATAGACTTCCCAAACAAATCCATCAGAGGTAAACATCGTATTTTCTGATGTCAGATGATTTAAGTGAATGCTAGTGTGTAATAAGACTGCTTTTACAGTGCAGTGAGTATACCATTAAAATATATCACAATGCAGTTACAGCACACAGGAGTCTAAAGCACAAAAAACTAATGCAGCATAAAATACTGATTATGCCTTCCTCTCACTGATACACTGGAATCCGTTTTTTTTATTAAAACATACACGCTTTCTAAGCTAGGCTAACATCTGAATATTTTAGTATTTACGGAATACATTTTGGTGGGTATTCAGTTGTCAATTTTTCCAGCTCCAGAAATCTTTCAAAGGTGTGTGGACAGGCAGGACCACTGAAAATCACCAAAACCAAAAGCTAGACCTTATTAGTATTTAAGCATTATGCATCAGTCATTATATTACAATGAGTTTTTAAAGTCTAGTCTTCTATTGAATATTTGTATTTCCCTCTGAAATATAGTGGAGTCGAACTAGAAAGATATCAAATTAAATGATTTATTATTCAGTAAATGAAGTCACTAGACAGTATATACTAAAATAAATAAAACCAGCTCTAGCTCAGTCACCTACAATATTTAAATGCTCCATGCATGTTAATGTATCAATAATAATGCAACATATGAGGATAGGATAGAGCCTGTTTTGGTGTTTGGCATTCCTGCTTATAGGTCCAAGCCTCAGTCGAGATCTTTGCCGATTCCTGATCAATTTTCTGTGTAGGAAAACAGTCGGACTGCATCAGTGCAACTGCTTCATTATCTTTGTGTCTGAACACAAGCTTGCCTGCGACTCAGGCATGAAAAAGCTCCACTGTCAAATTATATTTCAACGTCAGTGATCTAGTACAGTAGCTCATCTGGCTTATGATCCACCACAGATTACACATTACACAGGTTACTGTAATGTGTGAAGGACAGAAGGCTATAAGCTGTGGTGACACCGATAGGCTGTATTGCACAAACGAATCCACTGAGAAGTCGAGCAGGCTCTCAAACAGCCGTGGCCTGCGCAAATGTTGTAATGTCTTTCACCACCCAATGAAAGTGCTCGAGTTCAGGAGTGTAATGACTAAATGGTCAGGAGTAACCGCGGCCATAAAAAGCACAAAAAAGTCCCTGTAAAATGACAAACACGACCTTGACCTTAAGCATAATTTGAATGAAAACCCATTAGGTGATCATTGTGTGTGTCTAAGGCTCACTAAAAGCTGACCAATACTCTAAGGGGAGTAGCAATTACTGCAAACTGTGGAAGGGAGGGACGGATGACAGATGCCTTTCCACGCCATGAGCTCATCAGTCCTTCAGCTAGATGAACAAACAACATGACAGCCTTGACAGGAGGAACTGATACGTTTGGACCGACAATTTAACTGGTTTTCAGCTTGCACTGCTAGCCATGAGTCATAATTCAATGTGAATACTTTATAAGCATTCGGGTTTCCAGATAGTGTTATTCGGTAGACATATATTTCCTTATGATGAGCCGTCACTGTCACAATTTCACCTTGCCGTCCAGAAAATGGTTGCGTCTGCAGTCCACGAGCCAGAGCGTCGTTCAGCAGCGCGCTACAGCTGCATATCTGCTACATCATATAATGCCGCCTTCATCTGCGCTCTAAACAAGTCCCCATTCATAATGTAGACATATGACCGAGTTCAGTCGCTGACCTTCACCGGCACCACCAAAAAGCCTCCTCAGCATTAAGAAACACACACACACACACAAAAAAAGAACTGTCTAGGGTGGATGGTACGATGCTCACTTCAACTCAAAAAACATCCTATTTCAGAGTTATTAAAACGCACACGCGCACACACACACACACACGCACACACACAAACTTGAACCTGAAGTTCAGCTCCATAGCAACAGCACTGAAAGAACAACATGACTAAGTGCAGTGAAGCAGCCTCACTCGCACTGCTATGTTTTTTAGCACTAGCCTGCAGACATCCAGCTATCGTAAGCAAGACGATCTTTCCTAATAATTCCTGTCTCGTGCCCTTGAACTTGTGAGCGTTTCACTCAGATTAGGTTCTATAAATCTCTGGCACCTGACTGCAGGATTCCTCCGGGGGAGGCTGGTAGAGAGCAGAAATTTGGTGTCTTTCTTAAATAGATACATTTATTGAGGGGTTAATCTAAAATTATGCAGAACATTACTACTTCATTATGCGATACAGATCATTATCTGTGGCTTGAAAAGAATCTTTTATTCCTAAAATAAAACAGGAATACCAAAAATGATCTTGAACTATAACATCCACAATTTTTATTTTTTACTGACAAGATAAATTAAACACATTTTCTCTGTAATAGGCAATAATAATGTTATTGACTAAAATCATGCAGATGATAGATGAGCTGTAGCGGCAAAGCTAATGTCTTCTGACAAACACCATTTATCCCTTTTTTGTGCAAGAGGGGGTGGACTGAGAGTAAAGAGTGATGAATCAGTGGTGAGAGCGCACAGATACAGAGAAAAGGGAGAGTACAGTGAAGAGCAGATTGAGGAAAATGGATGGAACATCAGCTGTAATTAATGGCTGAAAGGCTGATAGACCATGCAGCGAGGAGGGAAATGTGCAGCAAAAAGAACAGCAGACATTACGTCGAGGCCTCGGACTGTCGCTGTACAAGCTGAATTTATTTAATGCACAAAAGCCGCAGTGAGCACAGAGCAGCTGAGCACGAGCAGCATTAATCATGCTTATAAAATCCAAACTTATAAAACTGAAACAGGCCTGAGGAGGTGTGTGATGTACCTGGGCACATAGCATGCCCTTATTCTTAAGTGACAGGAAGATTTAAGACATTTCTGCACTGGCTTCACATTTCAGACAAGTTATGTCCATCTTTCATCATTTATATTGCATATACATATGCAAAGAAGACAGCGATACATTTTTTTTTCAATAGTACGCTTAAAACACACTGCTTTCAATTATTTAATGTACTGGCACAAGTAAAACTGGTAGTTAGGCTGCTAAAGGGTGTTGGTCCTTAGTGTGCTGCCAAAATAGCTGTGACAAACCGAGGCACGAACTCAAGAAGACCTCTAAAGGTGCAAAGTCTGGCTGTCTCGCACCAGGACGTTAGCAGCAGATTCTTCAAATCCCGCAATGTGCAAGTTGGAGCAGCCCAAAAAAGCTAAAATTGTTGATGTTTGATGGTTTACCCCTTCTAGGACCATTGGCAGTGGTTACTACTCACCACTGCTGTCATGAAGCTCTTTTTGTCTCAACTGTTTGGGATTGATGACCTGAGAATATGCACCTGAAGTCGACCTCGTTTGCAAGAAGGCAGGAAGAAACAGTGTGCATTATGCGAGAAATGGGAAGTTTGTCAGGAATTTCAGTAAAGAGCAGCCCTGGTCTACTGTTTCAGAACAATAACAATGTTGGAGAAGGCGCTCAATGAACATGAAAGTACAGTACACAAACAAAGCTTAGCCCTGTTGGGCAGCTTTCATCTACTAAGAAAACACAGCGTTGAAAGTAGGATAGAAGCAGAATGGTAGCCCTGAGAAAGTAACACTAGCTTAAAGCAAACTGAAATGAGGTGAGAAATGTATTTTTTTTTAAAATGGGAAGTTCAAGTGTGCCAGAATGTGAGAAAAACAGAAGGGCTAAGATGAGGAAAGAGTGGGAAAGAGAAAAGTGAGAAAAGCCATGGGAGAGAAAGCTGCAGTCAGATACAGAGACAGCATTTGGCCCAGCTGGATTATGGCCCATTTACAGTAGAGCTGGACTCCTCCCCTTCTTCATCACCCAGCTCCCATGCTGATGACAGTTAAAGGAGGAACTAAGTAGAATTAAGGAGATTTGTGTTTACAGGCAGACAAAAACGGAGGAAAAAATGTTAGTCACGCAACACAATTAGTGTTTTTCTTACTTATTGCTGCCAAGCAAGTGGAAATACGACTTATACACAAGTAGATCTGATGCCATGTAGCTCTGAGCCAAGGGATGATTAATTTGAACCAACCGTGCTTGTTACATCTTTTACTAACTCATCCTTTTTTATAGAGGCTGAATAGTCAAGGTTACTGGCAGACGTGGCAGTTTAATCTGCAACCAGAGAAGCAGCCTCCAACCTGCAACCATCGTAAGCATGGCAGTTTGTGCTAGATTTTGTCCAACTATAAAAACGCCACCCTTTTAAACTTTATTGGACTTCCTTTTTACACACTGTGCTTGTTAAGATTAGTTAAACCAGGTTATTGGTCAATCGCCTAGACTTGGCTCTACTGCACTGTGTAATGTGATTTTACATTCAGAATGAGCTAAGCAGTAATTAGATAGGACTTGTTAAATCTCTGGAAATAATGATACTATTAATCACGCTAAGTAATCATTAGGCAGCAAATTCATAACTGCTAATCACCTGCAGTCAACTGACGTTGGAAGAACTGATTGATGGCATGTCACGCTTAAGGGAAAAATCCACCTATGTGCTCATTTTGTGCTAAAGAGGACCACTCCGTGCATATAATCATGGTATTCTGCAATGTCTTTCAAGGTATGCATAAGAGGCTAATACCAGACCAACACTGCAACTGTCTGCTGTAAAAAGCAGTTACATAAAACTGCTGGCTTGTTTCCAAGTCTCAGCAAAAGAACTTGAAAAACCAGATATGGAGGGGGTTAAAATTACCTGAGAACAAATTCAAACAGATCGAAACTACAAGAAAGTAAGGCAGAAAGCCAATATTTTAATTATCCTACATAAAGGTTACAAGAGCATTCTTTCGGTGTGTTTCAGCCACAAACGATAAATACATGTTTTACTTTGTGTCTGAATGTCTACACGCTTCCAGATATATTTGCCACAGTATTTGCTTTCTCTTACAAGTGATGGCACTAAGATGAGATCAAACCTAAGCCTAGACGTTCTTCAAAAGAATTCTGAATCAGAATCAAAGTGGTGCAGTGCACTTTTGCAGCACTTATCAGCATGCGGGGGTACAAATGCAAAAGCATTCAAGTCAAGTACTTGTTCTTGCTTGTCATGCAACTGCTCTTTGGTAGGATGGGGATACAAAAGTGAGGCATTTTATCAAGATCTGTCGCATAACATTACATGCAACAAACATGCGGCTTTGAGCCGGCATAATTGAGAGGATAACTGTCATTCTAGATGATTCAAAATCCAGCTTTGGTGGAGTGTGGTCCTTTAATGTTAGCAGCTATGGGCCAAGCAGAAAACCTGCACCAGTCTAGCTGCTGCTGGACAGCTGAATTACGCAGGATTTCCACACACAAGCAGTCCAAACTGGGATACTTTTCTCAAAATGCCTGTGACAGATTTCAGAGTTGATGCACTGCTGTTATGTTATGATGGAATAACATGAATCACTGTGCCTGAGAAACCAAGGCCACTATTCTAAATTTAGAGCTGATGACTGATCTATAGAGAAGAGTGATGACCGCAGTAATGTATGATTCTTCCTGCTGCAGTGGCCCAGCACCACTTCAAAGCAGCAAGGGGTATATGTACTTTCATTCAAATCATTCACAGAACAACCTCTACTTTGGCATTACAATCAGAAAATGTAGCATTTTATAATAAATAAAAAGGAATTAAGTGATGGAAACATATTAGCAGGGAAATTAGGCTACTGTTGGAGCCCAATTCAGTAGGTATCTGACCCAAAAATCTAATTTTTAGTTGTGTCCTATTTAGGGACTATAGTATAACCTTCTCTTACACACGCCCAACATCTTCTTCTAACAGTTTAAGATAGTAGGTGACAGTAAATGGCCCATACCTTATTGTTGCAGTAAATGTCACGTAAGTGATTTATTGTTGGCAATCCATTAACCTGCTCAGCATGTCTGGGAGTGTGAGCAATGGATAAAGAAGCCTTTGCTACTTCATTCCCTCCTGCAGAGAATCAAATTCTTGTTTTCAAGGGTGCTTTAGCATGCAGTAACCACTGTTTTCCTACCTTTGAAATTACTGCTACAGTACTGAAGGCAAGTAATCTGCTAAATGTTTTCTGCTGTCGACTAAGTGCAATGGAGAATTTGAAGTCAGAGCAGAGACAGAAAATGAAGGCAATGATGTAGAGAGAAACCTGAAGTGTCAAAGAAAACCTTTATAAAAGAAGACCGTCAAAGTAGGAGATGTCAAAGGAAAGAGAGGGTCTGAAAAAAAGCTGAAAAAATGCAATTTACAGTGATACTACTACTACTACTACTACTAATAATAATAATATCCAAGAATAATAAAAACCAACAGAATCTCCCAGCAGTTCTGCAGTTTTGATTATGGACCAATCTGTATAGAAATGTGACTAAAAACCTGAAACACTGCAAGCCCATCAGCTCACTATAAAAAGAAACTTGGCTGCTTGTATGCACCTTGTGTTGGGGCTTTCCCCTTTACACTGACAATCTATGTTAAGTTTGATTCAGTTTCCATAAGCTCTGCTCTGTTACATCAAAGTACCAGTATTATTAAGGACAAGAAATATGCGGGGGTGAGCACTCAGTGAAGAGCTGCAGGGTCCACCATCCACCCGGAGGCTGGATCCTGATAGCATCAATCCCTGGCATTCTAAATAAATTAACACTCCTAACGGCAACTATAACGACCGCAGCAGGTGCAAAATAAGACTTGCTTTTTTTCCTGGAATTAAATTTGACACAATTTTCAGTAAACCGGCTGCAACAAAACTTCTACAAATGCATATGCAGTAAGGCCAAGCACCAAAAAACAAACAAAAAAAAACAAAACTTTTGGGCTTTCAGTCATTGCACCACATTAGAAAATTGTTAGTAAATCCCAAAACTGCTAAACTGTTCCTAAGAATGTTCAATCTTACTAGTGGTTCATTGAGATTTAGTCACAGCAATGTTTTCAGGTAATTGTAAATGTCAGATTGTTAACATACAGTAAAGGTTACTATGTTTATCACCTTAGGCCTCAGTCACACACGCCTGGAGCTCAGACAGTGGCCCCTTGTCAACCCCCTAGCATCCAAAGCAATTGCAAGGAGGTTTTTGGTGCAGCTAACTTTGTGACCAAATTCACACCAGCAACTTCAGCAACCACTCCTCAACCAGTTGCAGAATACACACTTTTCTCTAGCGACCAGTGATTGCCAGATGTTCATCAACGGGGCTCTCTGAGGCGAGTCAGCATGCTAACGTTCATAAACCAAACCACCAACATGCCCTGAGAGCAAATTAATGCCATTCATTTGCCATTAGGCCGTTTAGCCAATCCAAGACATTTTCCACAAAGCCACAAATGCCACCGTGCCATTTGCACGTTAGTGATCGAGGAACAACTTAAAAGAAGCACGAGTTTTGAAAATCGTACGTGCTGTTGACAAATATGACCTATGGCCAGCTCATACCAATAAAGATACAACAAACAGCATGGCTGGCATGCTTCTTTCGCCGCACAGGTCTATTTCTAACATTGCTTTGGCAACACAAAACTGGCACAATGTAACATCATCATCACAAGCTAAAGCACCTTTAAAAATAGTAGATTGGCCTCAGCAGTAGCTGTGCTGAAAATACAGAACCTCCAGACACATGGGGGCTTCTATTTTAAATGATGAGATAAGAGTGGTTGAAAGGTAGGCCAATATCCACAGGCAAATAAATGACTGATTATTAATTCATTCAAAGCCACTGCGTGTTTTAAGAAAAATTACTGATATCTGGAACAATGTATCAATAATTGTATTGTAATAGGAAGAGAAATATTATATTGCTGTATGGATAATTTGCCCCATCCTCACTCAGTGGAGGGGCTGATAAAAATGAAAGGAAAGCCCGTCAATTCACTGCTGTTGTTATTATGTGGATTATAGTTTCTTTTTTCAGGTGTTTCAGTTCAGTTCAAATAGAGCAGATCAGGTTACAAGAGAAAAAAATGAAAAATAATTAGCAGAGAAATAGAAAACAGTTGAAACAGATAGATCTACCATTGTGCCCCCCGCCCCCCAATGTGTCTTACACAAACACCAGCCAGTGATAAACAGTCACCAACCGGCCACTCAATCAGCTGCTTGTTTAGTCAGGATGATAAACAAAGTCTACGCCTGTTCGCTTCGGCCAGTGCTGATACCAACACATGCTGGATCAGCATAACTCTATCCATTCAGAACAGTTTTACTATCACAAGCTGCTGTTTCATCCACACTTGGTGTTGCCTTATCAGACAACCTGCGGTCAGAGTCGAACTGCCTTCCAAACACGCTCATTTAGTGGTTACAAAAAAAACCAAACATTTAGGGCTCTTACAAAATGCTTTGTTTGTTCAGAAACAGTGCAAATAACCACAATCCAATAAGGACTGGGTCTGGTGTGCATATGACACTAAAATTATGATATTATATAAATCTAGAGGAAGCATTATTTTCCTATGTGGTGCACTGGAATGCTCAACAGATCCTGCTATTAGTTCTTAATATCAGTGCATCAATTTCTAGTTAAAGCTTCAGTATTTCAGCAAATATACAACAACAGCTGAATCACAAGGAGCAACTTACTTAATTTCCTTAATGGTGCTTTAATCGAGGCAAAATTAGGCCATTATCAAGTTTTTCCCCAAAGCTGGAATGAAAGGTGAGACTACAAAAGTGAAATTCTGAACAATGGATTCGGAGAGAGAATGTTTGCCTCCACATGTACAGTAACCTCGGTTTGGTAAATAATTGACTGGCTCACAGGACAAGGTCCTTGGCCATGGCAACCTGACATATTCAACGAAATACGCATGCGGCAAACAGAGATGCAAATACTAAATCCAAACATGTAAATGTACTATTTAGTAAATAGTGCATATCTACATGCATAGACGAAGGAAACAGCATAAGCAAAATAATCTCAAATAGCCGGATCACTGAAGGGTTAATAGGGATTTTCCTTTGCCCTTTTCCCCACCTCTCCGAAACGTTTCAGGAAATTTGTCTAAAATTTGCATACAATAAGATAAGATGAGGTAAGATAGGATTAAACTGCCATCATTGGCCCATCATTAGAGAACACCTTTCTTACACCGGTTAAAATTAAGTTAAACACAACAACCAATAGCTTACATAAGTAGAATGTTATGTTGTTCAATAAAACAATACAATGTGTCCCAAAAATAAAATAAAATAAAACAATTAACACAAATTGTGATTTTCCAAGCAGTTTTTGATTCAGCTCAACTTTGAACCAATCTTTCCGGCCATGGCTGTCACATATTTCTCCTTTGGTGTCTGCGTTTAGGTTCATTCTTTGACCTTTTGCACTTGACTCAACACATGTCAAATTTAATGATCTCTAACATCTTTTCTCATCTTGGCAGTCACATATTCCTACTGTAGTCACACCATCATGAGAGTTTCTGAGCAATATGGGCTGTGGAGGAAAGGGGGCTTGCAACACGGAAAAATGAACTGTGACTTGAGACCGTTGATGTTAAAGAAAGAGAACTGAGAACCATAGCTAGGATTAAAAAAAAAAAAATTAATATACATCAATATGAAAATCTCCCAAGTTAACATTGTGTTTAAAGTCTTCTTCATCTTGGAAAAATGTCAACTTATTTCTTGTACTAGATTATTATAACCAATTAGCTACAATTAAAAGATTATCAACAAAAAAAAAAAAAGGGCGGCATCCCTGGGGCTGACGGGTACTCTAGTTTCTCAAATCTAAAGAGTGAAGACAATTGCTACCAAAGGGGTCTTAATTTATTTATATACCATTCTTGAAAAGTGACCCTCACAGAGAGGCAAAAGAAATTTGTATAATTCAGTATTTAAATTCACACTTGATCTAATCTAATAAAATGTTATGAAGCTTAAACCTATTCTCAGTGAAATATGCATTGTAAATTGACCTTAAATTTTTACAAGGCAAGATAATCTTTAAAGCAAAGTCACAGGCATAATGAATCCAGTCTAGACAGAAAAAAGCTGACCCAGCTGAAACCAAACCTCAAAGTTGGTACACCTTTTGCTTCTGCTGTAAAAAATTAACTGAAATTTGGCAGTCAAACTGTGCTGCACCTAGGCGAGTTTTGATTTAATCCAAGCAGTAACACTGAAAAAGCAACTAATGTGTGGACACAGCAGACCTCTGTATTCCCTTTGCAGTTTAGCGGCCTCTTGCTGAATCAGGAAGGCTGGATTAAAGGTTATCGCAGACTAGATGAACCAAATTTAGGCCGACAGGCAGCACAAAAGAAATATAGCTACAAAAATATCCCACAAACACAAAATCTGATGGCTTTCAGTACCGAAAGAGCACACCGTGGCACGGTGCCCACGCTTCTCTGAGAATCTTTTTTTCATCAACGGGCAGGAAATTCCTCCAACTCAACTGAATAATTAAGAAAACAAGTTATGACATGTACGAGAATTTACAGTGCCTACAAAGTCCAAGTACAATTTTTACGCAGGAGTTTTCTATTGGCCTCCAAAATTCCTGAATTTTCTTGTGTTTGTTTCTGAATTTGAAAGGGAAAGAATCATGCAAAGAGAGAGAGAGACGCACAAAGATGGTAGAGGGAGTCCGATTCTCTGAGTAACACAGGCAGTGCAGTGGGATGATCATAATGTTTAATACTTTTATGAGAACACTGGTTTGTCACCATTCAACATGAGTCACAAATACAGAAAAAATGCGTATGCATTTGAAGGGGGTGTTAATAAACCATTATCAAATGCTGAGATTTTAGGAACATACAGCGAAGGCCAACGTGTGAAGTTCCCCCTTCATTGAGAAACAACTAACATAACGTAACTTAACACAACAGAGATATGTATTCATGTGTAACTAATCTGATTTTGAGAAATGTATGAGGAAATGCATCAGGATCTTTGTTCATCCTCTCAACAGCAGATTAAATGCTATGCTGCAGTTCTGTTCACAGTTAATTAAAGTCAGTCCACAACTAAGAAATTAGGCTCATGCTTGAGGACCATAAAAATGAAGTAAAATGATCTAATGTGATATTTCAAGTCACCTTGAAGGACTGAGCTTTACGTCAGACAGCCGTGACCCCGCAAACTCACCGGCATTAACACTAAGACAGCTGACTTGCTTCTTTCTCTAACCTGCCACCGAACTGCACGCTCACATGCTAGGGAACATTTTTAGCATGCAGGTGACGGGGGCGTATAGTGAAATGGGGGGACTTCGCTCACCACCTTCACTAACCAATTTCCTGTGGAAAACCTTAAGATTCTATTTGCAGTATGTGGCCATTTCCAGCACCCATAGCCTTTTCATTTGGTGTTCTCATTCAGGTTTCCAGAAGCTGCTGCTTTCACATGTTTTAAAGTTTGCAAACGCACTGACGAGAAGGCTGCAGACTCGTAATGTCACAAACCGGCCCCATTGCCGCCCTCCTCCAGTTGTTCTCGGTTCAGCTAGTTTGCATTGGTAGGTTAGTCATCAAATGAAGGGAGAGGTCAGACATGTGACACACACAGATATGCACTGAGGAACTTGAAATCATAGTGCTGATAGTCATTACATTATTGAGGTTATTGGGAATACAACAAAGATCTTGTATTCTTTTCTGTGTACAGCTACTCTGTGCCAAGAAAAGGCCCCCAGCTAGCTTTGCTGACAATACACAATCATCTCACAATGAGTAATGAGGCATTTCTGAGCGTCTGTGTGTCTGGTCATTTAAGTATGTTGGTGGGCGTTATGTCTATAAAGCTTCTTAGATGTCGAAATGAAGAAGTCACCAAATGAGTGTCCAATCCTCAGAGAAACAAGCAGCCAAAATTATATTAAAATTTTAAAGAACGCAAACATTTATACAGCTATAACAAAAGCACTGGTTTTTGCAATTGCTCTGGTAGGATAGAAAATGAGAAGGAGTTAATATTCAGAGGAAATAAATCGGAATTTCCCAGGTTAGAATAGTAATTTCAGAGAAAAAGAACACTTTGATATTTCATAAGCGTTCCTGGTGTTAATTCCCACAAAAACTGGTTGAATCCACGTCAAGATCTATGTAGCCACTGATAAGTTCACAACAGCAGCATAAATAAGCTGGCTGCCACCAAAATAGCCTTCAAAAAGGAAACAGCTTGGCTGCAACAGGACTACACCTTACTTTAGCTCTCTGCACTACGCTGACCCTCTGCTTCACAAACTCACAACAACAGGGCCCAGAAAAAAAAAGAAAAAGCAAGACAGGCAGAAAAAAAGAGAAGCAGGAAGAGTAAATACAAAAGGGTCTTGTTCATGAGTGTAAAACATTAAAGGACATTAATATAATGCATCGCAGAACATTTCAACACACTCAATTTCACTTAGCCAGGATATCTGGATCCCCCCCCCCCCCCGAGCTGTGTGGCTCATACTAAGAACATAAAATCAATTAACCTGTAAGATTCAGTGAGATGCACTGTTTTATACAGCTATTCAAACTGCAAATGGCTATCTGTACACATGTTAAGTAACTCAAACAAAGTCGACTGAGGGTGGCACAATCTCAGAGATGGGAAATACAGGAAACTGAGACAACAGATGTGAAGCTGACCTAGTTTTTGCCTCAGTTTAGCACCTTTTGTCTGAATGTGATCGTTCCCATTTTAAAAATCAAAGAGGCTTTCAGTTTGACTTGGATTTCCCAGCCTGCCGTTTATATAACAAGCATGTCTTTGGTCTGTGGGAGGAATCCCACACAGGCACATGGAAAGCATGCAAACTCAACACAGAAAAGCCTCAGATAAAACTTTTGCAGTGAGGTGACAGTAACCAAAATAACCTCTACAATATATACTTTGTTTACATAATATACAAGAAAAACCGGGTGCCAACTGATCACGCGCAGTGTAATTCACTGTTATTCTTCACATCAATCATACGCTAAGTACTTTAAGTATTAGGGATTTCTTTCAAACGATAATGATAATTATTATTGTTATTCAAGCTACAACAGTTAGCTAACATATCTTCTTACTTTGCTTGTTACAGATGTAAAAAAAAAAAGTAATGAAAGTGTTTACAAAAATATAAAGTTGTAAAAAAAGAAAAAGAAAATATGAGGCTAGTGGTTTTAAACCTTTTTTCTTTCAGTTGTTTGGCTGACATCCATGTATTTAAGCTCACTAATTACAGTAGGATAAGTCGGTAATCACTGTATTTGAACAAGGTTAACTATGATTTAGTGTTTCCCCAGCTGCTACTTTCTCTTTATGCTGGAGGTCACGTCACACTGACCTATGGGTCATTTAAGCACAGAAAATGCACCTAACTCAAGTACCAGTTTTAAATGGGCAATTTGTTAGTAGCAGACTTTTGCGAAAATACATAATTTGTTCAAATTTCTTTAACTGAATCTATAAAAAATGCCACAGTTGATAGGCATAAAATAGTATTTTTGTACCAGCAAGGCAATATCCAAAGAACTATTGGTGGAAAACTTGAGATGGTGTGCATTAACTAACAAATGGAGGACAAAAGAAGATTATTCCTGCAAAAACTATTTACAGCAGATGAACAGTATCTAAAAATAATGTCCTAAAGAAGTGGGAAAGGAAATCCAGGACCTGAGGTATGCATCTCCGAAGCCTCATCAGAAATAGTCTCAGTGGAAGGGTGGCTGTCAAGAAGCCATTCTTAAGGAAAGGAAACAGTGAGCAAAGGCTGCGGTGTGCCAAATTACACAAGAACTGGACTGAAAATCAGTGGCAACAGGTCTTATGGAGTGATGAATCCAAATGTGAAATTTGTGATTCAAACTGTCAATATGTACAGAGGAGGTCAGGCGAGCGGTACAACAGTGAGTGTCTACAGCCATTTTTAAATCATGGGTGAGGCTCCATCATGGTGTGGGGTTAAATTTCAGTCAGTGAGGTTGGAGGATCTTGGAAATATGAATGCCGAAAAGTACTGTCAGATTCTGATGCACCGTGCAATACCACCTGGACATCGTCTGATTCTAATAGCTTTTATTCTCAGCATCACTATGATTCCAAACACACTGCTAATACAGTAAAGGTCTCCCTAAAAAAATTAAAAGAACACTTTGAAAACATATCAGAAGTTGGATATCTATACCAATATTCAATTCAATTAAATTTTGTTTATATGGCACCAAATCACAACAGTCAGTCACCTCAAGGTGCTTTAAATTGTAAGTTAAAGACCCTACAATAATCACAGAGAAAACCCAACAATCAAAACGACCCCCTCTGAACAAGCACTTGGTGACAGTGGGAAGGAAAATCTCCCTTTTAACGGGAAGAACCCTCCGGCAGAACGAGGCTTAGGAAGGGGCAGCCATCTGCTGCGAGGAGGTGAGGGGAGAGAGACAGAAAAACAAAAGACATGGATGTGGACTCGGTAACGTGTAAAGAACTAAATGATTCCACATCCCAGTTCACACACATCACGATCTCTAATGGCAGTCAGGGTGCCGCTCCCTCTATGGATGGGCCATTCTGAATGGTGTTACAGGCAGCATAATCTTCTCCACAGCTTCTCCAGACCCTTTCACGTCTGTCACATGTGCTCAGGGTGAACCTGCTCTGATCTGTGAAAAGCACAGGGTGCCAGTGGTGGACCTGCTAATTCTGGTATTCTATGGCAAATGCCAATTGGGCTCCACTGTGCCAGGTGGTGAGCACAGGGCCCAATAGAGGACGCTGGGCCCTCAGGCCATCCTCATGAAGTCTGTTTCTGATTGTTTGGTCAGAGGCATTCACACCAGTGGCTGCTGGAGGTCATTTTGTAGCTCTGGCAGTGCTCATCCTGTCCCTCCTTGCACAAAGGAGCAGATACCGGTCCTGCTGATGGGTTAAGGACCTTCTACGACCCTGTCCAGCTCTCCTAGAGTAACTGCTTGTCTCCTGTAATCTCCTCCATGTTCTTGAGACTGTGCTGGGAGACACAGCAAACCTTCTGGCAATAGTACATATTGATCAGCCATCCTGGAGGAGTTGGGCTATCTCTGCAACCTCTGTAGGGTCCAGGTATCACCTCATACTACCAGTAGTGACACTGACCCTAGCCAAATGCAAAACTAGTG
>JAVDPK010001459.1:478157-492202 GCA_034780415.1 Cichlasoma orientale | reverse complement strand
TAAGATACTGCGCAGGACCCTCAAGCTCCCAGGCCTCTGGTAGAGGACCCGAGCTTGAAGGGCAAAAAGACCGCCCGGAGGGGCGAGCTGGGATTTTTTTTTTTTTTATATATATAGTTGGGCTCGCCTCTATGCATAGTCTGGAACCAGTATCCTGAAGAGGGGCTGGACTCTACCCTGGAGTTGCTCTCAGTGAGGGGCAGTGGGCATGGGTGTGTATTCTTGTAGCTCCCTGGTTTTCTGCCTGTATGTTGGGGTTTTTTCTTGTACACAAGAGGGTTGCTTTCCTGTGCCTTTGGGTCGGGGAATGGGTCCTGACTGGTGTTTGCGCTCATTCGCTGAATGACAGTTCAGAGTACTCAGCTTTCTTGGAGTCACTGGGTGGGGTGCTAAAGGATGCCCAGCCTGGCAACTTCATTGTCCTACTGGGAGACATTAACACCCATGTGGGCAATGACGTGAGACCTGGAGGGGCATGAGTGAGAGGAATGGCCTGTTCTGGACTTCTTTGCTAAATACAGTTTGTCCATGTTTTAGCATAAAGGTGTTCCTGAGTGCATGTGGCACCTGGACACCCTAGGTTGAAGGCTGATGATCAATTTTGTAATCATGTCATCAGACATGTGGCACATGTATTGGATACCAGGGTGAAGAGAGGAGCTGACCTGTCAATTTGCTGGTGGTGAGTTTGTTCAGGTGGTGGGGGACAGCCCTGGCATGCCCAAATGTATAGTGAAGGTGCTCTGGGAGTGTCTCGAAGAGGACCTGGTCTGTGAGGTCTTCAGTTCCCACCTCCAGCAGAACCTCAACAGCAACACTCCAATTATAGGGAGATAACACTATTCAGCCTGCCTGGGAAGGTCACTACCAGGATACTGGAGAGGAGAGTCTTTACACTAGTTGAATCTCAAATTCTGGAGAAACAATACCATTTTCGTCCTGATTATGGATTGCTGGCCCAGCTCTTTATCCTCTCAAGGATACTGAAGGGTATGTGGGAACATGCCCAACCAGTCTATATGTGCTTTGTGGACTTGGAGAAGGAATTTGGCTGCATCCCTGGGGGGAACCTGTAAGAGATGCTTCAGGAGAATTGGGTATCTGAACCATTGCTATGAGCCATTCAGTCCCTGTACAACCACAGTGAGAGCTTGGTCCGCACTGCCAGCAACAAGTCATACTCATTCCCAGTGGAGGTTGGACTTCACGGTGGGATTGACAGTGGTAGGGGAGAAGGACATTGACAGATGGATTGGGACTATGTATGCAGTGATGTGGATGCTGTACTGGTCCGTTGTGGTGAAGAGAGACCTAAATGTAACAGCCAAGCTGTCAATTGGTCAATCTACCCTCACCTATGGTCATGAGCTTTGGGTAGTGACCGAAAGAATGAGATTAAATATACAAGCGTTGGAAATTTGCTTTCTCCAAAGGGTGGCTGATCTCTCACTTAGAGATAGGGTGAAGAGTGCAGTCATTCAAGAAGGGCTCAGAGTAGAGCCGCTACTCCTCCACATTGAAAGGAGCCACCTGAGCATCTGACTAGGATGGCTCCTGGGTGAGGTGTTCAAGGCATGTCCTACCGGGAGGAGGACATGGGGTAGACGTAGGACATGCTGGTGAGATTACATCTCTCATCTGACCTGGGAACATCAAGGTTTTCCCCCGATTAGCTGGGAGAGGGAGGTCTGGGCTTCTCTGGTCATCCCACGACCCAGCCCCAGAAGTGGCACAAAGTGGATGGATGGCTGGATTAATCACAGCTAGACACTGACATGATGGAAGCCTGTATATATTGTAGCTTTTTAATGTTTTTTGTTGCATTTTTCCATCTTTCTTTTCTTTCTCTAGCTTGTCTTTTTCTTTTTTACTCCACCTCTTGGTCTAGCATGTGAAACCCAACATGGTCAGTTTATAAATTCATAACTTTATAAATAATTAAGGCCACAAGGTTATTCAAGACTCTGTCAAGATTTTTTCTTCTGCTTGAGCTCTTCCCTTCAGAGTTGCAATAAGGTCCATAGCTTGTTTGCAGCTCCCCAGTATGCAGCCAATTACTTCCAGCTTCCTGGATGGAAAGAGTAGTTCAAGATACTGCTGCTGACACAGCACACGCTACTGAGTTTAAAACACCTAAAATGATGGACAGACATGATGTTATCCCTACTCCACCTGACAGTAAAGAATAAATACAACTGATAGCGAGGCGATTTCAAAAACTACACAACAGAAAAATTTAACTAAAATGATAATGTAATAAAAAGAGAACAAAAGAGAGAACCTTTTGTTCTCTATTCTACTCCGGAGCAGCTTACATTACACTGTGCACAGTGTTTACACTGAATATGTGTGCTTTACACATGTTTACTAATAGTTCAAGGGTTATAATTAAAAAAGGTTCCCCCATTAAATAATATACACTAATTAAGTATATTGTCAGGGCTGGCGGTGTGGCAGGTAGAATTAGGACCCAGTTCCAGGACTCCAAAAAACTGGCATAAAGTTTATATTGCTTTATTGCAGAGATCAAAAGGAAAGTACAAAAATCTTCCACAAAGCAGAACCAGAGGTATAATTCAAAACTGAGAACCTTCAAGGCACACCAAAATAAAACAGGAAGTAAAAAACACAGAGATCAAGATCATGACACATGACCTTGACACCAGGACAGGAAGGCAAACACAGCAAAGACGAACACAGAAGCCCTAGAAATCATACTATCAAAAGGCAAGGAAAATAACCTAGAACAACAATCATCCCAAAACCAAAATCATAAAATTCAAAACCCTGGGTCCAAGACCCAGGGACCATGACAGATATGATGCAGAGCATGTTGAAACTGCACTACAGCTGCAAGGAATGCTTCTAAAAAGCTGCTAGTGGATCCAGTAAACATAGACCAGTCCTGTCAGCATTTGTCAGCCTTTTCATTCTGTTTGTGATTTTGATTTTTGCAGCAGTTTGGGTTCTTATATAACTAACAGATAAAAACAAAAGGCTTAAACAATAACAATATTTGTAGCTTAGAAGCTTAGGCACAATGCCAGATGTAGTTTCCTATGCAAGTTTTCAATGGATTTAAAAGATGGCTAATATTTATTAATTTAATTACAATTTTGTGTGCCATGCTGCCCAAATCCCAATAAGGGAACTACACCTCTATCTGACACTCATGTTGTTTCAGGTAACATCAAAATGTGCACAAAACCAGGAAAATACAGTATCATGACCTCAGCTGAGTTGCTGCTGTGTTAGGATGGTGTTTTGAATTATTATGCTTATGCCATGCATTTTGAATAAGAACAGCCCCAAAAAGTCCAGATGGATTTCAGTTGTCCTAAATCCTGAAGTGAACACTAAAATCATTCATTCAGTATTCCTATTATTTATGTTAAAGCTAAACAATTATGGGAATTAATATGACATCATAATACAACAAACAAATACATTTGTTATCTAGTTTTTTGTTTTTTTCTTGCTCGTTTTCTACATAATGACTACTGTAATGATGTGCCATTTAAACCCTGATAATTGTCTTTGACATGCTGAAAGCACCATTTTGGCAGAGAGGAACATTTTCACAAGCACAGTACCAGAGATACAATCCTACTACAAACACACATTTTGTGAATAATTAAGAGAAGGCAATGCTGGCAGAAGAAGCTCTTCTTCTAGACTGTGGATGGTTCCCAGCGCCACAGGGAGTTTCAAACAAAGTATATTTTGAAGAGTGAAACGGCATCTCAGGAGTGATTCACAATTTCTTGTTCGGATAATGTGGCGCACCTACAAATCTCTCTCGGTGAAGCGATCATGGCTTCAGATGTGCTTGTTTGCCTCGTTGTTGAGGGAATTTCAATTCTGAGGTTTTTTCTCAAGTTTTTCTAAGTTACCAAAAAATAAATAAATAAAAAACTGTCATGGGGAAGAAAGGGACTTTGAACAGGATGTGGTTGTTGGTCCCAGATGGGCTGATCTGAGTATTTGAGAAACTGCTGATATGCTGATCTATCCTCACAACCATCTCCAAAAAAGAGAAAATATCCAAAGAGTTCAGAGGAGAATGGCCAGACTGCTTCCAGCTGATAGGAAGGCAACAGTAATTGAAATCACCACTTGTTCCAAACAATGCATGCACAAGAGAATCTTTTATTGCACAACACGCTGAACCTTGAAGCGGATGGGCTACAGCAGAAGACCACACTGGGTGCCACTCCTGTCACTTAAGAACAGGAAACTGAGGCTACAGTTTACACAGGCTCGCCAAAATTGGACAATAAAAAACATTGCCTGGTCTGTTGAAGCTTATCTTACATCTACTGTAAAATTTGTATGGTAGAGTCAGAATTTGTCATAAACAATATGAAAATATGGATCCGGCCTGCCTTGTATCAATGGTTCAGGCTGGTGGTGATGGTGTAATGTGCAGGGGATATTTTCTTGGCAAATTTTTAGCCCTTTACTACCAACTGAACATTTTATTAAAGCCACAGCCTACCTGAGTACCTGAGCCTACCAGTAGAGCCGTTTTGTGATTTCGTGGAACAGGAGATTCACATCATGGATGTACAGCCGACAAATCTACATCAACTGTGATGCTATCTTGTCAATATGGACCAAAATTCTCTGAGGAATGTTTCCGGCACCGTGTTGAATCTGTTCCATGAAGTTCTGAAAGCAGTTCTGAAGGCCAACCAGGCACTAATAAGGTATATCTAATAAAGTGTATTTTTGTCCTCAAAGATGTTATGCATATATTTGTCTTTGCACTCAAATAAGATCAAGATCTTTTTAATGACTTGTTACACAAAGAATTAGGAGCTCCTGCATCTCCCCCAGAACAAATATGAGATATGTCCACAGAAGTACATGCTCATACAGGAGCGCTTGTTCACGCATTACACTTACTTCCACTCATGAATACACATGAGCATGCACTGATGTACACGCACGTGCTCACGTACACATCACTCATTTTTATCTCAGCCAGACTCGGCTGATCAGCCGCTGCAGTGTTTGCATTAGTTCATTGAGTTCTGAATCAACTGTTAGAAGAGTCCACAGTACAATGAGGGGGACAATTAGCTTAATGAAGTGCAGGAGCATATCACACTCAGTGCTGTGCTAACAGTTGCTCAGTGAATATTCATGTGCTGTTGGCTTTGCAGATGCATTAAAAGGCGGGACTGCGCCGGTGAATACCAATCGTTACATTTCCACCTGTCGCTCCTCTGGTACCTCACCGAAGATAACATCCTGATCGGCCTCGCTGCTCTGAGGCTTTTTGGAGTGCATTGCCTACACAAGCTACACCTGTCCAGCTATATCTGCTGCTGCCAGTCACTTAAAAACACAACTTCTAAGGAAATATATTTTTTAAAAATTACAGAAGTAGATGCATGCAGCTCACAGAGTATAAATGGGGTGTTTTCTTGTTTGTCTGAGCAGTTTCAACATTATCTGCAGCTCACTGGTCAGCCAGGCCTGCTTACTGGGTAGGACAGACAGTGTCCCAGACCAGCCAGATGGACGTGAGATTATCCAACATTAGGTGACATAATGGTGGGCCTTATTCCTTAGAGATAAACAGAACAGTGAGATTTTCACAGAGGCCAAGAATGTGTAGTAGTACACTGTATTCTCCTACTTGATGCAATTAAATACTGTAAAAGGGTCAATTACAATGTGATAATATGCTAAGTAATTAGAAAACAAACTAAGCAAAAAAATATGTAAAAAGGTCAATGCCAAAAACAAAACAGTGTCTGTACCGAGTAGAATGGATTGGGTGTGTTTGAATGCAGGATGATGTGGTCCATAGTGAGCCATAAATTTCATGACTAAACGTAAAAAGAAGTGAGGATGCAATCATTGCTCCAGGGGAAATATACTCCAGGTTGTAGCCAATGAATACATGACAAACACAAAATCCAGGCAGTCAAAAGGACAGTAACTCAACACTGTCATCTGGAGGTGTTTGAGTGTAAATACTCAGACGATGACAACAGGAAAAGCTAGATTCTCTCATGGTGGTCTTGTTGTTATCTAGCTCCAATTAAAATCCCTAAATGATTAGACTTTGGAACAGCATGTTTTCTGTTTAAATGTTTTTAAATACAGTTTTGGATATTTTAAACTCATAAAAGTGCCTCTTTAGTTTGATACGTCTGTTTCTGTCGAATTTTACATGTCTTTCAGACTCAAATCTCTCTACTTTTTAATTTTGGGGTTTTTTTTTCCAGAGGAATTTCACCGTTGCAGAACGTTGCAGTTCTGCAATTTGGAAACTGTAGATAAATGTAATTTGAAGCATGACTATTGCCTCTCTGCTAATGCTGATGTTAAAAACAGAGACAAAACACTTCAACCTCAGCTAACATGATTTAGAGGAACTATTTTACAAATAGGAAATGAGACATGTCAAGCTCCTTTCCTAAACATTACCACAGGACTGCCACAGGCACAGAGCATTCCCACAGCACCTGCTGACAGAAAGAAGAAGAATACAACTTCTCTAAGCCCAAAAGGGAAAATTTAACAGTGAGCGCCTAAGTGAATCGAGATGCGAGACACCCACAAACCCACAAGCTCTGGAAACCGCCTGAAAGCAAATACTGTACATAAGGATTTTTGAATGTCAACATCCTGTTTGCTTCTATCGTACAGAGAATGCTTCATTGATCCCCAGAGCCGAGAAGACGCATAACTGCATAATAATTTGGAGCACTCGAGACTCTCAACATGAGTTAAAAATTCCTGAAACGATTCATCTTTTATTTATCAAGAAACTGAGAACATCCACATGAAAGTGCAACATTGCACACTTCCATCCATTAATAGTTTCAAAACATCATGAAAATACAGGTTGATTTTGAAACTCATACACAAATTAGACTACACGTACACAAAACGTATATATAAACACTTGGCCATTTGAGACAGGCCTTCGAGCAGACTACTCCCGTTAGGTTTGCTTGAAATGCAAAGTAAGTCTTGATGTTGTTTGTTGGAAAAGAAAAAAAAAATCATTTTCATTTTTGAATTATTCATCTATCCAAAGTGAGTCGTCATCCATTTTAGGAGCCCCTGTACATTCATGCGTATGTAACAAAAGGGAGAAGAAAAAAAAAATTATTTCTGTATGAAGATGCAGGTTCAGATATTTTACATTATGTTTCAGAGCAAATGTGATTTCAGTGTAGCTTTTCTAATGTCCTCCACAAACACCACAGAGCAGCTGGGTTGCACCTGAACCCGAGGGCCTGCAGTTGTAGACTGATAGTGCCCTCACTTGGCCAAGCTTTAGCACTGTAGGTGAACAAGTATTAACCTTACTTTAAACTTTATTTGGTCCACGGACCAAATAAAATCTTTCACTCTGGCTTTGTAGCGGTTGAAATGACCACCTTACCACCCCTGAACCATTTAGCCACACAGCAGATAACCTTCAAAAACAACTTTAATGTGCATGAGAAGACATGAATACCAGATGACACATCAAAGCATTAAGTGAGTCGTCTCTAAAAGTAACATTTTAAGAGATGAAAAGCGATACGAACAATAAGAAAAACCTAGAGACACATCTGTACCTAGACACATACAGCATCTCTCACAATATTAACTCTCACTATTTAATCAAATTGGTTTGGTTTGGAGCAATGCTTTTGTGCAAACTGTAGTTGTGTCTTCCTGAAAGGCATCAGAAGTCAAACGAATCTCCAAAGGATATAATAAAATACAAGAGATATAGCAGAGCAGCTATTGTTCTGTCCACAAATATTGACACAGATGATGGGGTTCGTGGCTCCTCAGTTGTGGAGAAAGTAAGATGTTGTAGAAGTGACCCCCCCCCCCCCCCTTTCTGGTTGCTAAATCTATGGGAGGCAGAAAATGCTCATAAAAGCTTTTACAAAAATCATGATGAATGGGATTTTAGCTCAATTCAATTGAGGTTACAGGGTTAATTTATATTCTTGAAAAACTACATTTTTCTTTTTTCCCCTACCATCTGTGTCCAAACCCCTTCTTTTCCCTTCATGTCCTTAAATTCCTAGGACTGTACAAGGCCATTTAAGGCTCAACAAGGTCCACAGAGGTTTTCTTTTTTCCAGCAGGCTTATTTGACAGTCCTCCTATAAGATGCATGAGGGGAGCAACATGAAGAGAAGTCATGTGTGGCACGACATATTCCAGCTTGCAGATGGTCAAGTTGTAATGTGGGGAAAGGTGAAGGCCAATAAAAGAAGAAAAAAAAAATCCTGTTGCCGCTTTAGACAGGAGCTCCCACTTTTCTGTAGTAACAGCATTATTAGCCAATAATTTTACAAATTACACTTATGCCAAGTAGGCTGACATTACAGAAACTGGGAACAGTTATTTGAAAATGTTGATGAATTATGCTTTTCAGAAGACCGAGATGAGGGCGAAAACCCCATACAGCAGAGCGCAGGGGTACGCAACCAAGAGCTGCTGCCCATCCATGGCCAATGCTGAGATGAAGATCTTCGAGGCTGAGAAACTGCACCAGCTAATGATTGTTGCTGTAAGTATAATTCCCATCATGCCCCTAGAGAGGACAAGAAACAAGCAGAAGGTTAGCCTCAACTATTTTAACGGTCATCTGTTTATAGTGATTTTAACAGTTCCGTGTGTATATTTGTGTAACTAATTTAATGAAAGTTACATTGTACTTTACGGGCTTTGTTCTGGCTCTAGGTATTCTGGGGGTGACTACACACATACAGTTTGTGTTACCCAGCTCAACACAAGTATCTGCATATTACTGTTATTTGGCCATTTTACTGTCCATATAAATAAGCTTGAGCAAATCAAAAGTTTGACCAAATGATTTTCAGAGGTTATACTATACCAATACAGCAAAGTTCTTTGGAGTACTTTGAACTACCAGATACTGTGCTGTCTTTTAGTGTGATCTAAACGCCCTTTTGAAAAGCTATATTAACATTCATAAACTTTGTTTTCCTGTATACTCACTGTAAAGAAAGGAGAACTCCAAAACTTGAGAGAATGATCATGGGGAGGAGGCAGTATCCCAGCACGCTGGCCACGCAGCCAAAAGACACGCCTGTCATACTCATAAGGTTGAGTAGGCAGTACATGCCAAGGCAGCCAATCGCACTGATGCCATACACATAACCAAACTGGATTTTACCTGACTGCGAATGGAGAAAGAGCGAGAGAGAGAGAGAGAGCGCGAGAGAGAGAGCGAGAGAGAAAGATCCAGCCACACAATTAGATATGGACCTGCACACCAACAGTTCATACCCTAAGTATTTGTACAGTTACATGCTCTATGCTTTTGCTCAGTCAGTTTGAAATGAAATACTAGATAATCATCAAAGTGTCAAGTGTTGGCATTAATTTCAGTGAATTTACTTCAACACACAGACAGTCTGAGATAGACACATTTAACACAGTGTTTCAATTTCTAAGGCACAGAAATAATTGTAACTTGGCTACACAGCAGCTGCGTGTTGCTACAACTTTAGTCGATAAACAAAAAGCACTTTGCATGACTGAGAGCTGATTGAAAGCAGCCATTTACAGAGGAGGAGCTCAATGAGGAGTAAAGAGGTGATCACACAAGATTATAATGAGGCTCAAACTTAAAAAACAAAATGACTGGATATCAAAGCTATGAATTTGGTACATTCACATGAAGACCATGTAATAAAAAGGAACATGGTAGACCAATGATGATTTGCATAGTGAACAAATAATTTTATATGCTTTGGAAACTGTGTGTAAAAGGCCACACAGTCTTTTACACGTGGATATAAATCTACCTAAATTATATGACACTTGGCACTATTAATGATGTAGTAGTTTATCGTTTTTAACTATTACTTGTGGTTCTACCAATTAATCTGCTTTTTATTTTTCACCTAAAATCAACCAAATGATTTACCAGGAGAAGTGTTGCTCCAAAGGCCAAACAGAACACCATAGGCCCAGCCAAGTCTGTCTCATTCATGATGCTACCGTCTGCTGCTTTCATTGGATGGAGCACCGTCAGAGTCTTCTGCCAGATGTGGTCAAAATTTATTCCTAATTCTAAGGGAAGAAAAGACATTTCAGACATTCATACTATATTATACTGCTTGCTATATAAACACTAGGCCCTTGTTTATATTTAAAATATAAATTTCAGATAGCCAAGGTGAAGACCCACACTTACATTTTAGTTTAAATGGTGTGAATTAGGTTGATTAATATTTCATGGTCTTTCACAGTCTGTTACTGAGACACAGCTGTCCAGCAACACACAGTTATGCAAGCACAAGAATAGACATGACAAGGCAACAGCAATGGAAATCAACAAGTACGTTATGGCAGTCTCACTGCATCAAGCTAATATACCAATTTAATAAAACATCAAATATTAATTTACATGCAACTCTAAATGGTTCAGTCCTAAAATGAAACTCACAACAAAACATTAGCAGCTCAGAGGTAATTTCATCTACCACGAATGTTTGACAGCTTACCAAAGATTACAGAGAACATGTGACAAGTCAAATTTCAATTGGAGGAGAAACTGAGGCTTTTTTGAGGCCCAACAATAAAATTACTGCATTATTTTGATCTAAAAGAAGATCAGTTTAGTTTTTTAAATTAAGGATGTAGAACATGGCTACCTGAGGCCATTATATGGAAATTAAAATTTATACCAAAAAAAAAAAACAACTAAATTCAAGTTAAGTAGGGTTGTGACAATTGGCAATGTTGAGGATTGATGATGGTCAGAATAATCAAGGCGATCATTCATCACACTATGGAGCATGACAATCGCACTATGGAGCAGATCATCCAAAACTACAGTTGAGATTAAATTGTCTCAAATATCACCCCAGTTGAAGTAATACCTGAATTTTTAATTGACATAGGTTCATCACAATGTGCTGATTTATATACTTTGTTACAGAAATATGGCCTACAACACTACAGAAAGTACAAGAAGCAAGTTTTTACCAACACCATAGTCAGAAACATTTTAAAATAGCAAAATGTCTGCAGTCTTTCTCAAGCATATAAGCAGAAGCAAAATAAAACAACAGGTCTGCCAAGTAAAGTCAGGTCTGCCAATTATGCAGACACTTGGCAGACCTCCACTGTTTGATCCATCAGTGCTTTTTATTCTATCAAATCGTTCTTGTAGCTATGAAATTCTCTGACTCTGGAAGCAACTGCAACAGGTGAGTGAAAGTCTAATTTCACGCCTTGAGACACAGTTCTTCCACCGAATACTTGAAGCGATACTGCAGACTGATTTCAACAACACTAAACTTTCACATGTTGGGAGTTTAACTAGAGCTCCACTTACAGTACCCTAAAATCATATTCAAGGCTGATAAACAGTACAGCAAATGATTACTCACATTAAATAATTCAGTTTAACAAAGCTATTCAATTGAAAGCATTATCAAACAGAAATTAAAGCAAATTCAAATGACTAAAAACAGAAACTAAGCATTTTTGACACTCAGATCTCCTCCCTAATGCCCTGTTTCACAGAATATATTCCAGACAGTTTAATGGGTTATTCTTTTGCTTTGCCTCTTCACAGTATTGAAATTGGGATAAGAGGTTTTTGCTCAATCTTGCTGACAGACAGTCAGACAGACATAACACACTAACATGTAAAGGTCTTAGCCTTGGTGCTTGCCATACCTTCTAGCAGTGGTGGCTCATCATCAAAGCTGTTATTGTACATGGACTGTGACGCTGACGGAGTGTAAGTCTGTGTGGGCTGGAAGATTTGTCCGGTATATGGCTGCTGAGGCGGCATCATTCCCGGGGAAGGGTAGCCCATGGGCTGGGAGTAATCATATTGACCATATGGCCTGGGAAGTACAAAATAACAGGTATCTTAACTATTTTTAAGTTGTTTCGTACTATATGAGCACAGCACACAATGACATACATTACCAAATGAATAAACAATTGCCTTGAACATTTAAAATACCATGCTGTGAAAAAGTACGTGCCCCCTTCCTGATTTTATTTTTGCATATTTGTCACACATGTTTCAGATCAAAAAATTTTTAATATTAGACAAACATAACCTGACATAAATCCAAAAATGTAGTTTTAGATGATGATTCAATTTATTAAGGGAAAAAAAGTTATCCAAACCTACCTAGCCTGATGTGAAAAATTAACTGCCCCCTAAACCTAATAAATGGTTGTGCCACTCTTGGCAGCAAGAACTGCAATCAAGTGTTTGCCATAACTGGCAATGAGTCTTTCACATCACTGTGGAAGAATTTTGGCCTGCTCTTCTTTACAGAACTGTTTTAATTCAGCCACATTGGAGGGGCTTCCAGCTTGAACGGCCTGTTTAAGGTTGTACCAAAGCATCTCAATTGGATTTAAATCCAGACTTTAATTAGGCCACACCTAAACCTTCATTTTGCTGTTGTTTTCTTTTTTGAGCCATTCAGAGGTGGACTTGCTGGTGTGTTTTGGATCACTGTTTAGCTGCATAACCAAAGTGAGCTTAAGCTTCAGAGCACAAACTGATGACCAGACATTCTCCTTCAGGATTTTCTGGTAGAGAGCAGATTCATGGTTCCATCGGTTACAGCAAGTTGTCCAGGTCTTGAAGCAGCCACAGACCATGACACTACCACCACGTTTGACTTTTGGTATGATGTTCATTTTATGAAATGCTGTGTTAGTTTCACGCCTGATGTAACGAGATGCAAACCTTCCAAAAAGTTCCACTTTTGTCTCGTCAGTCCACAGAATATTTTTCCCAAAATCTTGGGGATCATCAAGATGTTTTTTGGCAAATGTGAGATGAGCCTTTGCGTTATTTTTTTTTACAGCAGTGGTGGTTTCCTCCTTGGAACTCTCCCATGAATGCCATTTTTGCCCAGTCTCTTTTTTATTGTTGAATCATGAACACTTACCTTAAGTGAGGCCTGCAGTTCTTTAGATGTTGCTCTGGGTCATTTTGTCACCTCCTGGATGAATCATTGATGGACTCTTGAAGCAATTTTGGTAGGTCGGCCACTCCTGGGAAAGTTCACCAATGTTCCAAGTTTTCTCCATTTGTGGGTAATGGCTCTCACCATAGTTCGTTGGAGTCCCAAAGCCCTAGAGTTGGCTTTGTAACCCTTTCCAGACTGATATCAGTGACTTTGTTTCTCATGTGTTCTTGAGTTTCTATAAATCGTGGTACGATGTGTTGCTTTTAGAGATCTTTTAGCCTACTTCACTTTGTCAAACAGGTTCTATTTAGGTGATTTCTCAATTTAACATTTATCAGGCTGGGGTGTGGCTAGTGAAATTGAACTCAGCTTTCCACAAAAGGTAAGTGTGACAAATATGAAAAAAGTTTCTTTTCTTTTTAAGGTTTTTAAAAAGTCAAAAATCAGGAAGATGGTGAATACCTTCTCACAGGCAGGTTAGTTTTCAGCAGCTGAGGGAAAATCTATTAAAAACTGCTTCATTCACTTACTTGTTGTAGGGGTTGTCAGTGTTGCTGTAGCCATAGCCGGCTTGGCTTTGGTCATCTACACTGTAGCTTGACTGGTAAAAGTCTGTGTTGAAGTTGTCAAAAGTCGACATTTCTTACTCTGCAAGTAACAGAAACGAGAACATAACCCATCAGCGTGAAAAAATATTTTAATTTACAGTGAGGCAAATTGCTTTCTTCTTCACAAATAGTTACAATACCCTTACACTGCACAGTATAGACCAGTGTTGTTTTCGTTAACGATGACGAAATTATTTCGTTGACGACCCTTTGTTTCATGACGATAATGAGACGATGACGAGATACGCATGGCTCATTGATGACTAAAACATGACGAGACGTCTGAGTTTTCGTTGACGAGACGAAACTAGACGAGAAGGTTAATAGATGTTCCGTCAGTCATCCAGGAAAAATGAAAACATTTCAAACTGATGCAAATTTTTCAGGTAAAAACTGAATTTCTGCAGCCACCTTTCATCCCAGAGCCCTGCTGAGTCTCTTACTTTACTTTTCATGAAGTTGACAGATTTCCTCAGGTAGC
>JAVDPK010001459.1:433652-450170 GCA_034780415.1 Cichlasoma orientale | reverse complement strand
CACACACACACACACACACACACACACACACACACACACACACACACACACACACACACACACACACACAAGTGTGCCTTGCTTATGCAATATCTGTGGACTGCCGCTGCCTTTTCTTGCTTACTGACAAACAACAAATGCTTCCTGGCTTTGTTGACAAATGTTCAGCTTGTTAGAGGCCACACGCTCAAAGGAGATTTCCCAAACAGTGGCAGATGTGCTTGGCCTGTACTTTACTTCACAGTAGATATGCACACAGGTAAGCATGGTAGTTTGGAGCTTGTATAACGCTGTAGTCATCCAGTGGATTAAATCAGTCACTGACAGACGCATGTTTATCTGCCTGTCACATTTTTGGCTCACTCATCATTGGCCCTCACTCTTCCACCCCCTCTACACAAGCAAACAAACACATACCCACATCATCCTCTCTCTTCCTCATCTTCCCTGTCTTTCTTCTGTCTCTTTTCCTTACATGTTGCCTCATTTTGCTATAGTCAGTCATACCCGACTGCTCTCCCTTGTCTTGTTTCCCGCTGTCCCTCTCCTCAGCTTCATTTTCCTCCATGCGCCGCAGGGGTAAGGAGCGCTGTGGCGGCACCAGTTGCCTTTACATGCCTCACTGAAGCGTCACGCCTTCTGTCTTGCTTCTTATTCACATCTTTGTCTTAATGTGTCCCCATAATTGTTTACTTTGTTTCCAGATTTTTCATTCCACATTTGAGGTATTTTATTGGCCTCTTTCTGTTTATGTACACTAAGTAATGTGTGTGTACTTTTGTTTACTTTTCATTTGAGGCAATTTATTTTTTTCAGATGGCTGTGCACTTTTCACATTTTGCTGGCCGTTTAGGAAAGGTCTTTACTTGTTTCAGCTTGGCAATAACCCCTGCTCTAAGCAAGATCCATAAAGAAATTATTTTCCCACAATGTTCTGGAAAAACAAGTCTATTGGGTATAGAGCCCTGCCTTTAACCTTATTGAACATCTTTTGGATGAATTGCAGCATCAGCTGGAGGTCTTACCAATTTCACTACCTGACTTTACTTTGCTCATGTGGCTGAATGTGTGAAAATCCCTGCAGCTGGGTTCCAAAATCTTGTTAAGAGTCTTCCCTGAAAAGTGGAAGCTGTTATGGTATAACATGAATGCCTGTTGTTTTGTGATGAGATCTGCAAAAAACACATTTGCTGTCGGTGCAATGTTCAACTGTTTATAGTGCTTTGGCCATGCAGTGAATCTATCTGACACATCCATGTTAACATTACTAGCTGTGAATCATTTCCCTTAGCCCTCACAGTGGTTGCTTTGCTAAAGTACCCTGCTGGACAATTAGATACAGTATGCTGCTAAAAGTATTTGCTTGTCTGATTTCACACGCATATGACCTTGAGTGGAATTCCATTCTTAATCCACAAGGTTTAATATGATGTCGGCCCACTCTTTGCAGCTATAACAGCTTCAACTCTTCTGGGAAGGCTTTCCATAAGGTTTAGGAGCGTGTTTATGGGGATTTTTGACTATTCCTCCAGAAGTGCATTTGTGAGGTCAGACACTGATGTTGGATGAGAAGGCCTGGCTCACAGTCTCTGCTCTAAATCATCCCAAAGGTGTTCTGTTGGTTTGAGGACTCTGTGCAGGTCACTCAAATTCTTCCAGACCAGTCTTCCTCATGCATGTCTTTATGGACCTGCTTTGTGCACTGGTGTACAGTCATGTTGGAACAGGAAGGGGCCATCCTCAAACTGTTCCCACAAAGTTGGGAGCATGAGATTGTCCAAAATGTCTTGAAAGCATTAAGAGTTCCTTTCACTGGAACTAAGGGGAGGAGGCCAACTCCTGAAAAACAACCCCACACCATAACCCCCCCCTCCACCAGACTTTGCTTTGCATTGTGTTTGGTAATTTAAGGTTTGGATGCAGCTGCTCAACCATGAAAATCCATTCCATGAAGCTCTCTATGCACTGTTCTTGAGCTAATCTGAAGGCCACATGAAGTTTGGAGGTCTGTAGTGATTGACTGCAGAAAGTTGGTGCCCTCTGTGCACTATGCGCCACAGCATCCGTTGACCCCGCTCTGTGATTTTACATGTCTACCACTTCGTGACTGAGTGGCTGTCATTTCCAATCACTTCTACTTTGTAATAACACCACTAACAGTTGACTGTGGAAAATTTAGTAGTGAAGAAATTTCATGACTGGATTCCACAGGTGGCATCTTATCACAGTACCACGCTGGAATTCACTGAGCTCCTTAGAGCGACCCATTCTTTCACAAATGTTTGTAGAAGCAGTCTGCATGCCTAGGTGCTCGATTTTATACACCTGTGGAAGAGATTGGAACAATCAATGATTTGGATGGGTTAGTGAATACTTTTGGCAATATTGTGTAAGTTACCTTACACAAGTTACCGTTTACAACCACTGTTGTAGTGCCCCTGAGCAAATGACTTGCAGTTACTGAAAAAAATACATCCAATAGAAATTCACTTTAACATGTTTTCACAAGATAAACATCCAATCATTTGAATTGGATGTTTAGTAGTGCAGATTAATAAAAATGACACTTATACAGTTTGCCTTTTATGGTAATTTTCACAATTAAAATATACAGAAAAAAAACAGTCTCAGAGAAACTGTACATCTTCATAATTATAAATTATAATTAGGATAAATGGAAAAATGGATGGATGGATGGATGGATGGATGGATGGATGGATGGATGGATGGATGGATGGATGGATGAATGGATGGATGGATGGATGGATGGATGGATGGATGGAGTTCCAAGTGTCTAAATTAAAAATTTGGTATCTTGGGTCAGTGACAGTGTTCTTGTTGCCATTCGAGTGTGTGTGTTCATTATGCCAGGATCTAAAGAGCTCTCAAAATATTTTGAGTCAATTATTTTACCTTGAGGGAAATCATCTACAAGTGGTGTAGTTTTCAAGCAACTGCCATTACTTTCAGGACTGGATACACCAATAAATTCAATTCAGGAGGAGAAGGCTGCAGAAAGAAGTTTCCAAGAACACTTAAATTCCATCACAGAATCTGCACATAACTTCAGCAATTTTTGTTGTCACTGTGCATCTATCTTTTTCTTTCCAAAGTAACAGTAGACTTGTCTGGTGTGGGTCAAACAGTGCGTTTCAGGAGAAGCTACCAATATTGAAGCATAATGTTGCTTCAATATAATAATGTGGCTCAGGATATCTTTGCTGCTTAACTGAAATAAATGTATGAGAGGTGATGCCAGTGAAGTGTGAACAAATATACAAAATGCTTAGAAGCTGTCCCTGCTAAAGAGGGACATACTAAATTCTAAGGTCAGAACATTTAACAGAAACATTTATACCTTAATTATTAGCCATTGTTTCAAAGATGATCAGGTGTTTGATTGTCCAAATATGTCTAAAGATGAATGATTTCTATTGCATGCACTTTTGTTTTTACCTCTCAGTTATGGAGGAACTATGGGCAAAAGTCTAAATCTATTTATAGTTACAAAACATCTGACAAAAATAGAAAGATTTTTTCATTAAAAATGAAGGAAAAAATTATTCTAATCTAGTCAGTTTGCTCCTAAATTCAGCCATCTCTGACACAGCAGTGTCTTATTTCTCTGCAAAGCTTAGCCTGCATTCCCCGAAGATATTCAGCTGACAAAAACGAGCAGTTAGGTTTTTGGTGATACTACACGATAGCTACACCATATTGCCAAAAGTATTCACTCACCCGTCCAAATCATTGAATTCAGGCATTCCAATCACTTCCATGGCCACAGGTGTATAAAATCAAGCACCTAGGCATGCAGACCGCTTCTACAAATTTACATATATTTGTGAAAGAAGGGGTCGCGCTCAGGAGCTCAGTGAATTCCAGCGTGGTACCGTGATAGGATGCCACCTGTGGAGTCCAGTCATGAAATTTCTTCACTACTAAATAGTCCACACTCAACTGTTTGTGGTGTTATAACAAAGCAGAAGCGATTGGGAACGACAGCAACTCAGTCACGAAGTGGTGGGCCATGTAAAATGACAGAGCGGGGTCAGCAGATGTTGAGGCGCATAGTGCGCAGAGGTCGCCAACTTTCTGCAGAGTCAATCGCTACAGACCTCAAACTTCATGTGGCCTTCAGATTAACTCAAGGTCATATGCATGTGAAGGCAGACAAGCAAATACTTTTGGCAATATTGTGTACATTCTATTCCCAACTTTCTCAGCCTCCACTCAAAGACTTTGCATTTTCTTGCCGTAAGCTGAAGCTCCTCTATCTCTTCCAATCCTCTTTTTACTTGCTATCTATTGTCCTGTATCCTATTCTCCTCTAATTGTATCTATCAATCTCTTTTCTCTTTCAGTCTATTCAAATTCTGGATTGCCTCTGAAGCACTACAGGGCAAAAAATATTTACCAAAAAGGAAATATTTAAAGTCTGCAGAAAATACAGTTTTTGGATGAGGAGTTTTTTCCCCCCGAGGGTTTATTTTTACCTCTGCAGAACATGCCAGTGAGTGAATTATGTGTCATCACAAATGGTCACTTTCATATGACCATGAATGCTGGCGTGTGACACACTATGCCATTAGCTTTTTACACACACACGTGTAACTCCTTGTGTGGCAAATGTGATTTGGCAGGTGGCAGCAATTATGGTCTCTGTGCTTGTGTGTGTGTGTATGTGATAATGCATGACCCATGTTGCACTACCTGAGGCATTTGCACACCCGTTGAGCCGCCAGCTAAACACACCTGCACTCTACCACCATTTCATACACAGAAACACACACTCATCGCCATATGAAACTGCATCATGCTAATCCTGCAAGCTTTTCCCAGACCAGTCAGTGATGACATTAGCAGCAGCGGCCCCGTGCTGCAGGCCTGTAGGAAGTGATTAGCCAAGGAGCAGACAGGCCATGACAGCTCTGAGGAGAGTCTTGATAGAGACAGCTGCTACCCTGGCCTCAGCACCACAGGGGAGTCCACCACCACACACCTCAAGTCCGCATTATTTAGACTGAGAGAATAGAAGAGGAAGCAGGTGGAGAATACAGTTCAGTGCCTGAAAGAAGAGACAAATACAGCTTTTCTTCTTACTAATACTTTTCTTTCAACAACTGCATCTGATACTGCTGGCTGGACTACCTTATATATCCAGTTGTAGTCAGAAGTATACATGCACTCATCATGGGCATGAAACTCACAGTAATTTGGGGCTTTTAATGATTTCTTTGAACTGTTCTTTTTCCAGGGTGGAATGCTTGTACAGCATACATATTTAATGACTTTAAAAAACAAGAGTATGGTGCACAAGTTTGAATTTATTTTGGATTTTCTCGAATCCACACAGGGAGAAGTATAACACTAATATTTGGTTAACTGTCCCTTAACAAATTGCACCATAACCAGATGCGTTTGGTAGCCATCAACAAGCTTCTGGCATAATTCTGGCTGGATGTTTGACCAGTCTTCTTGGCAGAATTGCCAGAGTTCATTTAAATTGGTTGGTTTCCAATTTAAATGGATCAGATTCACGAATTTTCAATAGGGTTGAAGTCGGTGCTTTGGGAAGGCCATTCCAGAAGCTAAATGTTAGCCTGCTTTATCCATTTCAAACCATTCCAAAATCAGTTTTGGTGTAACTGTAACTGCTGATTTGAAGCAAAGTTGAAGAATTTGGAGGGTCAAAGAGGAGTGACAGCCCCTGGCTCATCATCAGACCATATGTGATGTAGTTAACACAGAGGTCTACAGAAAAGTATATTCATAAGTGATTATTCAATTGACAAATCATGTTGAAATATTGGAAATTGGATTTTATGGTTCACAGTTTGAAGCTTCAGCAAGCGATGCAAGAGGATAACCACTGACCATCTACTGTGGCCTTAAGAACTGGGATTATGATTTATGGCTTTTTTGCTACTCACGTTTATCATGCTGGATTTAACCTGAACAGAGTTGAAGGACTTTGTACTGAGTCACTACTTCCCTATTTGGATTATTTTGGGTGTGGCGTCGCCCCTCTTCTCTAATATTCTAGAACGATATTTAGGAATAAGCATTAGCCTAGGATTGATTAGTGAGTTAATGACGAGATCTCTGTGATTTAATGTTTTGATCCACATTATTTAATTGAGCTGTATGCTCTGCCCATGTTAAATTGCTTGAATAAAGTGTCCTATCTGCATTTAAAGTCTAAATTGCGGAAATTCACTTTTTAACTCTTTGCAGAACAGTAAAGGTAAAACTGGTGTAGGAGTATTACTAACTACAAAGTGACGATTCTAACTACAAAAGCTGATTTGTTTTTTAAAAAAGCTATCTCAGTTAAAGCCTCAATGGAGCTCAAAGAGGGAGAGAAGAAAAAAAAAATGTGATCTGGGGATAAGAGCGATGGAAGAAGAGAGTGACTTAAAGGTAAACCCTGAAAGTAGTTGAGGGCAAATAGAAAATGAACTCAATTTTCACTTTTGAAATAGAGTTTACTCACCTTTTCAAAGTGATAGAAAAAATGTTATGGGATATGTTATACATATATGTTTAAGAAAGTACCCCCATCCTGAAACAGGATATATTTTTTGCATTTATTAAGAGTTTTTTTTTTTTTAAATCAGCTTGGCACATATAAAAACAAGAGGAGTGACACGAGATAAAGAAGCGATAAAGGGCACGTGGGTATAGAAATAAGATAGAAATAAGATAGACTTTCTTGTTTGTCTAGCCTTCCTTTGAACTTCTACCTTAGAATTTAATGTAGCTAGAGTAACTTTCCATGATCCTCTTCCACTGGAGAATATGGGGAATTACCAAGCTCTGAGACAAAGAAAGAGGAAGAAAAAACAAACAAAAGAAAGTGAACGCTGGAGCCTCAACAACAAGCTTTCCTAAGTCCTCTGTGACTTGCTCCTCTCTTAGCCGCCTATCAATCCATTTTCTTTTCCTCTGTGACTCCTGGCACTCTATTCTCTCTGTGGTGGTGGCACAGCTGATATAATGCTGATGCTCTTTCCCCGTTGTGTTGAAATAAGTGCACTGTGGTGCGACGAGGTGTGGAGCGTTGCCATAATGACAGAAACTGCAGCTGGAGAGCCTCTTCACAAACTCAACCCACCAGCTGGCTGCTGCAATGCATCAATGCTTTAATAGCCCTGCTATGTGCGATTCCAGATTGGCTGTAAAGACAATGTAAAGGGTATACACAGAAATTCTCTCACATCTGTAAACGCGTCGCCTAATCATACAAACGTCCGTTTCCACTATGGGAGTGCACGCGGTAGTTCAGATTGATGTCTTCTGTCATTTTTCTCAAACAGAGGATCTGGCGCGAAAAGAAATCTTGTTTGAGAAATTAAGATATAAGTTTCTATACATCTGAGTGCAGAGCTATCATCAGCTATGAGTGCTATCTGGGGAATTATTTTCCTCAGCTAGCACTCAAGAAAGCACTTTCTCAAGCACTCAAGAAAGCGTTGGCCAGATAGCGTGGTCAACACTTTGTTGAGGTTTCTAATCCTGGTTAGTTAGATTCTAAATTTTTACTGGCAAATTCTATTCAAATTGAATTGCCCTAGCACCAGTTTCACTTGGTTATGTTCTATGTGAAACAAATTCATCACGACCACACCCCTCAATAACAAAAACGCATGAAATATTTTTATTGTGCCATTTCTCCCACATGCAGAGCTATCAAACTTGCAGTCCAGAGTAATTGTGATAGTTATTATTTCTAATGGGACAGAGTGCTGCCTTTGGTTGTACAAGGGCAGTGATATAAAGTTGTCCTAGCTTTATATCATATAGATAAGATAGATAAGAAGAGGAGAAAGGATTGCTTGTGGGTGTGGATGCTGTGTTCTTGGCATCCCTCTCCTGATGCATTTTTTGGCATTTAGTTGACTAAAAGTGCTCACAAATGTTACTGGTTGTAAGTAGTGCTGTCTAAATGTTCTTGGATGGCAAGTGAAAATGGCTTTAGGGAGCTAGGTAGCAAACCATCCACTACAGCTGTTTCTGCCTCTGAAAGCAAATCAACAGCGATGACCCTGATCATTAAGGATGCTGATAATATGCCAGTTCAGTCAGTTCAGCAAACTGCAAGTATTCAGTGTTCTCCAAGTAAGACCAAAACAGCTGCGGAGACAGATATGAATACATTGATTGCAGCGTTATGGCTAGGAAATGTACATGTTTACAAATGTGACTATAATACTGATTTGAATAAAAGAAGTAAAGGGGCACTCTCCAGCTGATCTCCGAAGCTGCTCTCAGTGGTTTACATTTTATCATTAAGTGATAGTTTTATCCAGACACTTCCCTCTAACCCCTGATAACAGAAAACAAAACTCTACAACAAACATCCTCCAACCCTCTCGGTCAACAAAAAGGAGCAGTTCCACCAATGGTTTTGCCCCACTCTCACCTCCTTGCATCTGTTATTGTGTTCATTTTCAGGTACAAAGTTGTGTTCTTGGAGAAAGTCTTATCTTCACTGATGTGGCATTTCCCCTCCAAGTTAACTCCGCTTTTTATTTATCACTACCTGCATTCAGCTCCTCCAGGAGGAAAACTTCACGATAAAACTTCACAGTTTGATCAGGTTTGGAATAATTTCTTTTTCTGTTGTGCCTCATTAGAATCACACTGCTGTGCCGCTCACACAGCAGTGGTCGAGCATATGGTCATACCCTTGTAATTCCATTCCTCGGTGCTTTATATCTTCGCAGCGCAGAATGACAGTGCCATTTCATTTATAAGTGGAAATGAAGTCTTTAGGTGTATTAAAATAGCTAGAGGCACTGATGTAGTGACTCCAGAGGAAATTATCTCTGGCAGAAATTGCAGAGGGAACTTGTGATACCAGCCGAATGTGTCTCGATCTCGGAAAGCGTTTTGTTTCAAACTTGATTACATTACCACTGCGAGAAAAGATGCAAATAACTGTCAAATGTCTTTATTCTGAGTGCGATAGCCTTAAAAGAAAATGAGAAGAAATAATTGATCTGCAGGCCATTACAGTTACATCTTAAACAGGTACCCAAAACTATAAGTCACAGAGCTTCCAGGGAGGAGAGCCCAGGCACTTTTACAGTTTTAAACATCTTAAAGAAGCATATACCAAGCTGAAGCAGTTAAACGCCTTTAGCAGGCAGCACCTGAAGTTTTGCCGCTGCAAGGGATTATTCCAAACTCCAACACTGTGTCTCATTAGTAATCCCTCTTTGTCATTTCAGGGTACTCAGCTGCTTGCTAGAGCATACTGTCATCGCCATTTCATTCCTAAGTATCTGTGAAGCTCCCTGTCCATTAAAGCACACACACATGCTGTAAGCATATGCATGGCATGCATGTGCACATGATCACCCCCCCCCCCTCCCCTCACACACACTCAGAGGTTAACTGTACATAAACAGCTCACAGATGAAAAATGTCTCTCATTAGAGGGAAGATTACAAATCAGACAGCTCACTTAAACACACTCACTGTGTAAACAGATATCTGCAATCTCGTCACTGTTGTGTAGAGTACCTACTGCCTATTAATTTGAGCCAGGATGAATTTTGTGTAATGCTTCTGGATTCATTACAAAATGACACCTACCATGCACACAAATTATTAGACACACCATGCTGAACCTTAAGCCACCTCATGGCCTAAAGTTTTTGCTTTAATCTGTTTTCTTTGCTTTCATCTGTGGCTCCCTTTTAAGACTGAGGGGGATTTGCAGGGTAAATATATCACACTGAGATCAGAGTTCATACTTGAACATGAGTTAACCTCTCTCTTTCTTGTCTAGAAAGCACAACTTTCAGCGTGGCTGAATGCACATTTCTTCATAGGCTGTAGCCTGATCGTCCCATCTCTGCGGGACAAAATCGTGGATGTGCTTATTCAAATTGTACATCCACTACAGTCAGTACAATTGTTGTTACTTTAAAAAAAAAAAAAAAAATCTAACTACAAGTAACTAGTTGATTGCTGCTTAACAGGAATGCAGTGAAAGAAAGGAATGGTGTCTTTTTAAAGGGTCCCAGAATGGAGTACAAGGCATTACCTGCATTACATTGTCACAGGTGTATACAGTCAAGTGCCTAGCCACGCAGCCTGCATTTACAAACAGTACTGTCATAGGATGCAACCACGGCAACAAGTCGCCATGCTTGTGAAATTTCTTCCCTCTTAGATATTCCACAATCAGCTGTAAGTGTTATTATTGGAAAATGGAAATGTTTAGGAACCACAACAACTTAGCCACGAAGTGGTAGACCACATAAAGTTGCAGAGCACGGTGAGCGGATGCGGATGCTGAGGCACAAAAGTTGCCAGTGCTCTGCTGGCTCAATAACTGCAGAGCTCCCCGGGCATTAACATCAGCACAAAAACTGTATACTGAGAGATTCATGGCATGAGCTTCCATGGCTGAGCAACTGCTGTAGGCGTAAAGTGTAGGTGGCCCACTACTTTTGTCCATACAATGTTTGTCAAAGTACATTTTGTAGCTTGATTGCAAAGTAATGCGCATATGAATAAAAAGAAAAAAAGACCAGTGGAAGACTGCCTTTTTGGGGTTTTGGTCAGCTTTACCTGATCAAAATCCAGTGAAAATGAACAGGTGTATTCCGTATGATAGTTAGGATTTATAGAAAACCAAAGCATCTGCTGTTATCCCATCTAGCCCAAACTCTTGTTTACTATTCATGCTATAATAAATTCCTGAGAGCTGTTCACAGGAGAGTGCCCAGTCCGTGGCAGCCCAGAACAGGTACCTGGCTGTTTGTTTGAAAAAGTAATGGTTTGCTACTGAGAGCCCTATGTACACATACAACCTGTATAATGGTCTCCTAACCGCACAAGCCAGTATTAGCTGTGTGTAGAGGATGATTTGCTGGCGGTGAACCTGTGTGATTATGGTCTACAGACAGGAGGTCTGTTGATAAATTGGTTTTGCGGGACAACAGCAAGCACATCAAAGTGTAAACATCCCACAGCACATATACACAAATGCATGCAAGTACACACTTGCACACACTATACAGATAAGATCAGACAGCAGTCTGGCCTAGAGACACATTGTTTACTACTAGATTAACCTGGCCAAAGCTTTAGAGGGATTAGTAAGCAGTGTGCGCCTTTACAGAAGTCAACACAACCAATGCACCAACACAAACCACAGCCCAATCTACAGACCTGTCTTTGTATCTGCATGCAAGTGGCAGCCATTCCATAGACTGATATGATCTCAGGAGTGCAGCAGGCTCATTTGTACATGAACATGCTTGTGTGTGCTGGGATGAGAAACAAGCAAATGGAGCAAGACAATTATCTACATCCATCACTTCAGAAACTCATTTAGCCAATTAAAACTGTTACAGGCTGACATTTAGGTGCAATGATCCCATTTTAATAATTAAGACTGTCACGCACGCATACATACACACACACATGCATGCACATGCACACAAACACACGCGCACATGCACACGTGCACACACTAAGCTGTTAAAACGGTAGGATCAGAGCAATAATGTAGTTGTCTCATAATATAATGACATGTCCTTGTTGAAGATCAAATCTCATTCATCCTGATTAGGTATTTGTGTGTTATATTTTCTTGGGTGTGTGTGAGGTGGAACAGAGGACACTAGCCTTTTCAGAGTTTACTCTTCTGTTTTCATGCAACACCCAATAACAAATGTCACTCTGCCTTCTGTTATCAGACATCAGTCACCCTTTGGAGACGCTTTTCTTTATTCCACTTCTTAACTTCACCCAGCCTCCCTTCTCTTTCACGCATGAATACGCTATGAATACACGATCAGCTATGCTTTGTTTCTTTTTTCAGCAAAAGATGGTGCAGCGTGAGAGATGCCACAGTGTGCAACCCGACCAAAAATAGGCTCAAAAACGTACAAAAGCTGAAGAAAAACATTTATATGAAGTTGGCAGCCAGAGTATTTAGAATAGCTGTTCAGTTTACTTTGGAAAACAATGTTTTAAAAGTTTGTTTTTTGGATCACATGTCAATTTGAATACCTTCTCGAGGACATTAGAGGGCTTTGCCTGGTTTGGGTTCTTTATTCCCAGCTCCTGTTTGCCGGTCAGGTGGTTTGTGTTCTCACTGTAACACTTAGAGCATCGTAATTCTGTGCTGTTAGGCACACCACATGGGCCTTCTGGATATTTGTTAATAACGTCTTCAGAGTGATAGAATATTCTACGTATATTATCTGAGCAACTGGTTGGATAATTAATTTACAAAATAAATGTATTTGAAATTAGTCATGGTCACTGAAAAAAGTATTGTAGTGTTTGCAAAGGGTTACATCTAAATATATTCTAATTTTCTCTTAAATTAAAATGTGTAGAATATTTGAAGAATATAATCTTGTTGTATTGCATGCTTTTGCTGTGCAGGAATTCCTTCTTTATCATATTTGTGGACAACGTGGATTAGTAAAGTTATTGTTGTGAATTTCTGGAGTAGGCACTGAAATTTAGTGTCTTTTTTATTTTAATATTCTGTGACGTACAGTATCAATGTATCTGTGATGTGCACCTATGTGTGAAGTCCTCCTTCCAAACACTGATTACTTGAAGCAAAATAACACATGTTCTATGATAATCATTTAAAAGAGGAGGCAGAAATGGAAAACGGGAAAGAGGAGGAACACATGATGGGTTTCCAGCATAGAGCACAGTTAACTTTCCAGTAATAGTGTCTGCTGCATTACAAAGTTACCTGTTTTTAGCAGTTTTACAGCTAACATTATTGCAAAAGATCAATAGATGCTTATATTTGGCTCACTGGCAACAGAGAAATGTGCTTTGGAATGAAATCTACAAGTGGGCGTTGAGCATATAGGCCACGAGCATATTTTTCTCTGTTTTTTGTTTTTCTTCTCGGGTCTCACCTTCCTCTTCCGTATTTCCTGCTGCTTTAAGGATTTGATTCTAAGCCAGTCGTGCAGATCAGATAGTTTTCAGTTTTCTCTGGAGCATTTAAAGCATCATAGTGTTGGTGAGAGCACAGCCTTCTGTCTTCTATAAACAATCTGCGGCCGCTGTTTTACTGATTTCAAACATTAGACCTGCAGTGAACAGAGTGATACAGCTGCCGGTGTTACCTCTGCCGGCAGACGTTTTTCCCTATTCAGTGTTGAGCTTCTGTCTCAGTCTGTAGTCATTTCTCTTATTAGCCTTCCTCTCTCTATTTTCTTCCTTTTATTTTTCCCACTGACAACTGGAGTGTTGGTAGGTGCCGTTTTCACTGCTCGAGACCTTAGTCTGTTTCCGACTGTCCCTTTCTCTGCATTTGCCTCTCCTCTGCCCCCCTTCATCCTGCGAGGGTTTCGCTGTGATTGCATCCTCTCGTTCTGAAGGAGTCGCTGCCATTTCTTTCTATGCTCTGTCTTTATCGTTATTGTGCTTTGCTTCACTTTTTCTTTCCAAGTGCCTGAGGAGTAAAATCAGTCGCAGCCAGAACAATAGCGCTGTCGGTCCTTTTCATTCTGTGGTGTTGTTTTATTTTCTGTTCCTCTCTTATTGACTCAAACTTTTTTCTCCTTGTTTCTTCAGCAGATCCTCAAATCTTCTCTAGTGGTTACTACCACCAAAGAAAGATAGGTAGAGACTAACGGCAAGCAAGAGATAACGTGATAACTTGCACCTCTTACATTAACCGTAATGTATTTATGTAACATAAACACTGAAGATAACCTTTAAAGGTCAGATCAAAGAGGATGAGTAGGATTGAGTCACTTGTAAGGGAGGCTGGGTCCATCTTCCTGCTCTCAATTAGGAGGAAGTGTTGCCCAGGTGTGAAAAGAGAAAGTCAGAAAAAATGTCAACATTTTTAAAGAATCCGTAGGTCCCCTGTGAAACTTTATTTGAGCGGTTCCTGTTGTATTACAGCTTATGCAAACACAAAAACACCTTCCACTGAAAAATGACTTCATTAGTATTGGTTTCTACTACATGAAATGATCTTATAATATAGTGACCTCGCTATGATCTCTGCGCCTCTATTACTCACAGTAATAGCTTACTTCATGAAAAGATGGGAACAAAAAAAGCTTGTGTGTTTCTTCTTACAACCGCTCGCAGTGGATGCCCCTCTACAGAAAGCAATTCTACAATCCTGTAGAAACCTGATCCCATTCTGCCTTTCAACTTTGACATGGCGGAAGTAACAATGAGTCATGAATTTCTAGTGGCTTAAGATGTTTTAGGACTCTATCGGATAGACATAGACACAGACACAGAAACACACACACACTGCTTACAGATTTGATACGGGACAAGACCCATCTTGCATCTTAATAGATCCATCAGTCTAATTCCGTGCAGATGAAGCAAACTATGCACGTAATCCACGTGCCCTTTTCCCCACCCACGTCCTTCAGTTCTTCCTGGGTGATCCTGAGGTGTTTCCAGGCCAGTTGGGGTATTTAATCCCTGCACAATGTTTTAGGTCTGCCACAGGGTCTTCTATTATGTGGATGTGCTCAGAATATACCTTCACAGGGAGGTGATGTACCCAGCAGATCAGATACCCCAAAATGTGGTGTCCTTGAAATTCAAAAAACAGTAATTCTGCTTTGAACCTCTTCCAAATATCAAATCTGAGATCACCTACCACTGTGTCAAAAAGCAATCCAGGCATGATGTGACTTCTTAAAGGGAATGTTTGCTGATTTCACACACCAATGTCTCTTTTTAGGCATTTGAGGTTCCACTGCAAACCTAAAGTATGGCTCTAAAGGTTGCTCTAAGACAACGTTCATTAGCTTTGTGATTACAAGTTTGAAAATTAGGTTACGTGTGTTGAGTCAGAATGAATGGAGCTTACCAGATCTGTGTAGCCTGAGACTGATCTCTGTCTGAAGCTTGTTCAAAGTTGCATTTGCTCCTACTAGCATAACACACCTGAATCTCTGTCTAGACTGTTGATAGTTGAGTTGCATTGTTGTTAATTTAGGCACCATATTATATTAAGAAAATGGGTCTCATTATGCTGCATTTTAACCTAACCCAGAAGATGCCACAATGCTGCTGCAGTTCAGCAGACCTTTAATAATGAAAGGATGATTACCTACAAAGAATAAACATGAATAAAAACAAAGACAACAGGAAGAAGACCATAAACCAACCACGCCAATGGACTGTCAGATTTTGTCTTTTCCCCTAAATTAATGTTAGTAAGCTAAATTAAAGGAACCATAACTCAGCTCATAATTAATAAACAAAAACTGCAAAAGCAGCAGAAGGAAAACGTCAGTGCTGTTGGAGAGAAGGGAGGAAAAGAGAGGGGCCCAAAGCGCCAACTGCCAACTCCATGCTCCACCTTTTCTGGCTTTATATGCATGCCACTGAGGCTTCTGCAGCCAATCAGCACTAGGGATAATTCAGAGGAGAGAGCAGATTAATGAGGATGACAGAAAGACAACAGAAGGATAACAAATGTGTATGCATAACAACTATATTAAAGCACAGCAATGCTAAACCATTGCAGTATTTTTTTTTAATATGTGAAAGTAATAAGAGAACCAGTCCTGAGATCATTGATCGAAGTTGAAAGGTAAAGGTGAAATGGATTGTTGCTTCATTAAAATTACTTTATTACAAATTGAAAATGCACTTGACTAACCAGCAAGAATGCAGACACATCACAGCTCTGATTATAAAGAATATTAAAAGCACCAGGTGGCCTTGACCCAACTCGGATCTTTTAAAATCTTCCTTGGCGTTTTTTGTCCTTTTTCCTGGTTAACATGTAGCCTTTAGCTAGTTTTCTTTGTTCTGATTGCTGATTGCTCTTTTGGCTTTTGAATGGAAGTGGTTTTGAGCTGCTTGCTTTGCATAGCCATTCCTCCCATTCTGTTGCAGTGACAGTGATGAATTTTGGTCCTCCTGCTAACACAGATAGAAATGCCTCATATTGTAACCTTCATTCTTAAGAGGAAATTGTCAGCCTGTGTAATTGCGTGTGTCTGTCTGCAACATAAAGTAAATAACTGAAAGCAGATTGTGTCCGTCGTGTTTTTTGGAATGCCTGTTTATATCGACTACATCACCAGTTTATATTTCACATGTATATTTATCTCAGTAAGACACTGAATGACCATATGGTGATGTTCAGATATTGATATCAAGACACCTCGATTCAAAAATATCAACAAAACAGACACACAAACACACATAACTGCTGAGTCTGTGTTTCCATAGCTTCAAACAACATTACACTGACTCACATTCATTTCCTGCAGACTTACTAAAAACATTACTGTAACTACAACTTGGCAAACCTTAAATCACTTTAATCTGAGCCTAACTCTAACCTTTCACCAAGCTTCACAACATACAGTGAGATTCTATTACAAATCAAATTTACAGTACGTCCCCACAAGATAAGTAAGACCTGCCTGACCACCCACCTGCGCACACACACACACACACACACACACACACACACACACACACACACACACACACACACACACACACACACCCGCGCCC
>JAVDPK010001459.1:422612-433552 GCA_034780415.1 Cichlasoma orientale | reverse complement strand
ACACACACACACACACACACACACACACACACACACACACACACACGCGCGCACTCAAATGCTTACGGTAAGACAGGAATCCATTATCAGTATGGAGTAGCCCAGAGAGAATGTGAGTGATGTGGTATGAGTGGGTGGGGTGCTAATGTGAATGGATGCTTCTCATATATTGCATCCAGCCACCAGTCAACTGAAGTGATGACTTTGTGCATTCACGCTGAGCGGAGGACTTCCTGTGATCAACTTGGTTATGGTATGATGAATGCGAGTCAGAACGACTTCATTTTGGGGAGGCGAGGTGCTGGAAGCCTCTGCGGCAGCCTCTGTGATGGCTCTGTTTTTACATTTAGCTAGGAAAAACTTTCACACTGATAGACTAGCTGGAGCTTCTCATGCAGTAATAATCAAAGTTCATGTCTGGTTTGTTTCAAATTGCTGCATGCTGTTGTCGTTTATTCACATAAAGTCTTTACATCCTATTTATTTCTGCTTTTAAGAATTTTAAACCAGTTCCAAAAAGACGAGCATTCAGTCACATTTAAATCCACATTCCAGGGATCTAATGATTGGTTTCTTTTGAATGCACTAACCATGTCAGTGGTGAACATTTAAATTTAATAATTAGTGTTTTATCCTCACTACAAAGACCACTTCCTCTGCAATTTCTTTGACTGATCAATTAAAAATTTTAAGAATTAAAACCAGCAATTTTTTAAACCATAAAAAGCCCTGACTAATGTCTGCAGTCTACCTTGTGGGCTGCGCACAATCACAACAACCTCCATCAACAATGCAGGGCAGCTTGCCCAAGAGGAAAAATCTGCTTCAAAAAAGGTCTGTGAATCACTCTGCTCTACTTGTAGAGCCTAAATGCTGTGAGTGCATTGTAATAACTGAAGGCAACTTAGAAAACTGCTGTGGTCATACATTTTGGTGCTGTTTTAGAGAATGAATCAAAAAGAAACAGCAAAAAAAAAAATAATTCTGAATCCAGGACTAATGTTTGATTTCTGCAGAATAATAGATGCCACACTTTAAAGAACAATTAGGATTTAAATGCATTTAACCAGTAGTTCAGTTAAGTGAATTTCTCTTTACTGATATAAGATATTTCTTTGTAGATTCTATGGGATCTTCTTCTCTCCCCTCCCCCCATCATCTTAACATTTTTTAATTATATTTTTAATCAATATTAAAAATATAATATTGATTAAAAATATGTCAAAGTGACTAAAATTATTTGTAGTCACTTTGACAAACATAATTTTATCCAAGCCACCTGCCCTTGGATTAAATTTTTCGTCCAAATGCTAATTTTATACTTGAGAAATGATTTTGAATATCTCTGGAGGAATGTTCTTCCAGCAGTCTGACTTTTGTGTCTGAGAATCTCCAGTAGGGCAGTTACTGTATAAGTCTTTCTGAAAAGCCTCTCAACAGTGAATGAGAGAATTAATCATTCTTCGCTACCCCTTAGTTTTCTTCAGCTGGTGCAAACATTTGTCTAAGCCAGCCAATAATCTCTGTTTCTCCAGGAAATGGTCCTCGTGATTCCACAGAATTATATGCACCATAAATTGTAAGGTCATGTGTTATGAAAGAGGGGATCTGATCTGGTATTATCAAGTAATATTTCCACTTCATGGGCTGACTTTCACTGCTGCTTCACACGCTCATGGATCATCAGATAAGGCAGCGCTTTGACAGGGAAGCTATTGGCTGGCAGTGCCTGTGGAGACTCAGGCACTCCACAGCTCATGCTGGCAGCATGCATAAACACACACACACACATACACCTGCACACACCACGAAAACACACAGATGCTCAGACACAGGATTTATATGTTCAGTGCAGAAAGACAAAGAGCTGTATTGGCATGTAATAACTCTGTCACAGTTAACCCATTTTCTTGTTGTCTACATAATGGACATATGAGTGGGGTGGCTCTGGCTTGGTGGTTGAAGAGATGACACAGTTCATGCATTGATCCCTGGCACATTCTTTCCATGTGCTGAAGCACCCTTGATGCAGATACTGAAACCCAAATGGGTACCAATTAGTCCAGGTCAGGCAAACAGCATGCATAGGTCACTGCTGCTGGTGTCAATGAGCTGGTGAATGAGTGGAACATTTTCCCAAATGGTACACACATGTTATACTTATTCAAATTTCACAGAAACAAAGTCATAGTCATAAAGTAAGAGCATGATTTAGCATTTCACACATTTTAGATTTGCTTGTTAGAGCTGCAATGATGAGTCAATCAACTGAATGACAGAAAAGTAAATTAATAAATGTTTTGATATTCCAACAGCAGTGTTACTCTCTTTTGTTTTTTTTTAAAGCAAAACGATGAAATTTAGCTGTCTATGGTCACAAATTTAAAGGTTTGGCGAGTGATAATCAAATGATTATGTTTTAACTGTTGATCAGAAATACAATAAATGCAAAATACTTGAAGATGTGAGCTTGGTCTGTACTATTGATGGCCCAATCCAGCTTTCTGTGGTTCTGATCTGATACCCATAACTCGGCTGTGGGCATCTGCTAATTCCAATGTTAAATTAATAATCTATATTCCTCAGAATACTCTGGGAAACACTCTCTTATGTTATGTTGATGTGAAACATAAACCTCAAATCAAACAGGCTTCATAATTATAAAATCTTATTAGTTAAATAATACGTGAAAACCGGCCCGGGATAAACAGTGAAAAAATCAAATTTTAAAAATGTATTGGCGTTATTCATCTAATTTATTTGCACTGGTCTTATTTCAGATCAGAATGAGTGTCATTAGGCTGCAAACTGCTGTCATTTACACTCACAGTAGCTCCTCGTTTCTCCTCCTCACTCACAGGTATGACGCTGACAGGAGAAAGATGAAGTGCAATAATCACACTGACAACATCATGTTATGCTAACATAAGTATAATAAACGCTTAACAACAGATGACACTTTGAACATGATGACAGTGAAAGTAAACAGAGAGCTGGAGAGAAAGCGTTGTGGTTGTAGTGTCTCACTTTAACAACAGTTTGCGGTTAAGTATAAAACTTACATACAAATAGAAGCTGTTGGTGTAGCAGCATGAAATACCTCCAAACTGCTGTTAGCTTAGAGTTTTTAATGCCTAACTTTAAACTAGTTTTTAATGGCTGAACCTAACCAAGTGACATATTTCTACTTAATAATGTATTAAAAACAAAACATGCAAATTATGTGTGAAAAACTGTGACATTTACAGATACAGCCACTTACGTAGAATCACCACCCCGAGCCAGCTGACTGCCAACTGCCAGCCAGTTCCCAGCTGCTGAGAGTCCCCTCTCCTTCTCCTGGGGGGTGACACTCTGTGACTTTCATTCCAAGAGGTGGCACTTTCTTCACAGAAACGTGTACGGTTTCATACTGTTTTGATAGCTTTCATATTGATGTATTTTTTTTTCACCCGCTGAAATATAGTCATTACAAGCAGTTGATCAAGTTTTGAAAACATACTTTAAGAAGTTTGTAGTGAAGTAAAAATCAGATACTGGTACTGTGACAGATGCTTACTTTAATTACACAAAAAGTGAATGAGTGAATAATATATATATATTTTTTGTCAATTTTCAACCAATAAATCATTAAGTTGACCTTGAAGACCTTAGTGGATGTAAGCCAAATTTGAATTTATTGTTAACGTGACTCCACTCAACACCCCTACAAAGTTTTATTAGAATTCATATAAAATGTTTAGAATGTTTACAGACAGAATGACAAGCACGGACACAGACACACTATCAAAAACAACCTCCTCAGTGGAGATAATTAAAATAATAATAATCAAAAAACAAGAACTATTTTAAATTGTATTGTTAGGCACTAGCAACCTGTCACAAAATAACATCATTTGTTTGCATTTATTTTTTTGAATCTATAAAAATGATAAAAGATAAAAGATAGCACAGTTTGGAGTGTGTCCTTAATAAAATTTGAGGAAAGTGGAGAATAAAAGAAGAAGTGGCAGGCCTAAAAACACATCTGCAGCAGATGAACAGCATCTGAACGTCATGTCCTTAAGAAATAGGAAGAAATCCAGCAAAGACCTGAGACAGGACCCTAGAGATGCATCTGGTCCTTCAGCTGATCCATGTACTGTTCACTGAAGCCTGCGTGTGCATGTATGTGTTTAACTTAACTTTGATCAGATGTTTGGATTGAGTTTTTGGAGACAGCGATGACGTGTTTTGAAATGTGAGATAACACTGTGAACAGTACTCACAAAACTAAGCACAATCCATGCTACTCAAACTCGGGTTTCTGGCATGGAATGATGACTTACTCCTCCTCCACCTCCAAATACAGTTTTTCTTGGCTTTTAATCAGTACATATGAGAGCAGACTGATGAAAAGTTCATGGACATAAAAAATCTAAGACTGGATTGTGGAGTGATATCTGATGCAAGTATTGCTAGTCTGTGCAAAAATAAATTTCTATACAAAACAATAATTAAATAGTAATAAACTAATCTAAAGCTCATTCAGCAAAATAAAAATTGTAATCTTAGTTGCAGCCTTAGTATGTAGCCCATGGTTCTGGCAAATCTGTAAGCTAACCGCACAGACGTGACCTTTAGAATTGTGACACCTGATCTGAAACTCAGATTTGCTGAAAACTCACCAAAAAACAGCTTCATCAACACACTGCTCTTAAAAGCTTTGTGCAGATTTAGATTCTTTTTTTTCTCTTCTTATTGTCAGAGGCTACATCACATGATCAGAGAACAACTGGGACATTGTGAAAAGACAAGATGAAAGCACAAATGAGTCTTGTTTTCACCAGTGTTCTTTTTAAGGCAGTCTAAAAGCACCCAAAAGAAACTCTCAGAGTACAACCTCCGAGAGAGAAATGACCTTGAGGTTTGCCTTAAAAAAAAAAAAGATTTTTCACAGTCTCTTTCAGGGTGGGGGCCTTTGAAGTCATGATTGTTCTGGCTGAAACATACTCGGTGTCTTTTGTACATTATGATACCAGTGCTGATGGCTCCAGGAAATGTCTGGTCCCAAATGGAATTCTCTGTTGAATTCAATTTATGTGTGTCTCAGTCTGCTCTGGGGACCACTAGCTTCATAGCATACTATACAATGAAAAAGATATATAGCACGGATGTTTCATCCTGATTTCTGCAACGCCCAGCCTGGGGCCCAGGACTGAAATGAACAGGAAGAAGATTGCCTCGTGCATAAGTAAGAGCGCTGGTAGACGAAACTGTTCTTTCTTGCTTCTCATATTTTTAATTCCCTTAATGTTATTTGTTATGACCTTTTCATGAGTGCACCATGATTAAAAATATCAGCTTTGTTTTGACGCAATGACAGCTTCAAACTGTGATCTGATAACGTCACAAAAGCATCACAGTGCAAAACGGGAGTGCAGCCAAAGTTATAAAGTTCATATATTGTGTCCTGAAGGTTGATAAAACTTAATTTAGAAAAGGTACGGATGCCTTTCAATCACAGAAACTGCTTTTACTATGATAAAATATTTGAAACACAGGAACGTATCTGTTTACTTTTTTTAATCTCCAATCAGCAGACATTATAAAACACACCAGATTATTTGAATAGGAAAGACCGTTCTGCTGCAATTAACTCAGTGAGCTGTTTTGACCTGCAGTTCTGTGTAATCGATTGCAAGGCGCTCTGTGAAGAAAAGAGTGATTCAGGAAAAGAGACAATATTGGCCTGTAAGTGGATATCGCACTGGACAATCCTAAAAAAAAGCTTGTAATATTTTATCTTGGACATGTTGTAATACTTCTTCCTGAAAGATGCTGCTGTGTTGAGTAAATTGTTAAGGGCGAAATGGAATGCAATTATGCCTTCTGACTGCGCTGTTACGTTTCCATTTTCAACATGTTTCTGCACATGGAATGTGCAAATGATTAAGTAGGCTATTTATTTCTCTGCTTGTCTCACTGCTTGTTTCATGAATTAAAGCGGTTGTATGTGAATTTTGTTCTTAGTCCCACGGCGCACCTAATGCACTGTTTGCTGTTGTCTTTTGCTTGTTTTATGTCATCAAGAAAAATGCACGCTGTATTCATTGCATCTTCACCTCTGTATTCGGTGATTGTATAATGGCTGAACGAAAAGATTGGTTCAATTTACGATTTTTATGCAAACTTGATTTGCATAAAAGCACAAAATGACACCAGCCGCTCCCAACAACAGACAAACTAATTTGCATGTTAGTACATGATTGGGTAAGCGCTGACCATCTGCCTGACATTACAAGAGTGACTGGATGAGTGCATTTGATGACAATTAGGCCACACTGCAAGTCTAGTGCCAAAAAAGACGTGGCGAAGACATTTTGTACAATTACCTGAACATCTTGTCCAGAGTGCCCTCTTATGAGAGAGTCTACCTTTAGCAGCACTTGGTGAAGGATAGTTATCTTAAAATGAAGCTGTCTTTTGAAGTGCCATCTAACAATGCTGTCAACCTGTCACCGTGACTTGGGAAAAAAAGAAGCCTCATCTCGAGTTCTAACAAAAGTGCACTCTGTCAGGTTTTGCATGCATTCAGACAAAACTGAAGTTCTTGTACTTGGTCATAAAAATCTTTGAAACATGGTGTCTATAACCAGATACTTTAGATGACATTACCTTGGCCTCCAGTAACACTGTGAGGAATCTTGACGACAGTTTTGATCAGGATGTGTCCTTCAGCTTGCACATTAAACAAATGTGTAGGGTTGCCTCCATTCATTTGCGCAGTACCGCTAAAATTAGAGTATTCTGTCTCAGAGTGATGCTGAAAAGCTAGTTCATATATTTATTATTTCTAGGCTGGACTATTATACTTCATTATTATCATTTCGCTCTAAAAGCTCCCTGAAAAGCCTTCAGTTGATCCAAAATGCTGCAGCTAGAGTACTGACGGGGACTAGAAAGAGAGAGCATATTTCTCCCATATTGGCTTTTCTTCATTGGTTCCCTGTTCAATTCAGAATATAATTTAAAATCCTTCTTCTCACATACAAAATCTTGACAAATAAGGCCCTGCCATATCTTAAAGACCTCATAGTACCTTATTATACTAATGCCGGGTTTCCATTAGTACCTACTCAGCGTGGATCGAATCGACTTGGTGCGACTCGCCATGGTCTTGTTTTGTTTCCATTGCAACTAGTACCATCTCAATGTGGGTGGAGTCGATATAGCGACACGGGCAGTAGTCTCTTGACGTAATTTGTATGTGACTCAAAACACAACACAACAATGGATGAGACAGAGGCAAGCTAACATAGCTAATGCCAGTTTACTATCATCATCATGCATAAGTCCACCATACAATGTTTTAATGGAGGAAGGTTATCATTAAATATTAAAATATGAATGCTGTGTGCACATTTCAGATCTCTTGTTGCAAAACTACCGCTGCAAACCATCAGTCTGGGCATTCAGCCGAGCCTCCCAGTGCTTTGTGTGCCTCTATTTTCTTGCTGCCGAGTTTTAAAATCGGCACGGTTGATTCTGGTGAAGAAGTCGCTCTCGTGACTCAGCTAGTGATGACACTCCCTGGCCAATCAGTGACATGCTGTTCTTCCACGTCACATTTTCGGATCGCCACGGATCGCTTGGAATCCCAGCTGAGCTGGTACAAAAAAAGTTGGGTTTTCTGTGTAATTATTGTAGGGTCTTTACCTTGCAATATACAGCGCCTTGAGGCGACTGTTTGTTGTGATTTGGTGCTATATAATTAAAATTGAATTGAATTGAAATATTGTAGAATTTTCAAAAGTAGAATAGGAGGCAGAGCTTTTGGCTATCAGGACCCTCTACCATGAAACCACCTCACAATTAGGATTCAGGGAAACAGTCTCTCTACTTTTAAAATTAGGTTTGAAACTTTCCTTTTTGATAAAGCTTGTAGTTATGGCTAGTCCAGCAGTTATTAAACTCTGGCTCTCTCCTGTAGTTAGCCTTTTGCCCTGTCTCCATCTGCTTTCTTCTCTATCCCCTCACCCCTAACGTGGCAGATGGCTGTCCCTACCTGAACCTCGTTCTGCTGGCTGAACAGCAACAGCAAGAGTAGCTCATAGGTCTATGAGCCAGGCTGTTGTGGTGGTGTATGGTTCTTCCACATGCTACTGAAACTCCTGTATGTTAAATGACTAAATTGTTAATTTTTTTCTTCAGACTTCAATCATCCAATCCAATAAACAACACCAAACAAGTCAAAAACAGAATAAGCTGTTTGGCATTGGCAACTCTGCTGCTCAACCCACAATCCTTTTTTTTTTTTTTTACAAATGTGGCACTATTTAAGGGGACATAAACAGGCTTTCCAAGGCCAGTCAAGTTCCTCCACAGCAAACTCGCCCATCCATGTCTTTATGGGCCTTGCTTTATGCACTCGTGCGCAGTCATGTTGGAACAGGAAGGGGCCATCCCCAAACTTTTCCCAAGATGGGAGCATGAAATTGTCCAAAATGTCACTTTCACTGGAACTAAGGGGCCGAGCCTAACTCCTGAAAACAACCCCAGACCATAATCCCCCCTCCACCAAACTTTACACTTGGCACAATGCAGTCAGACAAGTACTGTTCTCATGACAACCTCCAAACCCAGACTCGTCCATCAGATTGCCAGATGGAGAAGCGTGATTCGTCACTCCAGAGTCCAGTGGTGGCGTACTTTACAACGCTGCATCCAACACTCTGCAATGCACTTGGTGATGTAAGGCTTGGATGCAACTGCTCGGCCATGGAAACCCATTTTATTAAGCTCTCTACTCACTGACTAGACACTGAAGGCCACATGAAGTTTGGAGGTCTGTAGCTATTGACTCTGCAGAAAGTCGGCGACCTCTGCGCACTATGCGCCTCAGCATCCGCTGACCCCGCTCTGTGATATTACATGGCCTACCACTTTATAGCTGAGTTGCTGTTGTTTCCAAGCACTTTGTTATAATACCGCTAACAGTTAACTGTGGAATATTTAGTTGTGAGGAAATTTCACGACTGAACTTGCTGCACAGGTGGCATCTTATCACGGTACCATGCTGGAATTAACTGAGCTCCTGAGAGCGACCCATTCTTTCACAAATGTTTGTAGAAGCAGTCTGCATGCCTAGGTGCCTGACTTGATCTACCTGTGGCCATGGAAGTGACTGAACACCTGAATTCAATGATTTGAATGGGTGAATACGTTTGGCTATGTAACTGGTATGTAACTGAGTCAGCTAACTCACCTTAGTGGACTTCAATGATTATTTGTGTGTAAACTATATACTGCTCTAATTAATTCCAAAAAGGAATTGGATGTCATTAGTGCTCCTTATCGACTTAGAACCAACACAAAGGGTGAAAGACAATTGTCATTAAGACGCACAAATGTCACTACTGTGTGTAAGAAAAGCTTTAGTGAAGGATTTTAGTTATTTCACGCCATAAAAGATTTAAAAGTGAAGCTCCTTTCCTTTTTAGTACTTAAAGTATTAATATTAAAATTCAGATTTCTATTTCAGAGAGATTTCAAGTGCTCTTTGGCTTGCTGTTTTGTTTTGCAAACTGCAGCTACACTGTTTTTGTTCAGGCTCACAGCAATCTTCACAGCTTTGTAGTAGTAACATACAGCTGCTTTTTTTTGTGAAGTAGTTCTAATTAGCTCACTGTACACAACAGCACCTCCACAGCACCAATGTTACAGAACAGCTTAAGAACTGAGCAGGTTTACTTCCCCTGACAGTCAGTAGAGACCACAACAGAGATGTAAATAGGTAACACATTCGGCACATCTTCTTTATGGGATCTGGCACGATTGTGTTTAGCAGTGACATCTGCTGTGGCATATGTACCTGCAATATCATAAATACACACGTGCACAAACACACACATACTCCTATAATTCATTAATAATGTTTATAACTATCTGGATAATTCCTTGACAGAAAATATAATACCACAGAGACACAGCTAATAATAATGGAGAACTTTGGGTTGAAGCAATTTTACAGTTGCATGCTATTAATTAATTAGAGGCTGCTTTCAATGAGGAGGAGGGAGGCACACAATGGCAGATAGAGTGAGTATATTTGAATTTCTTTTAAGCAAAATGCCACCAATATCCTTTGTGGCTGGAGGGTGAATCTTCTCTTAATAACAGTGAAGTGTGAGTGAGGTTGTTGCCGTTTTATAATCAGCAACCTTCCCTTATCCAGGAAATTAATCTTAATATTCCTCCTCAAGCATGCTCTTTATAGCGGCACAATTTATATTCATATCATCACCTCGGGGAGTTCTTGAGAACAACAACTCACTACAGAGCAGCTTCACTGAAGCAATTGGACGCTATGTCTTGTGCACAAGAGCACTTTTGCGTGCAACCATCCATCTAACCTTCAGGCTCCACCTTTGGGTAAACCAAATTGTGTTGTAAATGCCAACTGGGTGGCTATCAATAAGGTGAAAGAAAAAGGTTAAACGAAGCAAGAATCTATTTAAAAAAATGATGCATGGACACAGTGAGGCAAATTAAAATCTTTATGTAAAAGTAGTCTCTGTGCTCCTCATGCTGTTGATTGACATGACAAGATTATGTCCTACTGCCCAAGACTATTCACCTCTGTTTAGACTCAGACAACAGTAAAGCCGTTTAACTTCAACTTCACTTTGTTACAAACTCTGAAATATAAAATGACTGCTGAGAGCTTTGCAGTTTTAATTTGATAGTTGGCATGTCTTGGATTTGCTTAGTCCATTAATGTATAGAAGAAATTTTTGAAGTACAAGCTTCAAGGTAACCAGTGACAACATCTATAAATATATATATATATATATAAAAAATCCCAGCTGGCCCCTACGGGCTGTCTTTTTGCCCTCCAAGCTCGGGTCCTCTACCAGAGGCCTGGGAGCTTGAGGGTCCTGTGCAGTATCTTAGCTGTT
>JAVDPK010001459.1:397583-409336 GCA_034780415.1 Cichlasoma orientale | reverse complement strand
CACACACACACACACACACACACACACACACACACACACACACACACACACACACACACACACACACACACCAATGTTGGCAGTTACCATACAAGGTATTAGAGTACCATTAGGAGGAGCTTGGGATTCTATGTCTTGCTGAAGACACTTTTGGAAGTGGAGGAGACAGCAATTGAATCATTAACTTTGCAATTAGTGAACAACCCACTCTACCACCTGAGCCACTGCTCAGAAAAGGGAGTCCAGCAAAAAGAACTGTAATGGTTTGGAGACAAAGCATAGATATTATGTTTGCAAAGAGACAATGCCACCAATTCATTTTAATTAAATTTAATTCAATTCAATTTTATTTTATTTATATAGCACCAAATCACAACAGTCACCTCAAAGCGCTTTATATTGCAGGTAAAGACCCTGCAAAAATTACAGAGAAAACCTAACAGTCAAAACGACCCCCTATGAGCAAGCACTTAGCAATAGTGGGAAGGAAAAACTCCCTTTTAACAGGAGGAAACCTCCAGCAGAACCAGGCTCAGGGAGGGAAAGACATCTGCTGCGACCGGTTGGGGCTCAGGGGACGGAGGCAGGACATAAGACATGCTGTGGAAGAGAGCCAGAGATTAATAATAACTAATGATTAAATGCAGAGTGGGGTATAAACAGAGTAAAAAGAGGTGAATGAAAAGAAACACTCGTGGGAACCCCCCAGCAGCCTAGGCATATAGCAGTATAACTATAAGCTTGAATGAAGTGCCATTTTTTTAAAGCCTGTCTTGTCTGGCAGCTTTTCCAATCAGAATTATGATCTGAATGCACTGTTGTGCTAAACACATTTGATTTTCCAAGCTGAGCTCTATAAATTCTCTATAGGCTCCTCTTGTTAGTGTTTTACTTTTTATTTTATTTATTCATTTGTGTTACTGTTCACATAAGTGTATTTGCATCATGGCAATGCCAGAGTTAACAGGCAGTGAAAAAAGCAAAAAAGCAAAAAAAAAAAAAAAGGAGAAATAGGGGAAAAAAGGATAACAAGAAGAAACACACAATGGCTCACCAACTGCTGCACCTGTAAAAAATAAATAAATAAATAAATAAAGAAAAAACACATACAAAAAAACAAACAGTACCTGGAAAAAAATACACACATATATATGAAAACCATGGCTACACAATCCAACAATCTTGTTGTGTTGTGGTGTGTGTGTGTGTTTGTGTTTGTTTGCGTGTGTGAGTAAGAGCATGTGGATGTCTGTCTTTGTCACAAAAGTACTTAATAATGAGGGCAGTGCGCTTATTAAATTCATTGTAGCCAGCCTGTCAGTTCTTTTTTTTTTTTTTTTATATAACTGTGACAGACTTTTTATGGATAGCAGAAATCCTAGAAACTCTAAACAGTTCATTTTTCAGCACAACACTGATTCCTCAATGCTATGTCAGTTACAATGCTTTGTTTATTCTCATCCCAGCCAAGTTTGAAACGGCAGGGATGAGAATGAGCACCTCTAAGTCTGAGGCCATGGTTCTCAGTCCAGGCTGGAAATGAATGGCTGCTCCAAGTGGGAGCCCTCCAAGCGCCAAGTATCTCGGGGTATTGTTCACAAGTAAGGGAAGGAGGGAGTAGGAGATTAACAGACAGATTGGTGCGACATCTAGAGCAGGGGCAATAAATTTTCCCAAGGGGCCAATGAGAAACTGGGACTGTTGTGGAGGGCTGGAAGCTCCTCCCTTTTTACGGTTATTTAGGCAATCTGTAGCATGTCTGTATCAATGTCAAATGTGTCACTTAGCATGTTCTTAGACTTAGCATGTGGTCTTAAGATATATCCACCCCTTCACCAGCTAGAGTTCTCATATCTCATATATCCTGAGTCAGTCCTGTTAGTATCAAGATTATAACTGTAGGTGCTTTTAACAAACTCAATTTTGGAAAACTATTTCATTAGAAGTCATATTGTGCAAAATGGCAACATGTATCCACAGTAAGTCATCTCCGTCGACAGCTGCAGGTTGCTCATGACTCACATGTGAAATGTGGTTGAGAGCATCATGTTTTTTAAGGTTTTCACATTAGGAATGAACTGTCAACCACTGAATTCAGCTGGTTTCATAGCTGAAAATCTACACTTGTTTGACTACAAGCTACCAGACTCTCTGTCTACAAAGGAGTTTTTTGTTTTGTTTTTTTTTTAGCTTAATTATGAAGTTTAGTATCTGTGCTCTGTTGGGCTCCTTTGAACAGCTAAATGAATTCTACTTTCAAACTAAAAGCAATGCTATTGTTTTCTTTGCTCCAAGCAAGGTCCATCACTCATAGAGATGTATTTGAGGAAGATCCATGTAGATAGGTTCCAGCTGTTGATGAGAGAGGACAATGAAAAGATGAAAGCTATTCTTCAAACAGATGCTTGGTTAAGTATGCACATATAACATTTTTAACAACACTTTGGTTCATTTGGCACCTTAATTAGGATTTCATGCTGTTTACTTTCACAGGTGAGGGCACAGTGGGTCTATATTCTGTAAATTGGATTAACCATACTAATTGTCGGAATTGAGCTTTTAATGCAGGTTCAAGCAGTAAGGGAATTGCCATTATAATTTTCTCTTCACTCTCTTCATTGCTGAATTCCTTACATTTACTGTGTGCTTAAATCACTGGGTAATGCGCACAAACCAGCCAAGTAAACAGCATTTGAACTATCTTAATTATTTTTGCTGTCATTTCAGCAGTGCAGTACATTGCACCACAGTATTTTCTCACTGCATTGAAAATTCCTAACATCCCTTCATCTTTGCATCTAATAAAATTCAATAATTTTCAATAAATTGCTGCATATTATAAAAATTTAGCAATTAATTAAAAAAAATGTTTAACCTTGTCCTCACTGAACAGTGATGATGTAACATGTAAAAAACAACAACAACACAACTTCAAAAACATATTTCAAAAACAAATAAAACTGATTGAATACTGTGTGTGTGTAAGTGTGTGTGTGCGCGGCGCGCGTGTGTGTGTGTGGATCAATAAGTGAGTACTTTCCAGAACTCTGCCAAGGTTGACTGTGCTATACTGTATAAATGTAGACCATTTACCTGAGTTTCAAAGTTTTCACATTTCCATGCCCTCCCTCCTTCTTTTTCTTTGGGCCACATCATGTTTTGAATGAATATGAAAATCTTGCTTCCTTTCCTTCCCTCCGTACTGCTCTCTACTACTGCTCTGTGTGTAGCTTCTAAAGTGAACCTAACATCATTTGCATTCTTAATAACTGGTCTTTCAAAGGTGCTCTGCTGCACAGCACAGACTAATGCAATGGAAAATACAATATAAACAAAAATATGCATAACCTGCTCTTTCTAGTCATCTCATCTGTGACCTGTTATTAAGACACTAGGGGGGAGGAGTAACTCTAAGATGCACTTTTCCAATTATTCACTTGAATCATTGCTAATTAGTGCATTCAGTCTAATGTCAGCCCATCTTTGTGCCTAAATTAGAGCCTCAAACTCCTCGTTTACGTCAAGACATACAGTACAAAGCTGCAGTGGCCTGAAGAGTGATATGATGGGCTTACAAGATGCAAGATTAAAAAAGTTCACCTTGTCCTGAGGGAAACCCATAGCAAAGAGAACAGTGTGAGTCATACTCAACAGTAGGTAACATACACAACAATGATGGGCAAATAATACTAAGTTTGGATTTCACTTTATCTCCCTGCTAAGCTTATTTTATTTTTACACTACGCCCAGTTTCCTCTAAGACATCTCTATAGATTTCATAGAAAACCTTTGGTAAAAGGTTTTATACACATCCTGCTTTTTGAACTACATTGGTTCTCATACATAGATTTTTTTTTAACCAATCTGATCTGATTCAAATGCATCTATTGTACAGTTCAAATATGAGACATTAACTTGCATCATATGTCAGTTTACTGAAACTGTGTGACAATGTGGTTTATTATTCATTTTTCTGTCCATACAAGGCTCTGACTTAGCTGCAGTACAGTCTGGAGCCACCCTTCATTTCTTCATATTTTACTTCTAAAGAAACAGACTTTGTTGTAATTCTCCAGCTTTCTGAAGGTCCTTCAAAGTTTTTCTTTGGACATTGGCTGATTTTTCACTCATTTTTCCGTTCAGTCCTTGTATCTGACCATTTTCAGAGCAATTTTTTTTTTTTTGGTTGTTTATTAGCCTGCCTAACACTGACCTATGAATTATTCAAGCATAAATCAGGCATTTAACTCAAGTGATGAACCTGTGTTGTGTCTGCACATAATGGACAACTTAGCAAAGACACAATTTTAAACTGCATCTTCAGGCACTTTTTTAATAGCCATCTTTCACAAAAACATGCAATTTGCTCCCATTTCTTCATCTGAATCTACAAAATATATCAAGTGGCAGGCCTATAAAAAACTATCTACATCAGATGAACAGTATTTGAAAGTCGTGGACCTAAGAAACAGGAAAAAAATCAAGCAAAGACCTGACACAGGACCTGACAGATGAATCCAACCCTTCATTTTAACCATCTAATGTTCACTGAAGCCTCATCAGAAATGATGAGCCATTCGTAAGGAAGGGGAACAGTGGGAAAAGACTCTGATATGCCAAATTAGACAAGAAATGGACTGAAAATCAGTGGCAACAGGTCTGATGGAGTGAGGAATCCAAATTTGAAATTTTGGGTTCAAATTGTCATGAATATGTATGGAGCAGATCAGGAGGAAGATACAACTGTGAGTGCCTACAGCCATCTCTAAAACATGGTGGAGGCTCTGTCATGGATTATGGCAGCATTTCAGCCAGTGGTGTTGGGGATCTTGTCAAAATTGATGGAATAATGAACACAGAAAAGTACCATCAGATTTTGATCCACCATGCAAGACCACTTGGTCTCAAGTGGTCTCAAGCCTGTTAGAACTGTACAAGCTCTGTTTTTGCCTTACCATGAAATGTTAGTGAGCCAACACTTTGCTGCACCATCCTATTCTTCTTTTTGTTAATAAAGCCCTCACCTCATTTGCATTCTTTGGACTACTATATTTGTTTTTAACCAATGTTTTCTTTTAGTTTAATGGCCCACAGGCTTGGTGTAACACTCACCTCTCTTATGAGTATGGCCAGCAGGCAGATACTTCAGTAAAACAATCTGCAACCCCAGACTTTCCAGCCACCCAGTGCCAAACAGTATTCATTTTGTTGCTGCAAATGGACCAAAAAAAAAAAAGTTCTGCTAATGCAGACATAAATGTGGGGAATTGGAATATGATTCTGAGGGCTCAACGACAGCTCACTGAATGTGTAGACAGATTAGAACTACATTAAAATTCCTTTTAAAAAAGGCCTTTTAAGCATTTTGTTTCAGGGTTACCTGTGATGCTACACTTAAGGTTCTATCCCTAGCTGTAAATTGCAAATTTTAATCATGGCAGTGAAAATTCTACGTGGGTGATGCCTTACTGGGAAAAACACGGCCATCAAACATTTAGATAGTACTTGTATATGTATCGGACATTTCCACATTTTATCTAATCATCTACGCAAATTATTTTTTCACTCCATTTGTCACTTGTCAGAGCCCAACCAAAGCAGGAAGTGAAGGATATCTTGACCTCCTGTACCTGTAATAAATCAAATAGGCCTATCATAGAGTGTACTAACTCAAGTATTTCTGAATAACAAAATAGCTGTCCCTATATAGCAAGCATATTACTCTTCAGTTTTCCAACTTTGTAAAGCAGCAATATGCTAGTGAGAAAGGAAGGGAAATGCCCTGCTGCAGTTTGCCTATTTCTATCACCATGCATAATTTAAAACACTGGGCTATTTTAGGGGCATTGTGCAGGCTGGCAAGAGTGAGGCCAGAGTGTGAGCCAAGTGAATCTGAGTACAAGACTAATGATGGTAATGGCTGCAATTATATATATGGCCATGTTCTCATTTGGCTCACAAAGTCACTCTCTTTTCCATCTCTCTCACTGCCTGTGCCCTTTTATCATTAACTCACTTTGAAAGACAGCCACCTTATCTCTGCTTCTATCCAATTTTCCTATTTCTCACTTCCTCTACCTCTCTCTTTCTCTTTGAGTCGGTTTTACCATCTCTGTCTGCGCAGACAGGTGATGAGAGAGAGCTCTTCGTTATCTTGCTTCTGCTAACCTATCTATAGCCACACTGACACTGCCGCTGCACTGACAAAAATCTCAGGGTGCCTGACACCAATCAGATGGAGCTGCTCTGTCATCAACCATCACCTGGCTCACTGTTTGACATCTTTAGTGTGCTTGTTCCAAAAGTTTAAAGAAGCACTCACCGGGAGACATAAATATTTTCCAAATTGTCACAGCCTTTTTGAGAAAAGTTTTATGTTGTTACTTAAGAGTTTGCCTTTGAAACTGCATTTGGTGTGAATGGTATAAAAATATGCACATTATAAACCCTGAAGGTACCCCTTGGAAGTTTTTTGCTAAACTAACAAAACTTTTACCATCATTTAATGTATTTCTGTATTGTTTATATTCATAACAGCAAAAACAATGTGTTTCTTCATGATTGCAACATTTTTGTTACATTACCACCACCTATAGATCAGTTCAGTCGGGTCATGTGAGTGGTATGTCACACTGTTTAATGCACAAGTGCTTTGATCCATCTAAACAGTAGGCCTGAAATCCTCAATCAGAAAGTTTTCAACCAGAAGTTAAAAAAAAAATGTGTGCATCATGTAACCATGATGTAGCCACTGAGTCATGGTCGAAAACGTGAACATATTATATTCTGTGTGATGTTGCAGCTTGTTTCTGGTAACTGGAATCCTTTATTGACATGCAAGCGTGCACCTATTATCAATTTTGCCCAAGTAAATGCCACCTTTTTTATTGTCGAGCTTCATCTCCTTTCTTTGACAGCATCTCCTATATCATTGTAATCATGCACATTTAGTTTACATATCTCAAAAAAAAAAATATATATATATATATATATATATATTTTTTTTTTTTAAACAAGGCAGCATTAAAAAAACAGCATGTCCTTTACAAATAATCCTAGCTTTATCAGTATTCAGTACAAACCGTAAAACTTGCCTGTTTGGCCTTCTTCTTTTCAGCATTCAGGGTTTTCTCTGGAGGAAAGCTAACAGCCCTGGTGTCACAATATTCTTGAGGGAGCAAATTCTCTCACATCTACTCATTTCTCTCTCTCCTTCAGTAGGCATCACATGCTGGTCAGGTTGACATGATTTATGGAGTTCTCTCTGAATAAATAATCTATTGCAGTACTTGGGAATCAGGAGTAGGTGATGCATAAGCTTACCAGAGTGATGGAGAGGAGTAGAAATAGGACAGTATGGAAGATAAATGAAGAGATTGAGTAGAGGGAGCGATGAAGGTTAAAATAAGGAGAGAAGAGGGAGGCTCCATCTGAAGTTCTGTGACTACCTATAAAAAACAAAAACCGTACCTGATATAAATTTGGCCACAGTCCCAGTTAATGTAGTCACCTTGTGCCACTCTTGGAGCCCTCCCTGGAAGCGCTGTTCTGTAAGCACCTCAAGCACCATCTGCAACTGAATTTCCACCACTATGTCAAAATGACAACCCTTAAAAGTGAATCACATTTTGGGAAAGATAAATTCACAGGGAGCAAAATCTTTCAAACAATGTGGGTGGGGAGTGACAGTCATGTTGGTGCGCCAAAAAAAACTGTTCACATCCCTCAAATGCCTCAGGACATTACAGCATAAACTGGTGTTAACACTATGACCCTGGGTGAGGAAGTCATGGTGCACAAGCCCAATAATAGAAAGGAACGTGCTCTTGGTCACGCTTCTGACTTGACAGGTTTTTAGAAACTAGCATCCAGGAAAGACTATGGTCTTTGCACCAGTGATGCCAGTGATGATCCTTGACATTAACATGAACCAGGCCCTCAACCCGGCACAATATACATTTTATTTGACCACTAACAAGGTGTGAAACAGCGAGAAATCTGCTCATATGACACTTAGAATTACAGCTGTATGTCAGGGAAGTTGCAGCAGCTTTCATTCATATTCAGACTTGACCTTTTCCTTTTTGAATATAAAATGTCATCACATCATCATTTTACCCTATTAGACATTTGTGTGGAATTTCATCATAATTAGTGTCAATTCCTGAGCTATAGCCATAAGCATGTTTTTTTGTGACATCCCAGTAACATTTGATCTTTGACCATCAAATTCTGATCAGTTTGTCCTTGATCCAGTGGCTTGGCACATCTGTTATGTATGTAAAACGATGGTTTGCTGTGAGTACTTTATGTAGATCGATGCAAGACCCATCATAACAAAAGCATTTATGCAAATACCAAGAACATCTGGCATAGTTCAAAGGTTACTCGGGTGAATGTGGTGAATTTAGTTGATGGTGAGTATCTACTGGAAAAAAAAAAGTAGAGCGATGCCTCATGCACCTTCATCTGGCTCTAAAATGATCACGCTGGACATGTCTTTGATGTCAGATTGATCCCTTGAACTCTACAGCAATTTGCATATCAAACAAACCCAGCATAATGCTACATGGATTATGCCTTTTGCTATGGCAAAGTCCACAACCGCACATCCCAAAAACATTTGTTAGTGTAATAAAAATGAAATTATAATTTATAAATCATAATTGAGATGTGGAAATTAAATATATAAAAGGTTTTTAATGTAAAAAAAAAATTATTGTAAAATTTAAAGGAGGTAATACAAAATGTTGTTTTTGTTTGTTTTTCTGTGTCTTTATATTTAACTGATAATCCACTGTGCTAAAGTACTGAGCTACCCACTGTGTGTTTTTCTATGCAGGTATGCTTCTGCTGCATTAGCAGTGTTTTTGGGATCATTGTCATGCTGAAAAATGAAGCTTTTGCCAATCAGATCATTACCAGATGGTATTGCACGGTGGATCAAAATCTGATGGTCCTTTTTTGCCCTCATTATTCCATCAATTTTGATAACACCACTGGCTGAAATGCAGCCCCAAACCATGACAGAGCCTTCACCGTGTTTTACAGATGGCTGTAGACACTCACTATTGCACCTCTCTCCTGACCTCCTTTACACTGTACATACTGACAATGATTTAAACCCAAATTTCCAAATTTTCCAAATCAGACCTGTTGCTGATTTTCAGTCCAGTTCTTGTGTAATTTGTCATACCGAAGCCTTTGCTCAGTTTCCCTTCCTTACAATAGCTTCCTCACAGACACCCCTCCACTGAAACCATTTCTAGTGAGGTTTCAGTAAACAGCAGATGCCTATCTCTTCAGAGCATCTCTGGCCCTTCGGAAATGCATCTGAAGGGCCAGTAAGCCTGGAGTATCACTGTTCAATTGGCTCCTTGGAAAATGTAAAGAAGTGAGATGACTCAGGACTTTTGCACAGCACTGTATGTAAAGGCTTTGACAAAATATTGTTCTTGCTGTTTCAAAGAATTATTAAAAAATAAAAGCAACCATTTACCTTCTAACTATATGAACCAGCTAGATTTCATAATTGCTCACCACAAACATGGAGTCAAACGTGGGGTCTCAGTAGAGACGGGGTTTGAAAGCATTGGTAAATAACAGCAGAAACTAGTAGTAACTGGCAGTATCCACTAAATCTGACTGAAATTCTTGGTGAAAATATAGACTGCAAAAAACACAACAATAGACAAAACCAAAATAAATCATCTCCACATTGTCATTACTTCACTATACTTCCATTCCATATTTTCCTCAGTATTTTTTAGCAAACCAGCACATGTATATGTTCATAAGTTGACACCTTGGGAAAACATTTATGATTACAAGCTGGATCTGTATCCCCGTTGAGCCAGATGTTTGATTTGAAAGCCCCCATCCCTCGCCTCGCCAGTAACTGTATATATCTTTCTCAACGGATTTGCAGAAATGATGTTGGGGCTTGTTGTTTAATGTGAGGGGACCTCCTTCAAAGCCTCTGCTGGGGCCTTAAAATTCTCTGTCAGCAAAAGAAAATTGTTCAATGTCTGCTGTCAGTTCTTAAGGGAGCCCATAAAGAGTGTTTGGGGTGTCTTATAGTCTCTCATTACAGTGATGGAAGACTGGATCAATCTCTCTGTCTCTGAGATCATTATTCAGTCATTCGGATTCTGGTGCTGCTCCCAGACAGAGTATTTTGACCAGACATGTGCAACATGTCTCACCTCCAAAACTCGGGTTACATCATTATGTTTCGCAAAGTCATTTGGTCAGATCAGTTCATTTCAAACGAGTTAGTTGATTTACTTTCGTCTGGCTTTGCTGATATCCAATGAGAGCCTTTGATGAAAGTGTTGTGCAATAGCCACATTAATATGCAGCCTTATTAACTGGACTTTGGCAACAGTTGTTGCTGTGATGTGAGGAAGGATATGACATGAAATTTGTACTCTGCAAGCATTCTAAAGTGCACATCAGATCATTAACTCAAGTTTTCCTTAAACTAAATTGCACACACTTTGCACATGATTGCACGCCACAATCATAACCCGCCATTACTGGATGTGCTTTCAATTCCCAAACAGTTTACCTGACCTGGGTTTCACTTTTGAGCTGTTATTGGAGGAGGGGAGACAATAATACACCACTGAGAACCAAAGATTTGTCAGCAGAGAGCACTGGAGCATGCTAACATCAAACCAAAACCACCCACGCTTACCAACCCTAGACAAACCACAACATAAGTCAGGGAAAGAAACTGTGGTCCAGCAGGGATTTGTGTGTTCTTGTTGTTCTTTTATCTCCCCTCCAGGACAATTCAGTGTTCTTTTTGATATTCGTCCTACACGTTCTCCAGATGAGTACAAGAATGAAGTAGAGTGTAGTTGAGAGTCCTTGTCTGTTCTGCTTTGTCTGACCCGCAATCTACACACGGGCATGCACAGTCCCTCTCTCCTTTCTCTCACTCTAACTATTGCTCAATTGATTGCTTTAATCAAACACTGGGCTGTAGTCAGGTCGGATGAGAGTGCTGTGTTATTTTCCACTTCTCCAAACCACACAGTGTGAAAACTCCCATTTTCTGCACATCTAGGCCAGAAAGCAAATGAGATCACAGGTAAGATGGAAAACAAAAGCAAACACAAAAGCATCAACAATAGAAAAAAAAATCCATCATTCCCTTTAGAAACATTTTAGAGGGATACTGTAGGCTATGGTTTAATTAGATGTGTTTTTGTAGTGGCAAGAAAAATGGCACAGTGTGGAACGGTGAAAGTGATTAGGCCTTGACGTGTATTTATTTATCCCAAGATGTAATGCAGTGTTGTCTTTTATTGAAAGAGAGAAGTTATTCCTTCCTGTCATGAGGGGAGACAGTATGTGCACTCAGGCTAGCAAGAAGCAGTGAAAACTTCTGTAATATTAGATGTGGTCAATGGACACATTAAATTATTACTGAACTAGAAGAGCATTTGGAGACTGCACCCCCAACCCCCTCACCCCCCCCCCCCACCCCACTGAGGTCAACAGATTTTTCTATTTTAAAAAGGTAATCTGGAGCCAAAACTGAATTTAATGGACGCTTTACTTCCTGCGCTCCAGATCTCTATCAAGTTTAAAATTTGGGATGGCACTTTTGTGTAACTGAAAGCACTGAAAGCTTACCTTAACACTAGAACTCCCAGGATTTTAGATCTACTAGAACTCCCATAGGTGGTCATTTTGACCACCATACATTATTTGCTTAAATTTATAATAAATCAATATCATAT
>JAVDPK010001459.1:372348-397483 GCA_034780415.1 Cichlasoma orientale | reverse complement strand
GTTAATAGCAAAAAAGATATTACACTTCAAAATTTGAAAATGGTCAAAATGACCACCTTGGGAGTTCTAGTGTTAAATTACTAAGTGATAATACCTTGATTACTGTAGTATTGCGTCAGAAAACTTGCAAATTCTTATTTCAAAGTCTGGATATTTTTGATATGTATGAATCACAGCATTGAGGCATACTGTGACTAAGCTTCCTTATCACAATAATGTTCTAAATACTGAAGCCAATTAGCATCAGTGGTTCTCCTGCTGGGTCGAAAGTTACTTTAGTTCTTTAATAGCATTCAGTTAGTAGCTACAATAATTTTTCCCCCTGGATTTCAGAGTTTATAAAAATGCACAATCTCATTTAAATTCCCTGAGAATGATGAGCTGAAGGAGTGGTAGACTGATTTTGTAAAGTGCTCCACTGATGTAGAGCTAAGGATCATCACCAATAGAACCCACTTCAGTGATGATCGGATGATGGATTATCCACAGTTAGCGCTGTTTTTTTGGGGGAGAGGTTTATTTCATGATTTTGAAACCCCAAGTGGAAAAGTTCAAGCATCTCAAGATCTTGTTCGTGAGTGAGCAGAGAGAGAAGCGGATGATTGACGCTGTACTGATGTGTTGTGGTGAAGAGAGCTGAGTGTGAAAGCAAAGCTGTTGATGTACTGGCCAGTCTACCTTCCTACCCTCACCTATGGCCACAAGTTGTGGGTGGTGACCAAAAAAATGAGATCGTGGATAGAAGCGGCGGAAATGAAGGGTGACTGGGCTCTACCTTACAGAGTAGAACCGCTACTTCTCCACTTGAGAAGGAGCCAGCTGAGGTGATTCGGGCATCTCACTAGGATAAGTGAGGTGTTTTGGGCATGTCCTACCACGAGGAGGCTCTATATCTCTTGCTTGGGAATGCCACAGTGTCCCCCTGGATGAGCAGGGGGACATGGCTGGGGAGAGAGAGGTCTTGCCATCTCTGCTTACACTGCTGCCCCCACAGCGCAGGCCAGGATAAACTGATGGATGGATGGATTTTGAAACCTAGCTTTCCACTCGATTGCAGTCTCTCACAGGTTTAATGTTTGAATGAATGATTATATAACCTATAAAATTAACACATTTGAGCACTTTCACTTGCCATGTGAATGTGGCTAAACAGACGAGCAGTCAGATAAAGAAACAACAACGACAGACAGGAAGTAAGCTGCACAATGCAATAGAAGCAGATTACAATATAGACCCGAGTCATATGGTACTAAGTGATTCACTCCATTATAAAGGACATTGTTGCTGTTTATATGTTGCTTTTTATGCACTTTTTAATGCACATGTGTGAACTATATTCTTGTGTCGATATATTTTGGATTTGTAGTTTGCTGGCAGATGTCTTTAAACTGTATCCTTCATACAAAGTAGTGATTGTTTGAGCTTGTGGCCCGATTACAGGAATCTGCATGTCGGTGTGTGCACACAAGGACAGAGGCAGCGGCAGCAGACCCAAAGAAAGGGGTAGAGCAAGTGAGATGCAGAGCAGTCAGAAAACAATGAAATAAGATAAGATGAGAGTCCATATGGGCATGATGAGGCAAGAAATGAGCCAGCGAGAGATAATAAAGGAAGAAAAGAGAAATGGGAGAGAGCAGAGCCAAAAAGTATGAATCAGGGCAGAACCGAGAAAAGCAAAAAGAAAAAGTTGGAGAGACAAATGAGAGGGACACAGAGAAATGTGTATGTGAGTGTGTGTGAGTGGAGGAAAGATTAGGGAGGCAATATCAGACTGTCCATCAATGTCACAGAGCTTGTGTCCTCTGTAAGCCATTTCATCCATCAGCCCGGAAGGCCTGATTGTGTGTAGTCGGCAGTCCCAGCCTGTTTACCTATTCTACATTGTGACGCTCAAATCCCTTTCCATAATGCCTGGTTTAGATTAGGGCTCTCTGGAAACATCCTACAGATGTTTTTATAGATAGAGTATTGGAAACAGTCCCCAAATGAAAAAGTAAAATATTTTTTATTTGCGTGTACTCTGTATACAGCAGGGGGGAAATAATTATTTGATCCCCTGCTGACTCTGTAAGTTTGCTCACTTACAAAGAAATGAACAGTCTTTCGTTTTTATGGCAGTTTCATTTTAATGGAGAAAGACAGAATACAAAAAAAAAAGTACATTAAATAAAAGTTACATACCACTCTGAATTCACACACTCACCCAGTCTAACTGTGCAATACCCATATCCTGTGCAATATTTATTATTATAATGATTCATACTGAGCAATATCCTCTACTAATGAACAGTGCAATATCAATCACTCCTATACTGTGCAATATTGATTTACTAATATGCTATATATATATTCTATTCTATTTATATATTTATGTGTGGGCTTTTCTACAGTTTGGCACTGAAACAGGAGTGGCTTTCCAATCTCATTGTACATTCTGTATAATGACAAATAAAGGCATTCAATTCTAATATTATAAATTGATTTGCACGTCACTGAGTGAAATAAGTATTTGATCCTCGAGCAAAACATGACTTAGTGCTTGGTGGAGAAATCTTTGTTGGCAAGCACCGCAGTAAGATGTTTCTTGTAGTTGGTCACCAGGTTTGCGCACATCTCAGGAGGGATTTTGGTCCGCTCCTCTTTACAGAAACGCTCTAAATCTTTGAAGTTTATTGGCTGCCACTTGAAGCTTAAGCACCCTCCACAGATTTTCTTTAGGATTGAGGTCGGGAGACTGGCTAGGCCATTCCATGACCTTAATATGCTTCTTCTTTAGCCACTCCTTTGTTGCCTGGGTGGTATGTTTTGGGTCACTGTCATGCTGGAAGACCCATCCACGACCCATCTTCAGTGTTCTAGCTGAGGGACGGAGGTTCATGTCCAAGACTACATGGACCCATCCATTTTGTCTCTCTCCATTAAAATGAAACTGCCATAAAAATGGGAGACTGTTCATTTCTTTGTAAGTTAGCAAACTTACAAATTCAGCAGAGGATCAAATAATTATTTCGCCCACTGTATCTGTCCAGAGTGGTACAAGTGCCAAATATGACTTTAAGGCTTAATGCAAAGCTGGGCTAAACATGCTCATAAGACTGAAATGAAAATATTTGGTACAATCTTGAACTACTGTTTTAAAGGTTAATGCAGCATCTAATTTATACCATCTATTTTTGCTGACCATAAAATTTAGAAAATGTGATTTAGACAATACACTCAGCACACACCACAACATTTATCCATCATTTAACCAACATTCATAAGCTTTGACAAGGTGATTAGAGCTCAATTAACACAAGCTTTAATGACTGAACATCACACTGTCAGACTGAAAAACATCTGAAGTGCTTTTGCTACAAAAATCCCCCGCATGCCGCTGTTTAAAAGTGACATTGCTTTGCAAATGGAGAAAGGGCTTTTGTAGGTTACGAGTGCTACAGAGCGATTCTGAGCTGATCCAGTTGAAGTGATTAACCCATCATCCACAATCTTTACAACAGAAGTACTGGCTCAGTGTTAGTATAATGAATGTTTCCAAGATGTAAATATATGTTTCTTTTTTGGCTTTGACAGAAAGCCTGACAAGCGCAAGGAGAGACTACCTTAAGGGGCCTTTCAAGGTTGTTTTGCATTTCGTATTTTAATTGGTCTAGATAACAGTAAGAGCTTTTCAGGAATGTTCACAGATTATTAGGCTCAGAAAATGTCCTAATTAGAGGCTGCACACAAGAATTTTAGCAGCGTTTTTTTTTTTTTTTTTTTTTTTTAGCTTGCAGAGATTTTTAGACATGCATTGTAATTCTGGAAGCAAGAAAAAGGAGCTACTCATAATGGAGGAGTATGATCATGTTCTAGAAAAGCTTGCTTTTTAACATGCTGATTTTGAAGTGGGGAACCATATTCAGTTTTTCACCTCTGGATGTTTGTTTTTTTATAACACATATATTACAATCACAGGGTTAACACTGTTTCATGCCAATAGACCGACAAACTCTCTGTTAGTAGAAAGACAAAATTTGTGTTTTTATTTCACAGCCGAGAAGTTCCAGCTTGTCTATGTCAAATTTCATATAATTTATGGCTACTTTCCATACCTTCAATTTCGAATCACATCAAACTCCAAACAGAAAAGTCTTAAGCACTTAAGCACTCTTCAGTTCTAAAAGCTGATAGGGAGTCCCAGGTATTTCACCCCTACTGGGGACTTCCCCTGTGATGACATGATGCCAGATTTATAGTTCAGCAGTCATGTCCATTTGTGTAGGTATTTCCCTACACAGAGCCTAAGCAGAGGAGTTTGCAACCTATGCAAATGTGCCTGAGTGCAGTCTTCCAAAAGACAACTGTGAGTAACTCAGCATGAATGAAACTGTGCGTAGGTCGAGTGCTGATTGGTTGAAAAGTGGATCAGCATAAGGAAGGGAGCAACAGCAGAGTTCAGCAGAAATGGGGGAGTTTTGAAAAAAAAAACATAAAAGAAAAAAATACAGGATGAGAAGTACAGATGACACTTTTCATTGTTTTTTTAGGCACGGTTTCAGCTCTTTGAATGTATTCGCTGCCGGAAACAGGAGTAGTTCTTTGTGACACTGCCCCCTGGTGACAGTAAACAGCTACAGCATAGAGATGGCAGTCTGTAAAGCTGTCTGTAGATTGCGCATTGGACCACAGCAGAAGTATGAGTTCTTAGTCTGCCATCATGTGAGTCAGAATGGTCATATCGGTCAAGGCACGAGTGGAGAATGATTTACCTGGGAAGGGATCTCAAGGATGTATTATTGGTGGCTGAAAGTAGGTGTTGTAGGCCACCAACTCTGTTCTATGATGGTCAAGAAATCCACACAGATGGGCTCTGGCTAACAAGCAGGTCTGAAACTAACAGAAGGCAATTTGGTCTGTCAAAGACAGATGACACCGGCAGATATTGGGCATAAGATAAAAACATTTCATAAACCAAATTTCACTTTCTTTATTATCTACTTTTTCTTTACATGAACTTCAGCGGGTTTTTCATTTTCTGCCGCGAGAGAGAACATCCATCATCTATTTTTTTCCCCCTTTGTTTACTGGTATTTGGTCGACCATGACAGAGTTTTATGAAGTTCTGCCCTGTGCTCGAAATCACTGATTGTTGCCATTTTCTGGCTCCGCTTAGGAAAATAATCTGGTGGGACCGTTCACTGCTGGCTTCAAATAAGATTTTCAAACCTACATAATTTGCCCAGGGGAATTTATTCATTTTCTGCTCTGTATGCATGCCCATATTCAAGAAGCTCAGACATTACAGCGGTCCAAAAAGTGCATTCTATTCGCACAACTTAGAACAGAGGTGTATGAAAAGTGCCACATCGCAAAGACATAAATGTATATCCTCAGTGAGGTGCTGCTCCAGGACTGTTTCTATTTGTTTTTTGTATTTTTTTAATAGCACAAAATTGTTAGATGACAATCATGTTGTTGACACCAATTATGATATTCATCTGCTTATTACACAGCAAAAAGAAGTTTGGGGACGAGTAGAAGTGATAAGCAACCCTTCTACCAGCAAAGTTGCAGTTATTGTCTTTTGTTGGTATGCCTCTCTCCATCTCTGGTGTCAAAAAAATTAATCCAAGTATCCTCGTTTTGCTAAATAGTGTACCATCTGACCTCTTTCTCTCATCCAATCTCCTAGTCTCTCCCATTCTCGAGCATGATGTTCCATCACTTTACATCGGTCATCAAAGTCCATTAAAGGACTGTTCGTCAAACAGGCCACACTATGTCATTCAGTGAATAATGCATCATTTGAGAGTGGTGGGGGCTGGGGTGCGTGAGGGAATTAGTGGCATTGATTGAGAACCAGGTTTCAATTGATTACTTCTAAGCTGATGGAGCATGGAAAGACATTTTGCAAACCTTGCTCATTATTTCATTTCGAGTGTGCATGAAATATGGGGAAAGAGATGAAGAAAAGAACAACGGGGCAGTAATAAAGACAAATTAAAGGAGTGTTTATTTCACCGCAGTGTTGAGATTGAATGGCTGTTGCCTTGGATACTGTGAAGTTAAACAGAGAGGATAAGAACAAAACGGGCAGAGACTGAGAAATAGAGAAACAGCAGGACAAGTCGTTTAGCATTGTGCTCCTTATCGATTCCACCCTGTCATTGCTCAGGCAATGGCCAAGACTACCTACCAATTAGGAGATTAGGCATGTGGTGTATCTCACGAGGACAGCTGGATGGATGGAGAGTGGCGGGACAGGAGCAGAGCTGTGTAAGAGTCCTTAAAATCCAATTGTACATGAAAAGCTACATATGGTCACCAGAGCATAGCTGTAAAAGAGACACAGGAGTGAGCGCAGAGAGATGTTTGTTCCATGTGTTGTCTTGCTGAGTCAGAAGTATTGCCTAAGGCAGCTGCATCTGACACATGAAATCCTTCAAGCACATATGCGGGAAAGAAAATCCACCAGGACCTGCTTTCTACAATTAACATCCATGCTGCAAGCTCTTGGCATCAGTTTTAGCTCAGAAACGGCATAGATATGTACATTTGGAAAATTATACTGGGGCCCTTTTTAATCAGTAAATCATCTGGTTTCTGTCACACATTGTATTTTTTGTGTGAGTTTGTTGGAAATTACACAAACAGAATCAATAGAGTATGTGTTACCTGATATGATGAAACAGCCATATAAAAGTAACACAAAAAGTCAGGAAATTTGGGTTTGGTAGATAATTTTGTTGTTGGTAACAATGCTTCTTGGCAATAAATCTTAAACTTTTGGAAAGCCTGTTTGTTTCCCCTTAACTGGTTCCACATTTGTAAGGGAAATTCATTTGTGGGTTGATCAGCAGAGTTGAGTATGTGGGTTGCAACCATGAAAAACTTGGCAGTGTGAAAAGCCTTGTTTTTCCTCACTGGAAAAAGGGTTGCCATCATTGGAGGCAATCTCAATTTAGAGAGATACCAAGATGAGATTCTGCAACCAGTGGCAGTCCCATATCTCCACAGTCTGGGAACAAACTGTATATGCTAAGATGACAAAGCTCACCCCACTGAGTGGGGTTTATCAGAGGCTACCTCCAGAATTTGGGAGCAGAGAGGATGGCCTTCTTGCAGTCCTGACCTCAACCCCACTGATCACTGATGCGATCAGTTTGGGCATCCTGGTCATGCTAGAGTGGTCAAAACAACCACACTGGCTGACTTGCAAGAAATGTTGGTTGAAGAATGGGATGCCATCCCACAGCAGTGTGTGACCAAGCTGGTGGCCAGCATGAGGAGGAGGTGCCAGGCTGTTGTGGCTGTTTTTGGTTCTTCCACATGCTGCTGAGGCTCCTGTTTGTTAAATGAATAAATTATTAAATTGGCAACATGTCATGACACTGCATTTATTGGCTTTACTACAGAGTTGGTTTGGTTGCATATTAAACGAGTTTGCACGTTTGCCATTGTGGTTCACTTGGAAGCTGCCAAAAGAGACAAAACATCTTTCATAGTCTTCTTATAACTGTTCTAACTAATTTTGTCATAGTCTTTGGCCCATTTACTGCCAACAATCTAGTGAATCAAGCTTGGAGAGCCATATGAGGCTCCAGAGTGGCATTGTGACTCATTTACTGTACATGCAAGTTTGGACTCAAAAGTGACTCATAGGAGAAGCAGGTAGAAATCAAGAAGCTTTCAAAAAGCTCCTTATTTAGACTGCGGTTTACGCAGACAGTCAGAGAAGGTAAAAATCAGATGAGAAATAGCCAGGCAAAAAAGCAGCTAAAGGAAAAGGTCAGTCAAATAGACTTAAGTGCTAAGATCGCATTAGCACAAAGGGTGTCAAATGATAAGTTAAACAGGGCCTGTTAGCACGGGTTAACGTGGGATTTGGCAGGTTGGGGAACCCTAATGAGTGTAACACCACAGTGTGGGGAAAATAATCAATTAGAAATGAGTCACAATAACTTGTATTGTGAGCTCCAGTAGATTTTTCTTTGTGTACAGGCTGTCAATAGCATGACCTGTGCTGCTTTTTACTGAAATTTGAGGCTTTAGCCAGCTGAATTCAACAAGATATAAGCAGATGTTTCACAACCTATCATTGCTGATTTCCAACACATACAGTATAAAACAGGTATAAAAGGTAAAATCCGTGAGTGAATCTCATCAGCATCCATCCATCCATCCATCCATCCATCCATCCATCCATCCATCCATCCATCCATCCATCCATCCATCCATCCACTTCACGAACCCCTGTCTTCTGGATGACAGGAGTTTCTGGTTGTGCATCAAAATGACCCAACCAATTAACACTATGTTATGGGTTGGGAGTGTGAATGTGTTAAAACAATAGCTTTAATTTTCCTGTGTAGTCCAATTAAAGAAATTCAGAAGGACACAACAAAATGAGATGATTAAATAAGCGCCTGTCAAAAATGTCAACCAGCAAAAATATCTGTAATGAATACGTCAAAATGTACCTTTATTCAGCACAGAAAAGGCTTTTTTACTTGCCCAGCTTCCTCAGCGTATGCTGCCACTGCCAAAATAGGAGGGTTAGTATGATGTACTGTAAATGCTTTGGCTTGTTGCAAGGCACTTTATATATGTTACTGAACAGTAAGAGTTTACCAAGGATACTCTGGCAAACCAGCCTTACTGTGCGTCTATCAGCATGTCAGAAATAACTGGTTGTACACAGTATATATGCATTAGAATGCATTTGCATAAACAATGCCTCCATGCGTGTGTTGTTATGCTGCAGCTCTAAATGGATGCCACATGACTGAGTAGCTCGAAGGCATGAAAAAAACCTCTGTGCTGCTTGTGTCTCAGTTGCAAATGCTCAGGTACAAAAAGATTCCCAGCAGTCGCAGCTGCTTGTCAAGCGCAGGCAGACAGATCAATTAACAGACTGAAGATAAATGTTCTCCAAGTTCTAAAATTCATATTGTACTAAAGCCTCAGTAATTCAAATAAAACTAATACTAATATTAACTTACCAATCTGCATCAGCATCCTAATAGATGTATTGTAATTGTTCAGTATCTTTTTCTCTACTGTATTATATGCCATGTGCTATACTGCAAATAAGAAGGTTTTTGATATAGAAAATACACGTATGCTTCATACGTGTTTGCTTCATTCAGCAGTTTTTTTGACAGCACTGCTATAAGAAAACAGCTACTTTTAGAAAGAAGGGACTTTTTTTTTTAGTGTGTGACAGCTTTGGGTCCTGTTTGTGTGTGTATGTATGGTGGTCTACCTATTAAAAAAGTATAAATCACACAATGTGATGGGTGTATGAGGTAAAAACTGAAAGACACCATATGGAGCTCTGCCAGCGAGCTGTAGAAAAGCTAAATGTAGGATGACGGAGCACAGCCTGCTTCCACTATATTCACACACCCACACGCCCCCACACACCCACGCACACTGCAAATCATAAACATGCTCACTCTCAGTCACACACTGAGACGCACACACTCAGGCTCACCAGCTGTGTGAAAAGACGAGTGGCTTAATGACACTTAACATGAGATCAACTCTGGAGATGCTCTAGAAGTCACAATAAGCCAAAGCTGTTGCAGCTAATGACCCACCACACACTCACAGACACTTAAATGTATACACACAATACAAACTCGTGAAGCAGGAAAAAAAAAAAACAACTAAATGCTTGAAATTATTAAACTAAACCAAGGGGGGGGGGGGGGGATACCCTCAGAAAACTGCAAACACTGATTTCAGTTCACTCATTTTTCTGTCAAGGAGTGTCAATCACACCCAGTTTGTTTATCTTTTCATCTGTCTAAATTTGTTTCTGCGATTTGCCTGACACTTTCTGCACACAGAAGACCTGACATATCATTTTACTGCCAATTACGTCTGTGCTCTGTCAGGCTCTCTCCTGGCACCTGCCGTGTGTCTGAAAGCACTTGTATGAATGTGTGCGGGTAAGAGAGAAACATACATGCGTGATTTTGTGCTGTCTGTGTGTTTGGTAGCTGTGCCCTACTTACTCCAACTACCCATCATACATAGTCCCTAATGAGGCCCCTGGGAAGCTGTCCAGAGCTTTTGGTTCTCCAAAAAATGCTCCAGTTCCAACTCTATTTCAAAGCTGTTGCCTTGAAGGCTGTGCAGCCTTTGAACTGGCATGGCTGGTAAACAGCAGTCCAGCTTTGTCACTATCCTACTGATAATAACGCCACCGGATTTGGCCTGTACACCTAAATATTTAAAATAATGATGTACACCCATTTGTTCACACACATTTGCACAAGCTGAGAAACCGCCCTTCCAGGCAAGCTGATACTTGCGCATACTGGTTACAGCCATTTTTGTGATGTGGTTTTTGTGTGCCCAAACTGTTCTACTTTCATTTTTCTCTAATTTCTCCTCATGAGTGGCACTAAAGGAGAATCAGTATTTACTTAAATAAGAAAAAGAAAAGAGTGGCCACACACAGAGAACACTAATGCCTCCTGCTTTGATAAAATGCCGGCACATTCTCAACATAATGAATGACTGACAGAGAGGCAAGAAGGGAAACAGAATGACAAGATAAAAGAGAAGGAAGCGAAAGAGCTGGCCGCAGTGAGGACATCAGCATGTTGAGATTTACAAAAGAGATTTAAAGAATGCCATGTCCGTACATGTCATGCTCATACCAGGAAAAATCCCTTTTAATACACCAAACAGCTGTTTTCTTGCAAATCCAATCCTATGCTGTTTCCTTTAAATCATCCCTGCCGGGAATACTCCAGGTGAGATGGGACAACAGCGATGAGCCGTTTACAGATGGTGCTCCAGACGGAGGCTCTTAATGTGAAATAGACGCTTGAAGTGGAGTGTAAAGGGAGAAAAGCAATTCTCGAGTAGTGTTTTGTTTTCAGAGAGTTCATGGGGATAAGATGGTAAACTCTCAAAAGCTCGCCGTCTCACAACCACCTGGAAGGAGAGAAAGCACAAACGAGAGATATTCACAGTACGAAGAGTTAAAGTCGTGGTAAAACCTTCCTAAATGCCTCAATTGAAAATTATCCTTGCTGGCCTCATACCAGATCTCTCTAGAACTCATCGCATCTGTTTCCTGTCTCAGCTTTGCCTCCCAGTAAAGAAAGACAATTGTGGGCCATGTGGCAACCTGCTTAAAAGGAGTAAAACAGATCGAGTAAAAAAAGATAGCATGATGGAATGAGAGCGAAAGAGGCCAAATACAGAGAGTCCTGCCAGGACGTGAGATGATTAAACACCTCGGCTATATTGATCTGTCTGTATACCTTTCAGAGCCAACAGCCTTCCTTAAATCTTTTGATGTTTCTACTTTTGAGTCAGCCCTTTCATCACTCCAACCATCCGTCATGGACATCCACATTGATTCTGTCTGAATCCAGAATTGCTCATGTTTGTTTTAAACTCTTGCCTGATCTTTGAATTATTTGTAAATCGGAAGAGGGGGCAGAAGTGTTTCTGCAATTCATTTTATGAACTGATTTTTTTTTTTTTTTATATAAATCTATTTCACATATCAGCATTGATTGTTCTCGACAATCCACCATTCCACACATTTTCTTTATTCATCTGCACACATGCAATCTCAAAACAGGCAACACATTCATTGCCCAAACACTTGAGATGCTCGATGCAGACTGCTCAGGGGAAATCAGTGCCAGGCCCATGAGTTGTTTCTCAGATGTAAAAATGGGCCGAGGTTCATCAATCTGCAAAAAAACTGTGTCTCCAGATTGTGGAACAATTTCAGAATCATGTTCTTTAACATAAAATTGTGAAGCCCTGAATATTTCATCATCTACAGTCTATAATATCATCAAACGATTCAGAGAATCTGGAGAAATCTCTGTGCACAAGGTAGGAGGCCAAAAATCAATAGTGGATGTCGAAGCTTCTCTGGGTCAAAGCTCATTCAAAATGGACTGAGGCAAAGTGGAAAACTGTTCTGTGGTCGGACAAATTGAAATGTGAAATTCTTCCTGGAAAGCATGTACACCCCATCCTTTGGACTAAAGAGGAGCAGGACCGTCCGACTTGTTATCAGCACCCAGTTCAAACACCTGCATCTCTGATGGTATAGGGGTACATTAGTGCCTATGGAATTGGCATCTTGCACATCTGGAAAGGCACCATCAGTGCTGAAAGGTGTATGCAGGTTATAGAGCAACATATGCTTCTTATGCATATCCTGTTTTTATTCACATTTTACACAGAGTGCTGGCCTTTTTGGATTTGGGTTTGCAGAAGTAAACGCCCAACTGACCAGTTAAATTGTATGGAAGAAAGTAAGCCTTCAAGCCATCATCCTCAAACCTTCATGGCTGTGTGTTACATTTAAAAAAGACAAGATGTGTGACTTAATTTAAAGTACATTCTGTTATTATTGCTGCCCAGAAAGAACCAGTCTCCTGGGACGTTACTGCTGAACACTATCTTTAGCCTCCTGAGAATGACAGTAAACAAAAACAGAATCAGTCTTGTAGATGAAAACATCCAAATAATGAGAAATGTCAGAAATGGAAGCCAAGATTCTTGATAAATCCTTCCTAATTCCAAGCCTTTAAAAAAATCTGGGTGGTCTGCCAGCAAAAAGTTTCTTATAGTAGGCGTAGCTGATGTATGGACCTTTTACAAGGGAAAAGTTATTATTATTTTATAAATTGAGGCAGGCTATTATGGGGCTACTGTCTTGCATCAGATTTACAGACAGTTTAGGATCCTTTATCATTGGTCTTAAGGGGCAGGCCAAGGTTGATGCGCTTTATTATGGACGCCCAAAAGTGCTGTCAGACTACAGCATCCAGCATCATAACAAAACTGCTATTAAAACATCACCATCAATTAAAATGGACATTTACTCAGAGCAGATGAAAGAGAAACAAGGAAAATGAAAAGAGGGAAGAAAGGGGACAAAAAAATAGAGGCAGGACTTAAAAAAGGAATGAGAGGGAGGAAAAAGTCTGTAAAGTAAAGGCATTCAATTTTGTTGGCAGAAAGGCGAGAGGTCAGATGACAGATTTGGGAGACAAAGAGGGGAAAGTTTTTGAAGATGGATGAAACAAGTGAATGATAGCGGAACAAGACTGATTGTGAGCAACGGGGAAAGGAACAGAAGAGAAAATGAAAGGCAGTAAGACTAGATGTTGGTAATGATGAAAAAAAAAGCAATCTTTTAAAAGACGAGTAATGAATGACCACCCTTCCAAATGATGCTGCTAATAGAGGAATTAAAATCAAATGAAGTGCCATTTAACCTCGAGTTTGTGAGCAGAGTCATCCAGATACAGCTGAATCACAGAGTGTCAGTATTCTAACAGTTATACAGAAACACTGGGCAATCTATAAGCAATTACATTTTAAAAAGTAACCTTTCCAAACCTGTGTGTGTGGCACAGATTGATAACGAGTGAGTGTGTATGACAGAGGCACAGAGATAGTGGGCTGAGTGTTCTCCTGGGCAGTGATAGTGCTAAAGCAATTGTTTGCCAATTACAGCCAGTTTGTTTGCACAGACATCATCGGCGGACACTGTGCCATGGCATTTCAGTTCACCAGCTGCACTATGCAGTGTGCACTTATTGCTACAAATATGTCAATATAAGTAACTTTTTTTGTGTAGCCATATATTCAGATTCAACAAATGCTAGCAGTGTATTTTATTTTAAATTTTTTTTTAGCACAACACCCAACATTTTTCTTCCCAAAGTCCAGCAAGTGGTCTCCTCAGTTCCTGGATATTTATGGAGTGCTACTGAAAGAAGAGGGCAATGCTTTTTCTGTGACCTTTACAGCCACAGAAAAATTATCTTTTTCAGAGGGCATCGGGGGTCAGATGATGATGATTTTTGCAATGTCTTTCTTTCTTTCTTTCTTTCTATCATTTCTTTGTCTGTCAAACAGCTGTAATGCTTTACCTTTCTTTCAGGCAAGTTTGATTAATTGGTAAGCCAATGCATTACGGTCTGCATGGTCTCCAGTTCCCCTTACTGCTTGCTGCACGCTTCCAACATTTTCCGTCGCTCCATGCTGCTCTGCTCGGATGCTTTCAGATTAAAAACCACTCTATTTTCTCATAGGCTCCCATTAGTCACCTGTGTTAGCTCACAGAGGACTTTATTTTCACATTCTCGTGGATGCTTGCAGTCAGCAGGAACTAGCTTAGCTTTTTCAAATCATATAAATGAAATCTGTGGTCTAAGGACTAAGGATTGAGAATTGCTTTGTCAGTTATCTATAATACAAAATATCTATCACATGGGAAATGCAATAGATATTTTGAATGCACTGATTCTGCCCTGAAATTAAAAATCTGCCTATTATCTTTTAAGCGCTCCTCATCCCACGAAAACAGTTTGAACCATTAGAGCTTGGACACTTCTTTGGGTCTTATGGGTTGGGCTTATGCTTCCATTGGGCACTTGTAATATTTGAGGAGATTGTGTCCTGATTTTGTCTCCTTGGTCCTGAGCAGTTTTTGCAGTTTGAGGGCTCATTGTCCAGCTATGGGAAGAAGCTGCCAGCTGCTGTGGGTGGATGTGCTGGTCTTCATCAATATTTAGGTGCATGGTACGGTGTCAAATAACATGTATAACATGATTCGCCGAGACGATATTTGGATCGGGTATCGGTCCGATACTGGCCCAGAAAGCTGGATTGGATATGGGTGACAATCCATGGATTGATCCATGATTCATTCAGTTCAGCTCTGTGTGTTCGGAATTTAGCTGAAATAAGCTAATAGCAGAAGGACAGCAGTTTGGAGGTGTTTCACACCGCTGCACCAACAGATTCTGCTTGTATGTTTACAAAATGTTTTTACTGAACTGCAAACTGTGATCAAAGTGAGCTGACATGAGTGAAAAGATCAGAAAACAATGCTTTCTGTCGCGCTTCCTCGCTCATTCATATCGTGTTCAGTCAGAGACCTTCTCTAAAGAAGCTAGAAGGGACGGTGGTTCGGTTTAACACTCATTTGTAAGCTTCTAATATACTTATGGTAACATAACACACTGTTGTGAATGTGATTAAATCTCTCACTTCAGCTGTCACCTACTAGCTCCACACCTGTGTGTGAGGAGGAAAAAGGAGAAACTACTGTGACTGTAAATGACAGCAGTTTGCAGCCTAATGACGCTCCAAAAATAAGACCAGTGCAAATAAATCAGGTGAATAACACCAATACATTTTTTTCACCATGTCTATCCTGGGCATGTTTAACTGATAAATACCAAATATAGAGTGAATTTATATTCTTGGACATATTTATTTGTTACAGTTTATGTTAGGAAAGCTATTTATGTCCAGCTTGATGATTCCCAGTCTTTTCCTCAGGTTTCCGAGCAGAAAACTGTATTGTTACCAGGCAGTCATTTATTCTGTTCTGTCAATGCTTTAAAGGTTGTTTTGGTGGTGACGTGCATGCAAATGCCTGCTATGCAATGTAAAGTCTGACTACCTAACATTACATACATTATTTTAATGTATTCTGTATATAGTCATAATTGCAAAGCACGGTAGAATGTAAAGAAGAATCAGCAGGAGCTATTGAATTACAGTATGTGCTTTCGTACATTTATTAATATAAGCAGGCTAACTAAAGTTGTAAATATAAACAGTAAGAGTATGAACACTGATGGCCCGGCATTCAGTGTGAGCTGGGAGATACCGACCGGAGTCTCAGAGAAGGATCATTAATTTGCATCATGATGAATGTTTAAGAGGGCAGTCTGGATATGGTGGTTATTAATGAAAAAAAAAATCTCTAAAATGGAGCCTTTTGAACATTTGGAGAGGAGGAGGAGGCTTGATTAGCAATCAGTAGGACTGGCCTTCAAGAGGAAAGTTTCACTGTGCCTGAGTCAGCACAGCTACTCTGAAGTATTTCAAGTCCCCATTGTTACAATTAGTTCTAAAGCATGTTAGTACAGGACACGGCTAGATTATGCCAGATTTTAATTTGCCATTCTCCTTCATTCTGCAAATACACTAATTTTATACATTTGAGATGAGACTGAAAGGGGGGGGAAATTGAGTGGTATAACAAGGAGTTGTGTCAATTTGTCAAAATACCTTTTGCAATCTAAAAGAATGACACCTGCAAGTCCTGTTCATCTGCAAACTTCTCTGGCATGTTTTATAAACACTTTTAGATGACTGCGGAGTTTTATAATAAGGAATTTGCAGACACTCTAAGAAAAAGAGAGCGAGGAAATAAGCAGGAAGAATGAGGAGCACAAACAACCTTCAGGGGGTGCTGCAAGAAATGGAAACTCCTGTCAGCATGTAGTGTCAGTCTCAGAAGCCAAATGCAACACCTGCTCAGTAAGATGAGCATTTCCACCCAGCAGACACACAAAACAAAGATGAATGCATAAACACACTCACAAAGACATACGGTCTTAAAATGAAGGGTGAGAAAATGCTGGCATAAAAGAAGCAGCCTGTTTAAGAGGACAGTCAAACGCATCAGTTCTCAGTGCTTTGCGAGGGACTAATAACACTGCATTATGAGAAAGACGGGCAAGATAGAGAGAGAGGAAATGCTTCATTCCTATTCTCTATTGTGCCAACCTTGCAAATATTCTTTGAACAAACTATATAGGTAGGGGGAAAAATGCCTCTTTAATTCTGAATATGCTGAATTTTTATTTGGCAGCTGACATCTTTGCCTAGAATTCATTCCTGGGGCCAGGAAGAGTTTGATCAATATCTGACCAACCGAGCTTCTTCCCACAGCTAAAAGCCAGACAGAGATGTAAAGCAGGCTGCTGCAGGTCCAGACTCCTGACCTGACCAGCATCTATCACGCTGAAGTGTCCTTGAGCAAGATGCTAAATCACTGCCAACTGTAATTGTTGTTCTGTTGACCTCAGCATGGAGGCAAGAAAAAAATAAAAATCTTGTACACATAATATTTTTAAAACATCTAACCAGACTGAAACTCTCCATTTGCTTCTTTTTCTTGCAAAACTTTAAAAATTTGATGTAATTTTGAAATACTTTGTGGGAATTTCACACTACTCAGTGACATATTATCTCTCATTGTCTTCAATCAAAAAGGAAACAAATATGCATTATTTCTTCTGCAAATGTAATAAGCTTCCATCCGAGAAATGATGTTCATGAAAAAATACATGCTTGAAGGAAATCACATAATGTTTGTAACAAATGTTTAGACACTGGTTGAATTTTATTAGGAAAATTAGTCTGGCTTGACGCACAAAGAGTTCAAAGCCACTTGAGACATACTATGCTACTGTTATTAATATTTAATCTAAACCACAACCATACCCAAACTTAAACCGGGGTGGGGGGCTCCCTAAACCTAAACACTGAGAGGAATCTGGAGGTACAGGTGTGACAGCCCTGCGTGCTGGATCTTTTCCGTCCAATATGGCAAATATTTTAGGTAGGAATTCTGTTTGTCAGCTTAAAGTAATCGGGAAAACAATTAGTAAATGCTTAATCATATCAACCTAATTTCTAAAAAAAAAAAAGAGTTGCTTGAGAAGCCATCAGAGCTCTGGGAGCTTCTCTGCTAACAATGAAAAGCGAACTGACTTTGTGGATCCAAAAAAAGCATTTGTATGAGCTCTTAAACTAAAATAATATTCACTTTATAACAGTGATACCAACCCAGAACCAGAAAATAGACTCATATCCCCAGAAAATTGCACAGAGTACAGCCAGAGTCTCATTTTCCCTCTTTTCTGATTGATTCTCTATGGTGCTACAGATCGGTTTGATGCTCAAAGGAAGAGCAAACTCTTACTTTCTCCTAGCTTTGTTTTTGCCTGGATAGTCTCAGTTATATAATCTCAACTTTCCCAGGGACTGCAGTTATAACATGCGAGGGTTGAGATACATTACTAATTCAGTTTTAAATTATACTGTAAACTACCATCAGTTCAAGCCACTCGTCTTCTGATTGCTGATGGCTTATGCAGCGTAGAACTCCAGGGCTGATACAGACAGACTTGCCACTTATATTTTATCCTTGTGAACTTTTTAATTATAAGGTTTGATATATTCTTATCCAGTGGACAATGGTCCACACCAAGGATCAAGTTCCCCACCACAAACAGAGCAACATAGTTCACGCAGTTGAATGCCAAGAGGATTGCTGTGAATTATACATCTGGGAAACTGCACAACCTCTGGCTAAGTGGACGGCACAACACAGAAGAGCTACCTCATCAGGCCATGACTCTGCAGTCTACTAACACCTGCAGGCCAGTGGCCACTCCTTCATTAATGAGGATGTGGACAACCTGGACAGGGAGTCAGGTCAAGGAGATCATTTATGTGCAGTAAAAAGGGAACACCTTCTCTGAACTGAGGAAGAGGCTTGAGAGTGCATCTGTTAACAAGCTATGATTGCAGCCATACCCCAACTCTCTGTGAATAGTACTCATGGCCTTGATCAGTGGTCATAAATATTTGCATATTAATGATCATGAAACTAATCTTGTGACTCATTGTTAGGCAATTGGACTAGCTCAGATTCTTCCAAAGCTGTACTGTTTATAAGTTTAGGGAAGCCTCCAGGACTCATCCAAGTCACTTGGATGAGTGATGAAACATTTCTGCTGCGTCCAGACGAACGGAATTAACTTTCTGGGATTATTTCGACTTGTTTAAGCGCTCTTGTGAGGAAATTATCTGAAATTGACTGAACGTAAATGGCTGAGTTTGTGTTGAGTTACAACTCAGATCTATGCACACATTTAAAAAAAAAACACACAAAAGTCTAACTGGCTATTTGGTACAATTTTCTTCATGCTGCAGACACCAAAAACCGCTTTGGCTGACGATATTTTGGTGTCAGTCGATATTAATGGTAAAAAGTTTAGTTTGCAAAATTAAAATGATCTCAGGCACAGGACGGATCCGGGAGACTCACAAGCAGTCACTGTCAGTCTTTGAGGTTGCTTCCATTTTGCACCAGTGCTCAACTTTCCAACAGAGGAACATCCATCACCAAAGATTAATGGGTGCACCCATAATGCATTTTGACATTTCTCACATTCCTCAAGAGAATTTAACTTTTTCTAGAAGCATTCAGGCATTTCTGAATGCTTTAACCAAACAGAATTAGAAGAGATGAAAAAGGCTGAGTGAAGGTGGGTACACCAAAAGAATTAGTCGCAGCTTTTCCTATTAAAATATGCCTTAAAGATATAATGTCTAAAAATGATATTCTCAGTCAAAATAACTGGTTAAATGACTTCAAATGAGTGACTTTTCATTTTGAGCTGCTTATGGATTTTCTGTTGGATATATTTTTTTAATATCTTATTCCATAAAGATTTAATCACTTGTTTGTTGTTTCTTAAGTAATTTGGCTGTAACACTTCACTGAAGCGCTGCGTTAGAGAGCTTGAGGAACAATACAGGTGTCTGACAGAAAGCCTTTTGTCGGGGCAGGTGATATGCCAAGATGCAGTGTGAAGTACTGTAATTAGAGAGAATAAACAAAAATGTAGAGAAAAAAAACTTGTGGAAATAGCAGAAGCCTTATTCTGAGACAGGAGGACTGACGTGAAGAAGGAGGGGAAACTAATAAAGAAAAAGACAGGGAGGACAGAGAGAGACCCAGGTAGGGAGCATGACACAGAAACAGAGTGATGCAGACAGCAGTGGGGAGGTGGGAGGCAGGAAAAAACTGACAGAGTGAGGGAGTGATAGATAGAAGAGGTTTATTTGCTTTTGTTGTGCCAACATCATTTATCTCCAGTGAACAGCCTCCCAGTGCTGAGAGGCTATATGACAGAAATCAATCAGAGGGCAATCGTCCATACACTTCCACTGATGCGCCGACCCATCGATACAAGCTTTAGGAGAGAGAGTAAAGGAGAGAGGCATGGCAAGCGGAGGAGAGAAGGGAAGGAAGTACAGACAAAAACAGAGATGCAACAAGGAAATAAATTAAAAGAGAAGGCTTTTTGCTCCAAAATGAATGTTCAGCATGTCCCTATCTGCTCATTCAAGAGTCATTAAAAAGTCCTTTCATGTTTTTATGCCCACCAAATACTCCAGCAGCCTCTCCCTTGTTTTGCTTGCAGCTCTGCTTAAGAAGAACAGATTTGTATTTTTCAAAAAACTAACCAACATATTTGGGTAAATATGCAAATCAGTTTGAACACATCACGTGTATTTGGAAACAGCGGGATTGAATCCTGCTGCATGCGCTGTTCAGAGACATTTTAAAGTATGTTGATGTTTTTTTGGACTGCTATTCTCTTCATCAGGGTGATAAAGCACCTCCTGTCACTGAGTGCGATGCACAAAATGCCAGCTAAGATTTTCTCAGCAGAGACAAATTACATGAAAAATGTTGAGGCATATATGGTAATGTTTTATTTTGGAATATCTCAGCTTGTTCTACAGTACTGTGCCAGTCTTGACTCACCCCTCATTTCTTTATATTTTGCTTCCAAGGAGCCAAACTTTCTTGGAATTTTTTTAAAGTGATCTTGAGCAATAGTTCTCCAGGTTTTCTGAAGGTCTTTCAAAGTGTTTCTTCAGATGTTGGCTGTTTTTTCATTCATTTTTAGTCCAGTCCTTGTACCCGACCATTTTCAGAGAATTTCTTTTTTTTTGTTTGGAAATAATCCAGCAAAGACATGACACAGGATCAAAGAGAGGCATCTGGCCTGCTTAAGGAAGGGAAACAGGGAGAAAAGGCTGATGCACGCAGAATTACACACGAACTGGAGTGGCAACAGGTCTGATGGAGTGATGAATCCAAATTTGAAATTTTAGGTACAAATTGCCATGCATATGTGTGGAAGAGGAGAGGAGAGAGGTACAACAGTGAGCGTCTGCAACTATCTGTAAAACACAGTGGGGGCTCTGTCATTCATTTCAGCCAGTAACGTTGGGGATCTTATCAAAACTGACAGAATTATGAACACAGAAAAGTACTGTGAGATTTTGATCACCGTGCAATATCATCTGGAGAGTGTTCAGTTGGCACAGGATTCATTTTTCAGCATGACAGCAATCCCAAACACACTGCCAGTACAGTAAAAGCATAAGTGGCTATGGGACACTATCAGTCATGGATTGGCCTCCCCAGAGACTGGACCCCAACATTATTGAAGCAGTGTGGGATCATCTGGACAAAAGACAGAAAAAAAAGGCAGCCAATATCTAAAGAAGAGCTTTGAATGTCCTTAAAGAAGCCTGGAGAACTATTCCTGAAGGCTAGTCAAAGAAATTACAAGAAAGATTGCCTAAGCTAGCTCACTTGTGGATCCTGAAAGTAGAACGGGAGGCAGAGCCTTCAACTTCCAGGCCCCTCTTCTGTGGAACCAGCTCACAGTTTGGGTTTAATCATTAGTTATTATTAATCTCTGGCTCTCTTTCACAGTGTGTCCCCTGTCCTGTCTCGCTCCCCTCACTCCCAACTGGTCATGGTAGATGACTGCCCCTCCCTGAGCCTGAGGTTTCTTTCTGTTAAAAGGGAGTTTCCTTCCAACTGTCACCAAGTGCTTGCTCATAAGAGGTTATTTTGATTGTCGGTGTTTCCTTAAGGTGACTGTTGTAATTTGGTGCTATATACATAAAATTTAAAATGAACTGAAAAGAGTTCAGGCTGTGCTAAAGATTAAAGGTGATGAATACCAAATACTGACTTCTGAGGTCACTAGAATTGTACAAGCTCTGTTTTTGCCTTATATACTAAATCTCCATGTATTTCCATTTGCAAAAAAAAAAAGAGAGAAAAATATAAAGAATAATAGGTAACTTCAGATTTTTGTACAGTACTGTATACTTCCATCGTAACTATTGAAACATAATTATTGAACCCTTCATGAAAATAAAAACTTGTTATAATGCTGCTTGATAAAGAAAATGAGCAGACCTTTTAAGTAATAGCACCTGGAAATCAATTATAGATAATAGGTGGATTAGCAGTAAGAACATTTATTCCATTTTATATGTGGTGTGTGTTTAAGTGTGCAGTGAAAAGTTCAGTCTTTTTACTGGCCAGAGCTAACACAACTTGTGGAGGGCCCTGCTGAGATTAATACATCAGGCACCTGTCAGGAAGCACTGTGTGTTTGTGTGTGCATGTAATACCATGTGACAGTCATTAGACTTCGGTCAGACCTCCTGCCCACCTGCCCGGAAAAGAAACAACACGAGATCACATAAATCATCTGCTTCACATAGAATACGCCTCACGCAGACACACGCCCAAAACAGTGTGTGTGCTGAGTGATTCTGGCCAGAGGCATGGCTGACAGTCTGACACCTCTGATGACTTGAATGGGAGCCCCACCTGACACCAGAATCCCCTTTCTGCCCAGCAGTGTACAGATATTAGTTCTAAGGCCAATGTCACTTATACACTGAGGGATGACCAAAGGCGGGCACATAAACTGTTGACGTAAACCTCTCTTTCTCAGACACACAAACACACACGCGCACACACAGCCTGAAAATAAGCACACAAACTGACCTCCATCAAACTCTTGCAGTGTTGCATGTTACACATTTGCATAAACACACAGAGTATGGAATTCTATCCGGAACACCGACACCAACGTGCACTCAGCCCTGAAGGAAAGTTTGCCTTTAAACTCGCATGAGTCACAGAATGCTACACATATACTGCATATGGTAATATAGATAGTATTCACACAGACATTTACTTGTCACACAAACACAAATCACACACACTTAAATGTAGTAAAGGAGTGCATGTTTTAAAGATAATATGACATATATGAGACAGGAGTACTGAAGATCAACTTTTTATTAACCCAAGGTACCATATATGTAGGTTCATTGAGAAAAGAGCAATTTCACTGGCTCAGATTTATTTAGGTTAACACAATCAGGAGATGCTCAATAACACCACAGTTTTACTGTCTGTCTCTGGAGATATCTGGGTATAAAGGCCTGTTGCTCAAGGCACTTCTAATTCACTTGCTTTCTCAGTTTTATCTTCAGGGTATGAGTTTGAACTGGGTGACTAGCAGTACCAATCTGACCTTTAGTTTTTTTATTTGAGCAAACTATGCAGCAGATCTACTGGACAAGCTATTGCATAATGTATCTGACATATTCTAGCTGTGTGAAAGAAAAACACAGCTGCACCAATTAGTTGTTTATGAAGTGTACAAATCAGCCTTAAGAAGTAACCGGCACCATGAATCTGACATCACTAAAATATTTTAAGCACAAGTGTGGGAAATGCATGAAAATACATAATGTTTTTTTTCCTCATTAGACTCCCTCCTGGGGTTAAAGTTAAGATATACACAAACAAGGCAGAGGGTCATTTAATACACATCACAAAAAAACAAACAAACCAGAAAAACACCACCACCACCACCACCACCACCAACAAATTACCCATGACCAAATGCAGATACAATTTCTTTAATATATTCTGCAAGTAATAATAATGTCTTTAGAGTTAAACAACTTCTCCATCTTATATTTGGTCTCAACCTAAAATATACAGCCAGATATTTCTGTCTTTACAAATTAAAATAACTATATTCAAACAAATAATAATACCCATCTCCCAGCTTTTCCAAGCTACAGAGTATTCATAAACAATTAACATATTCAGCACCATAAAATCTGCCCATAACTACTGGAATACCACTGGACCACCCTGAATAACACAAAATAGAATCACCTTAACTACACAAGTTTCCAATTGTAACACTTCCTTAAATATTCTATAAGTTACACAGAGGCTATTGTTAAACATGTCAGATTTCCAATTTTTGCCTCAGGATATCAGATAAGCTCATCTCAACTGCTGCTTTTATGTAGCTGTCATTCACCACACCGGTATGTCACCATAAATAAGAAAATCCTGTATAACTGAATATTTGCTTTAGCTTCGCAAATCCACTGTGACTCAGACAAAACACCTTTATCATATTGATTCTTTAGAAAACTAAACATAAAGGATCTTTTATTCCTATTGCTATTCAGTAATTTACACCAGAAACCAATTATCCTACATTCAACTATCTTTATCAGCTTAAATCTACCCACTTCTCCATATACAGCACAATTTGCAGCATTTTTTATTTAACTTATGGCATCATATTACAATGTCACACCATTGACTTAAAGAGTTACTATATATGGTCATTGCTCATTAGGTGGATGACGCAGGAATATTTATCACAGCTCCCATAGTTCAGATGACCTCAGGCAAAAAAAAAAAAAAAAAGAACAAGCAAACTTTCAATTACAAATTTTAACCTGAGTGATGGTTGTAAGCATCCTTTGGGACACTCAGTAACAAGATGCATCATTCCTCCCCAGTATAATTAAAATCAGTTTGTGTAGCAGCTCTAGCCTTTAAAACTCGGAAACCTTGACCTTTAATTATAACACTTCCATCAGTGTAAATTTTGAAGCTGCAGAGCGCACTGTCAAAATGCATCTTTGGTGAGGCAAAATTGGACTGGGGGTGTTTGAGATATCAAGCTTTAGGTAAATGAGATTACGCTTATTTGCAGATCAGAGAAGCTTTGGAAATCAATGCAATATTCATTGCAAAACAAAATTGGTGGTGTTCTTGACAGTATTACATGGAGATATTTTTGAGTTCTATATGTATAAAGTCTGAGCTTCAGGGTCCTCACACATGAGGTCAATTTCACTGCCAAGTTTTATGGTGTGATGCAAACATGTATCTTACATATGTAAAATAAATCACTTGGCTAGGAGCAAAATGAGAAAAGTGCAAATAACGTTAAGCTGGCAGAAAATGAAAGGGAGAAAAAACCCAAAATATAATATAAAGGACAGTCTGAGTCTCACTATGTATATACATATATATAGCTCAGAATCCAACATTATCAGTGTAACACTGGAGGAAACATGCATCAGTGAGCCCAGAAACTCACTCAGGGTCGTGGATAGTTTCTGTTGCCATTATGATCTAAAAAGGTCAAACACAATTGTTTGATAATATATGGCTTCACAAATCATAATTCTGCCAGGGTATGTAAACTTTTGGGAGGTATATATGTCAATTAGAAGAAAAAAAATATTACTAATGTGACTCTTGTTACATTAAAGGAGACGTATCATGCTTTTAAATCCTTCCTTTTCATATATAAATCATTCACTTGTGGTCTAAATAAAGTAG
>JAVDPK010001459.1:352675-363147 GCA_034780415.1 Cichlasoma orientale | reverse complement strand
ACACACACACACACACACACACACACACACACACACACACACACACACACACACACACACACACACACACAGAAAATGACTAACAAATGAAAATTTAAAAAAAGAAAAAATGGTTCAGAAGCATTGTGAGCATGTTGGTATACAAAACTTATAACAGATTTAACTTAGTCTGTTCTTGTGAAAAAGATTATGTTAAAAACTGATATTTGACAGAAAAAAAGAAAAAAAAGAAAAAAGATAAGCACAACTGTGTTGATCGTGTCTGTTGTTCCTCCACCGGTGTATAACATTATCAAATAAAAACTAAACTGCGGTTTGACTGAGCTCCTGCAAAACAGAGCAATTCTCACCAGGAGCTTATAGCTCATGGAATACATTTCACCATAAATTCTCCTGAATGGTTAAATAGCACTCTGGTAACCATGGGATTATGAAAGTCTGTTTTTCTGATCTTTAAATTATAGATTTACTTTAAGAGTTCATCAAATTGAAGAAAACAATTTTAAAGAAACACTGCTGGTGAGAGTTGCTCTGTATTCAAGGTGTCATTAATGTCTGCCTTTAGAGGCAGTACAATTCATCTGGGAGTCTTTAGATACGAAGCATATAGTAATTTTGAAAAATGTATGAGTACAACCAATAAACCAGACATTCTGTACAGCGTTCCATGAGTTTCATTTATTCTCAAAATATTACAGAGTTCAATATGATCAACAAAGTTAATTTCATTTGTTTGGGTTCTCATAAGCTTTTGTTGTGGGATATTAAAAGCAGCAGTGATACATTAAGATATCCATTGTGAACTCGAGATCAGTTCTTCATGGAAAAGCACTTGAGTGGTCAGTCCTTGTGTGCATGTCAGTGGCGTCACACTAAAAATAATGTTTAGCATCACCCTGATTTACTGTACATTATTTGTAGGGTGTTTGGGTACTAGCTCTGGAAACGGGCTTTGAATGTTATCAGCCCACTACATGTGCCTAGAAGGTCGCCTTTTAACATTCCATTGACCATGAACAACACAGCTGCTCTTCACCAGTTCAGTATAGTGCACTACATTAAACATCACCACAGTACTGTGAACCAATTTAGCACTAAATTGTATCAAACTGCATAGTATTTTCATGCATCCTTTGAATAACAGAAAATTTCACACAAACATAATTCAGCAAAGCATCATGTAGATCCAATATTTGATTTTAAAACTCTACTCCATTTATGCGTGTTCCCTTTCTGTAGCTTTAGTTAGATGCTAGAGCTACAGAAAGGATCCCAACTGCAACTTCATTTATATCAGTACCACAAATGCATCACAGGGGAAGAGAAGAAAACGGGGATGTGTTGAAATTGTAAGTGGACTGTGGGATGTGGTTATTTTCTTCTTATTAAGTATCTCCATACTGTCACTGGAAGCAACGCTTGGCTGCAGGACATGAAAAATTAACTCATTTAGAGTAATATGCATTAACCTGCCTATCAGATTTAATTGGTCATTAACTGAAGGTGCCAGAACAGCTTTGAGATGTTCCGGCCCACTTTAACCCCTGATTACAACAGATGATAATAGCCTAATGATTCAACCACGAGGTACAGAAGCACGCCTTCTGGTCATGTGTATGGGATTGATATGGGCTGATAACAACCCAGTCTGGAACTCTATAACGCTATATATTTTTTTTTTCCCAGAGTCTGATAACTTAAACAAGAGCCATCAGCAATAGGGATATCTTCCCACCATTAATGAAAATCTAAAATAAATTTAGAAATCTGGATAACATTATAGGCCCACTTCATAATAGAAAACCCTTCAGACATCTTACTACCTTCTGCAAAACTATTTTGCCTGGACAGATAGACGGACGGACCAATATTGTGTTGCACATCTTTGAAGCATAAAGAACACAAATTTAAATTTCATGGCTCAACTCCTTGAGGGTTTGGAGTCTATAGACTAGAAAGTTAAAACCTCACGGGCCGACACCTGGGTGGAGAGATGGAGAGATGGACAGATGGACGGACATATGAATATCGTGTTGCACATCTTTGAAGAGTAAAGAACACATATTCCAAATTTCATGGCTCAACTCCTTGTGGTTTTGGAGTCTATGGACTGGAAAGGTAAAAGCTCATGGACAGACACCCAAATGGACAGACAGCTGGATGGACAGACGAACAGACAAATACTGTGTTGCACACAGTAAAGAACACATATGCCAAATAACACCTCACGCATAGATGCCTGGACGGATGGATGGACAGACAGATGGTTTGACAACAATATCCTCCTGCTTTATATTGGGGCGGGAGGATAATAAAAACTCCTGCAACTGCTTGTCTCTGGGGTTACACTATAATTTAAGTTGGGGGTCAAATTGCAGAGTGGAATAAATATTAACATGCACTGCCTTGAAAAGACCCACAACGGATTGAAAAAAAGTGTTCATTGCAATGTGTGCAAACTGTCAAACAGTGCATTGCTTCAGTGAACAGTGCAAATCTACATATAGTCCTACTGATGAGAAAATCTCAATTTACTCCTTTCCATAGGGTAAAATACTATTTACTGAGTAGTAAATAAAATTATTTTGGTCCCACAGCTGTAGATGAGTTTGATAACACCAAGACAATTAAATGGTAAATGAACTGGTACTTATATAGCACCTTTCTACTCAATTTGAGCACTCAAAGCACTTTATTGTCATGTAACGGCTCTGGCGGGATTTGGACTGAAATACAGAACATGGGAGACAGGAAGTAAATTCAAAAACCAGTTTAATGCTGCACTCAGACAAAATTCAAAACAAAGGCTGGCCAGGAACGAGGAATACAAGACACGAGCGCAAACACGAGACACCTGGAAGAACAGCTGAACCTAAATGAGAAAACGAGACGAGACATGTAACCCTAGATACAAAGCACAAGCGACGGTGCTAATGGCCGCAGCGCTGGCTAACTGTGGCGACGGCGATCCGTTCCCGTAGCTAACAGTGGAAATTCTCAGCCCGGTGCAAGAGTACCTCAACAAGGCGCAGCACTGGGTGATCAGGTGCTATTTAGAATCCTGCACAATTACAAATTACAAAAGGAGGCAGAACCAAGAGAGGGGGAAAAAAATCATAGCGAAATAAACTCAAACTAAAGAAACATACAAAGGTGAAACATCTAAACCATCTAAAGCAAACTAAGAAGCAAACTGAAGATATTTAACAATAACAGAGTTTGCCCAAAACACTGGGCAGAAGACCCAGGACCATGATATTTCTATTACATATCTCATTCATCCAATCACACATACAAACACACACACATTCATGCAGTGCTTTTGTCTACACCTAAGCACTTTTATCTAACATTTACACACACTCATACACATGCGCACCCTGATGGATGCATTGGGGTCAACTCAGGGTTCAGTATCATGCCCAAGGATACTTCAGCACGTGGGCCATAGAAGCAGGGGATCAGTTCACTGACCTTCTGATGGATAGATAACCCACTCTACCACTATAACGTCAGCTGTCCCTATTAACTGGCATTTTGGCATGTCAAAATAGAAGAATCACAGGTGAAAAAGTATGGTTCCTGATGGCTCTGTTCCATCAGGTATACCAGGAAAACCAGGGCTTAGTGCACATTGTCCCCGAACATGCTTCAGCTACTAATAGAATGCAGTCTTCCTTAATGTTCTCACCTGTGCTCTTCCTGCTATGACAAGTAAAAATGACCTGTAACCTAGATAAACATCTCACTACACAATTTGTGCTAATGAGGAACTGTGATGGAGCTGAACAGGCATGCCAGTGATAATGCTGGCTGTTGGGCAGATGGGTAAAGGAAGGACTTTAAATACCAGGTACGTAAAGACACACACTCACACACACAAATCCACAGTGCATTTTAACACAACAAGGTTCATTTTTTACATTATCATAACAGTATGATGTTTTCAATTAGTATGTAAGCAATTTGTGTGCCTCACCATGTAAAATGCCTCAATCTCCCAATCTTTATAAAGTAACCTAATGCACTATGGGCACTTTCATTGCCATGTAGCTAATGTCTATTATAGTGATGATTTAGTTCTTGAAGTGCCCACTAGGATTTGATCAGAGACTAATCAGTTATAGAAAATGAGAATTATGGTGACCTTTATGTACTCAGTGAAGGATGTAGATCTGCAATGTTAAAAAAACACACACACACACAAAAAAGGTTCTCTTCTACCTACTTCAAGTTCTCTGACAAAACTTCAAGACAATTAAATCATCTATTTCAAAACAGCATATGGAGAGAAATATGCTATTTCTGCCAGACTAGCTCATCCCCGGACAATACAGTTAATTATACTGATTTCAAAGTCACAGTCAGGAAGAAAATGTCTGGCTGGGAGGGAAGAATGCATGTTTCATGTCTCTCTTTGTGGCTGCCAGTTCTCCATGGAAGGGAAGAGGGTGGAGTGTATGCATGACAGGTCCTAAAATAGCATCAGTGGGATCAGCTATCTTCTCAAGATCAGGGAATGGGGTCTGCATGTGACTCTTTGAGCTGGACGAAGTCTGCGATGAAGAGACAGATAAAATAAGAAATGGGTTGATGGGGTGTGGATAGAAGTGTAAGGGAGAGGTGATAAACAGTGTTGAGAGAGGGAAAGGTATTGAATTAGGATGAAAGGTGAGAAAGGGAGCAGGATGAGGCCGAGGCAATGGGCGGAAAGAGTGGGAGGTTAGAGGACGGAAAAGACGAGTAGTCTGGATAGAAGGAAGGAATGAAGACTGAAAAGAGGGAAGGAAATAAGGAAAAATAAATAAGTGCCAGATGTTATTGATAAGAAAAGGCACTTTACAGGTAGAGAAGGCACAGTAACGCAAGAAGCAGGTATAGAGACAGGTGGAAGAGGAAAGTAATGAGGAAGAGAAGAGCAGCAATGGGCAAGAGGTGGATGAAAGGAAAATAAAGATTAGGGGGAGAAAGCAGGAAGAAGCGCACAGAGCCTGTGTTGGCTGTCAGCATCCATCTTTAAGATAAGAGCTGCAGCTACATGATCTGTTTTCCAGCATTACAGATGAAAGCGAGTGCTCCTGCACTGCAATCAGATCAGCCGTGTGTATCGCCATTGTTGCTACTAGCCGGGATGATTTTCTCAGCAACGCAGCTGAATGATGCACACTGCCAAGCATTGTGGAGCAAACAATGGTACAAGCCTTTGTGCACAAAAGGCTGATCTAGCTTCAGTTGTGTCATGGTGCTGCAATCACACTGACAAGATTAGTAAACAGACATAAAATGCTATAGCTCTGTGAACTGAGCTGAGCCAAAGATTATTTGAGGTCTTGCCGTTCAAGGAATGTCACAGCAAACTCTAGGAATGTCAGTTTCTTACAGTAATTACAGCGTAAAGTTTTAGAGCTAATGACTTCATGCTTGCAGTCTAAACTAAATATCATACTAGTGCATCTGATATGATGATCAGGGCTTATAGCTCATGAAAAAGAGAAATCCAGTATCTCAAATTATTAGAATATTAATTTTCTTAAGATCAATCAAGGATTTACAATACAGAAATGTAAAGCCTTCCTTTTCCACACTCAGTACTTGGATGGAGTTCCTTTACCATGAATCATTGCATCAATGTGGCATGGAGGCAATCAGCTTGTGAAACTGCTGAAGTATCACTGAAGGCCAGGTTGCTATGATAGCAGCCTTCGGGTCGTCTGTGTTTTTCCATTGCATGTTTCTCATCTTCCTCTTGACAATACTCCAAAGAATCTCTGTGGGGTTCACTTGAGGTCGATTAGCTGGCCAATTAAGCATAGTAATTACATGGTCAGCAAACCATGTGGTAGCACTTTTGGGACCATGGGCTAATTCCTGCTGCGCTAATTCCTGCTGAAAAAAGAAATTGGCATCTCCATTAAGGTTGTCAGCGGATGGAAGTGCTCTAAAATCTCCTGGTAGATGGCTGCATTGACGTGGACTTGATAGGTCACAGTGGACCAAAAACCAGCAATATTAGCAGATGACCTGGCACCTCAAATCACCGCAGACTGTGGAAACTTCACACTGCATTTCAAACGGACGGATTCTGTACCTCTCCACTCTTTTTCCAGAGTCTAGGACCTTGATTTCCAAATGAAATGCAAAATTTACTTTCATCTGAAAAGACTTTGGACCACTGAGCAACAGTTCAGTTCTTTTTCTCCTTAGCTCAGATAAAATGCTTCTGATGTTGTCTCTGCTTCAGGAGTGTTCTTAAATAAACTTTCCTTGACAGTCTTCTCAAGGCTGCGGTCATCTCTGTTGCTTGTGCACCTTTTCTTACCACATTTTTTGCCTTCCTGCTTGCCATACTTTGATATACCACTTTGTGAACAGCCCGCCTTTTCAACAATGACCTTTAGTGACCTTTTGTGGAGGGTGTTGATGATGATCATCTGGTCAACTCAGCAATCTTTACTATGATTGCGGCTGTGTATACTGAAGTAGACCAAGAGCTACACAATATTTATACTGTTTGAATAGTAATTTACTCAAATTTAAAATGAAATATTCTGATAACTTATGATACCAGATGTCTGATTTTCATGAGCTATAAGCCAAAATTAATCAACACTAAAAACACATTTTTTTGAGATGGTGTAGCACTCAACACTGTAATGTAATTTTGATTGTTTTATACAAAACACATCTTTCTGCTGTATGCAGATGGGGTATCTGTCATTAAGTGACCCTCTGGGGCTTAAAAAGAGCCAAATACTAAAATTCTTTGAATCACCCAAGGGTGCCTCCAAAAGCAAGTCAGTCCTCATAGACTCCCATGTTGAAATCCCAACCAAACAGAAACAGCATGTTTACAGTCTGTGAAGGTTTTGATCTCTTTGGTCTCTTTACCCTTCATAACAACTGTAAGGACCATGCTATTTTTTAAACTCATTTTTCACGTTTATTATTTATTGAAGCTTAAATCCTCTTTGGGATCCTTTATGGAATTATTTGTTAAATAACATGGCTTGCTTTGTGGTATTTGTACTAACAGAACATCAGAAGAATGAGCATCAGTAGATGAGATTTGGCTTTCCTTTTAAAGTCTCCTTATGCTGTTCCCCTTGGTTCTATGATTGAGGAACCAGACACACAACTAAGGAAAGTTCACTTTGCATCTAACAGATCTAAGCTACAGTAGTTAGCTGCAGCATATTAAATTTTATGAGTTGGCTGGACTAACAATCAAAAATAAACACCAAGAACTCTAAAAGGCAAAGAAAAAAACCACAACAGACCAAGTTTATTGATTGATTTAATTTAGAAGTGGCAGTAGTTATTTGATCCCATGGTTGCATAAAGAGTTACTGGCCCACTGATGTCCATACCCCTGCATAAAGTCCACTCAGAGTACATTTTGACCAACCTACTGGTTCACTTTTGAGTAAGTTTTTACACAAGTCATTTAACTTTTACATGACTGGAATTTCTATAAAAATTTAACGGTACTTTTGCTCAAGTATTTTGTGCTTTCACACCTGGATAGATGGTGGAAAGAGACGAAGACGTGGAAAGGTCTTTCCCCCCGACATTCAGTAGCATAAAAGAATAATCATCTTTTCATTTACACAGCCCCAACACTGCAGATATGTTTAACACTTGAACACTTCACCCTGTAATTTACACATCAATCTGAATAACTGCAGGCTAATGGACTGGGGTTGTGACTGAGTAATGGAAATGGCATTTTCTTCATTTGCAACAACCCAGTGCAGAGTTAGGAGAACCATTAAAAGTGTTTATCAGTAAATTATTCAAATCAATGCATTTGATTAGGAACTTCAGAAAGTTATATGTCAGCACGGACTTCTTCAAATAAGTACATTTTAAGTTGAGGCTTTTAGAACTATTTTAGAAAGGGATTATATGTTAGTTCTATCTGTCTCTTCTGTTCTCTTCTGTGTTCTTTAGCCCTCTGAGCAGGATCTTAGTGGTATACAATTGGTAGTAAGTGATAACAGATAAAATGAGACAACTGATATAAAAATACCTCAATTAACCAGGCTCAAGGGAGAGTGCTTGGTGGCCGGGCCTTAGCGCATGGGGCCCAGTTGGCCCCAGTCACAGCCTGTAGAGGCAACATGAGATTGACAGATGTATTGGTGCAGTGTCTGCAGCGATGCGGATGCTGTACCAGTCTACTGTGATGAAGAGTGAGCTGAGTGTGAAAGCGAAGCTGTCGAGTTACCGGAGAAATCTATGTTCCTACCCCCACCTATGGCCACAGGCTCTGGGTAGTGACAGAAAGAATGAGATTGAGGATACAAGCCATGAGTTTCCTCCTGGCTGGGTTCTCCCTTATTGATAACGTGTGGAGCTCAGTCATTCTGAAGGAACTTAGAGTAGAGCTGCTAGTCCTCCAAACCCATCAGGAAATTGTTTATTGAGGTGACTGAACAAGTGAGAAATAGGGTTTTTTCTAATAGACTACTATACAATCAGATATTTTTTGCAACCAGAAGAATCACCCCCTGCTGGCAATTAGAAAGAAATTAGATTTAAGGCATCCAGATTTATCTTCCATACACAGAAGTTGAATATAACCATTCCATTCAACCTTTCACCCCTCCACCCCCTCACCTACTGAATTCAATGGGTCTTCTGCAGTCACAGCATGGATTGTCAGAAAAAAAGCAAAAGGTCATGCACACATCATTGTGGGTGGAAGTTCCTAATTCCCAAGTCACAGCTGCAGGGCCCATGAGTATATTAGCATTTAGCAACCCAGCATTGACCCCTTGGTTGCACAGGTGTGTTATCACTCAGTGAGCTCTTGCATGAGTCGATCGTTTAATGATGCAATTTTTAAACTTACTGCATGGTTGTGCATTTTGAGTGCTGTTCAAAAACTGCTATCATTCTGACAGTCAATAAAAGAACAAGGACGACGAGCGCTGAGCACTTGAGGAGGATGAGCTCAGAGCTCCAGGATCCGTAACCAAGCATGAATTTTAAAAAAAAAATTAAATTGTGTCCTGCAGCTTCTGACACACACACCATCAGCTTTTTCTCTGGTGCAGTTCCCGATTGACTTCATTCTATTGTTCCATTCTTACATAGTTTATTGTGAAAATTTCAAGTGACTAAGGATTTCAAGAAATATTCAAAAGAAAGTAGCAGCACTCCTAAAATATTTGCAAGTTGTACATTGAAAATGTGAGTAAAATTTGTGAAATCCTTTATTATTTGCGCAGTGTCTGTTGTATTTGTGAGATTGTTTATGTTTATAACTGGTACAATGTCCGTTGCCATCGTGGCCAGGTCACCTTTGAAAAAGAGATTTTTAATCCCAATAACACATTTATTAACCAGGATTTTCAACACAGCCAGGCTGTCTTTGCATTAGCTGGCTCGACAAAACCTAAATACCCAGCTGGAGATAACGGGTATCACAACAGTGGTTATCAACGTTCTCTGTTAAGCTAGGCTTTCTGCTTTAGGCTCTGTGTGCGCTCACAAAAAAAAAGAAAAAAGAAAAAAGGAGCATTTCACAGGCTAAGTGACTCTTTTGTGCAAAATGAGTGTTGCCTACTCAGTCAGAGACATTAAATGATGACAATAAAATGGTAACATTTAAACATTTAACAAAAAAAGACAGGAACATGCAACACTGTTGCAAATAAGACAAGATTAATGCAGCAGGAAAACATTATTTCGGTGATTAAAAAAAACCCGTTTTAATTGAAGCAGATTATTTCACTTTCGGTGCTGCTATTTATTTCTAAGGAAACAGTTCTGAAACTGGATACATTCAGACATTAAAGTTCACTGTCCTATAGCCTAATAAAGGAGGCATGGAAATTGCTTTAGTCAAAATGAAATCAATTTTATTGATTGAACAGGTATTCTTGGTGTCTACTCTGCGTTCTAGTAGCTGCAATTCCAGCTGTGTAAGAAACTTAGCAGCAGATTAGAAACAAGCTCAATGACATTTATATACTTTCTGCGTCACCAAATTCATAAATAATTTGGATACATAATACATATTTTGCACATCCCTGTGACAACGCAACACAGTTTGCTCTTCATTCAGTGGCTTTAGTAGGGCAGAGCTTAACCATTTGCACACACAAAACAGCACAGAATCACTTCAAACATGCTGTAAATAAAAGAATCAGTTAAAATGTGGCACTTCCAGTGGATTTTAAACCAAAACTTGGAACATAACCTACTGTGTTCAACTTAAGTTACCGTGGTGATTAAGCCAGAGAAAAAAAGAACCACTTTCATGACAGAAAACTCTGACTTTAAGCTCGACATAGCTCACAAAGCCATTAATCTTGCTTCGTAGTACGCCCCTTAGGTTTGAACCCAACATCTTTCTGTCTCTCCCCTATCCGCTCTGTCTGTTCTCCCTCTATTGTGTGTGTGTGTGTGTGTGTGTGTGTGTGTGTGTGTGTGTGTGTGTGTGTGTGTGTGTGTGTGTGTGTGTG
>JAVDPK010001459.1:340766-352575 GCA_034780415.1 Cichlasoma orientale | reverse complement strand
TGTGTGTGTGTGTGTGTGTGTGTGTGTGTGTGTGTGTGTGTGTGTGTGTGTGTGTGTGTGTGTTTGTGTGTGTGTGTTTGGGATTAACTCCACTTACCTGGCTGCCTAGGCTTTAGTTGACACACCTGTCCCTCATTACACTCACCTAAAGTTTATGGCTCTCATTGTCACTCATCACCAAACTGTTGTACAACTCAATGCTGTAGAGTCACTCGGGCCTCACAATAGCTTAGATGAGACTTTTTTTTTGCCTGCAGGAATTACTTATCCTGTTTGTCCTCCTCCATCGCAGATCTCTCCCCAGCGTGTCACCCTGCCTGCCTTGAAAAAAGTCTGCCTGTCTCACTTTTGTCCTGTTCGAGAAAACTTACCAGTGGTTATATCTGTGGAACCCAGGGAGAACCTAACCTGTGATGAACCTATAAAAGACAAGAGTGATTACCTAAAACTTGCTGCAACTCTCAAACCTGCGATACTGTACTTACTTGTGTTCACTATTAAAAATCCTGTTGAACTTTTCCTGTTGCATCCACCAGTGAGTCTTTTAGACTGTAAACTTACTCTGGATGGCATTGCCTTGGACTCCAGTAACACTGTGAGGCATCTTGGGAGTTATTTTTGACCAGGATATGTCCTTCAATATGCAAATATATAGGACTATTTTCTTGCATTAGTGCAGTATCTCTAAAATTCAAAACATCCTGTCTCTGAGTGATGCTGAAAAACTAGTTCATGCATTTATTACTTCTAGGCTGTAATTCATCATTATCAGGTTGTCCTAAAAACTCCCTGAAAAGCCTTCAGTTGAGCCAAAATGCTGCAGTGAGAGTACTGACAGGGACTAGAAAGAGAGAGAATATTAGGGCTGGATCAGGCGACCATGAACCCTCCCTTAGTTACCCTGCAATACGCCTATGCTGCCATAGGCCGATGCACTGAGTTCTCTTCTTCACTCACCTCTTTTCACTCTGTTCATACACCACTCTGCATTTAATCATTAGTTATTAATCTCTAGCTCACTTCCACAGCACGTCTTTTGTCTCCCTCCCCTCACCCCCAACCAGTCATGGCAGATGGCTGCCCCTCCCTGAGCCCGGCTCGGCCGGAGAGTTCTTACTCTTAAAAGGGAGTTTTTCCTTCCCACTCTCACCAAGGACTTGCTCAGAGGGGGTCGTCTTATTGTTGGGGTTTTCTCTGTATTTGCCTTCCAATATAAAACACCTCAAGTGACTGTTGTTGTGATTTGTGTTGCTATATAAACAAAATTGAACTTCATTTCATATCTACTCTGTTGCTTTTCACATGGCAAACATAAATAAAATAATGCTAAATAATACTGCTAGATTTAATGGAATTAAAAGTGCAGTATTTCCTTTTTAAAGTATAGTACTGTACATGCATTAATTGCAGTAGTTAAATAATGTATCTGATTTCATTTCACGCCCCATCACTTTCAAATTGAGCCCGAGTATCATGTGTAAGGCTCTGTAAGGCACAGGCACATGTGGAAAGCTTTTTCTATACAGTACAGTATATTCTAAGCCTAAGGGTGAATAAAGAACTTCGTGAGACTTTGTTAGGTGTATAATAATGGCCATCAGGATTTTATTTTCGCTTTAAAGTCTCTAGAATTTATGAAGTTTAGAAAATGTAAGCCAAGCAGTAAGTACATCAGTGTTTTGGGAAAATAGTGAAAAAGAGCCCCTGCGAATGCACACCGTCATCTTTTTCCAGTCGCACTCCAAACCAGAATCTATTTTGGTCTCTGTTGATGTATATTTAGATATACTGACTCATAATATTTGGCTGCCTTTGCTGTCAACAGCTTGTGCGTCTTTGCTGCTGATACAAGAGCAATGAAGCCAGTCAACTCATGACAACTCAATCAGAAAAAAAAAGTCTTATCAGTGCTGTTTGAAGGCCTTGGATAGTAGACTGTATTGTCATTCCACAGAATCACTTCCAGAACCATCTATTTTTCAATCCCAAGTCAGGGTGCCAAATTTCACAAGTGCCAAAACAAAATAATAAATAAATAAATAAATAAATAAAGAATTCATTTTCTGTAGTGCTTTTCGCAGTTGGCTTTGACTGAATGAGACATGTTTCCAACACTTGATTAGTACGAACTATGAAATAAATCCTCAAAAGCAGTCTATATACACAAACACATGAATCCATATTTTATGCACATATAAACACAAACATGTGAACAAACATACATGTAGCATATGCAGCCTTTTTGTACACAATAGGGAGGGAAAGGGGGACAGCACTATGTCTGAGACATTCATATCGCACCATATTGAAATATTTAACATGTTCATTAAAGTGCCCTGTGGGAATGGATTCTTCAACATGCTTCATCAGGCTAGTGCAAAATCACCATCTCTTAACTCAGTAAGGTCTGGTCATACACACAGCTACATGTGTGCAATCATCATCGTGTATGTGAATTACTGTGTGATAAATTTAGTGTTAGATTTACACACTGAGATCAGACCCCGTTAGCTACGCTACAATGCTGTGACTATTTATGTAGCCCCCTGTTGTATTAATATAGGATGCTTATTAATACAAGCAGTGAAATTAATTGTGCTTTGCGTGGCATGGCTGGAAAACAAATACAGGATGACACAGCTAAGCACTGTTTTGTCTTGCTCAATCAATTATGTGGCCACGTATTGCAAGAGCTTCACATTTTTTATTTTACCTCAGTATTTTTTTTACTATGATCATATAATATTCTTAATTACTATAATCTAAAAATATTACTTATCAATTATAAGTCAAAAAAATAAACACATTGCAAAAAAAACAGAAGATGAAATATATGAGAAACGTCAGCAGCAGTTTGCTTAAACACATGAATGAAAATTGCAGGTCGAGGGTTATTTTTGAATTATGTAGATGAATTTGATTGACCATAGGCCTGTCTAGCTGACTGACACTGGTCTTGTATTCAGCAGTTTGGCATTGATTTCCAAATGATATTAGGCATGCCCCTTTTTGGACTGAGGGACCACTGGAGGCCTGTAGTGAAGTTTACACGGGGGGAATATATTGCACAGCCTTAAGTTAATTCTGTTCACATGAAAGTCAATGCCAGCTCTGTCACTTTAGTTTATGCCCTGTTTTGTTTCAGTTCAGTGCACAGAGCAGGCTGCTCCACTGTAATCTAAAAGAAACTAGCTGGCAATGGCCCACAATACACACTGGGTTCCAGATTATTTCAAATTTTTCACATCTAAATACCTTACAAAGTGCACTCTAAATGTTTCACGGCTTTAACATAAAAATTAAAAAAAAAAAAAACACACCAGTTTTACATTCGGCCAATCTCTCCTTCAAAGCCACGTCTTCACAGACATCTGAAATACTTTCAGTGTGGCAGCTACTTTTAGTTTGCTCCTCAGAAGTCTTGTTTGGATCCATTACATTTGCCTACAATTTCCAACGTTCTTGTTAAGGATCCCTAATAATAAGTTTTAAGTCTTCAGCTACAGACCAGAGACCAAACAGGAGTTTTCAGCTGAAGTGTCAAAGCCCAAAGATGGTGCATCATGAATGCACCCAGGAGTATGGCCTTTTAACCCTTCCAGAATCTTCCAGAAGATGATCATCTGCAGTGAAAGTCATGAAGCGCTGCTCAAGTGTCATCAATTCCTGATAAGGACACTTATCAGGAATAGATGGGCTAAATTTAAATCAAAAATGCTTTTCATATCATAACTGGTGGATTTGTGAAACTTTGTGCTGCACATATGCGCTGACACCAGATTTTGAGAAGGCCAATAATTTCCTTTGATCAGGTAAGAACAGTGTCAACTTGTACCGAGGCCTCTTTCATAAACGATATTAAACCACTTCATTGTAATAGTGCTTTATTTGTTTTTGAAAAAAAAAAAACTCAAACCACTTAATTTGGAGTTTAGTCCATTTAATGGACTTATACAGTCACACTGTACAGGCCTCAGTTGTAAATAAAACAAAAACTCTAAAATACACAATTTTCCCAACAATAGGAACAGTGACAGCAACATCAAATTTACGTCGAGCTAATAATTACAAAGTTTGTCTGAATGCGACCATACGGTACAACATAAAGTAGTAAAGAGAGTCTGACAAGAGCAGTCTGGAAAAAGCCTGTTCTCTTTGTGGAGACCTGTTAACTGCTGCCAAAGAGGCCACCAGTGATTTTAAGGATGGAGAACAATGGAGCCTGCCAACATGGCAGCCCAGTTATTACCGTGTATGAAACCTGAAAGCTTAGTGTGGCTCTGTGGAGAGCGTAACGGGTCGTTGTTAGGTTGGAAAGGTGAGTGCTGTTGAGAATAAGATACACTCAACTCCCCAAGCATCAAATCAGGGTCAGCAGCTCAGGGCAGACAGCTTCAAGCACACAAATGTGTTACTTTTTCATGCGTAGAGCTCATTAGTTCCCTAACCTGTAATATAGTGGTAAGAAATCCAAAATTAATGTCAGCTCAAATCCCTACAAATTGTAATCACAGCACGAGCCTATATTTTTCTCCATTATGATTTAAATAAAAGCCTTTACAAGGAGCAGAAGGAGTCATTACATTAATGTTAAAACTGTTTTACTCAGTGACACACTGGATCTTTAACAATTCTATATTTTTTCCACCTTCCACTTCTGCACTATTCAGCACATCTAATTCATCTGCTTCTGAATTCAAGAAAAAGTACAAAACTGTGCTTTTGTTTTGAATGCCAGCTTGCTGCCTTGTCTATGTATCATTGAGTAATTTAGCTGAAAGCCCTTTGTTACCAGTCAACAGATATTTCACCAATGAACTTATCCCTTTTTTTAGTTACAGAAAATCATGAGTGAATGTTTTGACAACGATTTAAAAAAAAAAACCTGATACTTGAGTCAGTTTTTGTAGCTCCTGAATTCCTAGCCAATCCCAAGTTACTGGAAAACTGTGGCAGAGGTACAAATAACATCATCATTATGTAATGTTGAGTTGAGAATTGATATCTGTGAATCAATATATTAATGAATTTCTTTTAGTGATTTCCTATTTCTAATCTGGATATTCCAATATAATCCCACTACAGGCAGTTTGCTATCCATCCATCAATCCATTAATCCAAGCATTACATCTGCCAGTTGTCACTAACTCGGTGCCTCCTCAGAAATGATACTGGAATAGAAAAGGAAATCACCTTTCAATATTAATTTAGTCAACCTGTGTTTACTGTGCCAGGTAAGGGCCCTGGATTCTTTAAAACAAACGACCTTCATTACATAAGAGTACTTCAAATGCTATTTAGTGTCCTGAGTCTTGTTATGCACTTCATATGAACTACAAAAAATACTAGAAAACCTGCACTGTAAAAAGCAGTAAAATTAGCACATTCACACATGCTCATAATAAAACTAAGTCCCCAAATACTCTTAATTTAGTACCTAGGGAAATAAAAGGAATAGGCAAAAAAAAAAAAAAATGAAAACCACTCCAGTTTCGAAAAATAATGAAATTATATTCAATTATTCTGAAAAGTTTAACATAATGAAATAAAATATCAGATTACAATTTCTTAAAAATGTCAGTTTGAGCTTGATATGGAAATATAAATAACTCAAATTCAACCTCTGTAAACCAAAGGTAGGCCCACACTCTCAAACTGGCATATATTATTAAAGCAAAGCAAATGTAACAACAATGAAACCCTGTTGCAGGCCTTAAGTATGGAAAGCTTGTTTACACTACTAAAAAAAAAAAGTAATCGCCATCCATAACTCCAAATTTCGAGTTACGCATCTCAAAATTTTGAATTAGCTCTACCAATCAGAAAGCTCTGTGAAGATATGTCATTTCCTTGTTACCCAGAAGCAGGAGGCTAAAGGCATCAGAACTGGTTGGCAGTTTCACTCAAGGAGCAAAAATAAAATACAGTGAAAACATGTAAACTTTACACAAAAGGCAGCAAAGCACATTCTTTTATTCCGGTAATTCCTTTAATACTTAATATTCTTTACTGTTGTTTTATTCTGACAGTCCTATAATACAAGATTAAACAACTAAAAACAGGTTTTACTGGTACAAACAGACTATAAATGTAACAAAACATCCAAAGGCAAAAACCCCACAAAACTTGCATGTGATTAAATGCACTAAACTACTGCATAACTCTAAAGCTCTTTCAAACAAAGTTTAGCTGCACATGTCCTGAAATGGACATCAAGGACAGTGTTGCAGTGGGATTACTTGAAGATGGCAGTTGAGCCGTTCAGCATCACAAAGGTATTACCAGACAACAATGAAACATTAGAAGAGCAAAGAGGCATTTGCCACAAAATATACTGACTGTAAAAAAACTGTAAAAGAGTTTGATTTGTCTGAACATTTCAAATGTTTGGCTTGGTTAATTTTACAAGTGCAAAACAAAAACCACTTATTTTGACATTTACCAATCGTAGGTTGTTTTGGTATTAAAAATGAACAATGCGTTTCATTTGAAAATAGACAAGACCGGACAGCTACAGTGACACACCATTACACCCTTGGAAATGCCAATTAGGTTTATTCCATTCAGTGATTTCACTGCCCTCAGTGTAATGCTGGCAAAAATGAAGCTTTTTTGATAGCAAACCAACCCCAGGCACCTCCAACATGTGATGCTTTCTCGCTGCCACTGAGTGACAAATCAGACATAACAGCACAAACTATTAGGGTAGCATGGCGGACCTCTCATTTTCATCCATCCAATTAAATTGGCTCAGTCGGGAATGAGATCTACGAGAAGTTAGATGCATCTGCACAAAATGTAGCCAATCACATTTAATGTATTCAGTGATTAGGTCTGTACCCTAAAGAGATATGAGTGAATGGAACAGACATTTCTGTTGACGAGGCTTCAGTGTTGTGGGAGAAACACAATAATGAGGCTTAACCCCATGATCTCCCCAATCCAGATGCCTGGGTCACTGGAATGACGTTATTTTCATGGCTCTGATTCCATTTCAAATGTTTCTGCCAACTACTGTTAGAGACCTATGCGCTGTGCCAAAGAGGCAATAGCCCCATATAATGCAATTATCTCGACTTTTAATTAATCACTGCAAGATTTTAGATGTATATAAGGTAGATGCCAGAGTAAATATGATTTCAGTAGATAAAATCTATTTTTTTAAAGAATAATTGTGATTTATTACTCTTTGGTTTTTATTTTCTTAATTTTGTGTTTTTGTGATTTGTTTTATTCACCAAAGTAATTGCTGGTCCAAGAAAACAAAAAGTCAAAATTTATTTCTCTAGTACATTTTAAGCAAACTCATTGGGCATAGCCTGCCCAGAGTGCAGGCTATGCCAAATATACATATAATTCACAATTACTAAATCACTAATAAATACACTGAAATAAGCAATAAATCTCAATAAAAATCATCAAATAAACAATAATAGAAATGAATAAGACTGTTTGCATGATAAACGGAAAGCTAAAAGCAAGAACAAGCAGGTTTTAATAGTGTTTTAAACCTTACATACTGTTTGACAAAAGTACCTTAAATTTCATTCTTTGAGCCTGAAATCTTGGGACTTTTCCTAAAGTGACCCAAAATATACAAATATTCTTGTACTGTTTTTAGAAATTGTTGTACACTGAGGCTGTTATGAATTCCTGGCTGGGGTCTTTTTTGTGTGGATTTTGCATGTTTGATTCACTCCAGAGTACCTGAAGTGGGTTACCTCTGGATACTTAAGAGTCCTTAGAGTAGCCAGTAAGTCTAGAAAAGTACCGTATAAATGTGAGTACATTACATGCCTATCTGTGGGTGCTTGTGCTTTGCACCTGCAACCACAAAAACCCATAATGTAAGCAAATTTTCTGATAAATTAGAATCCATTTATCCCGAGCTAACGGAGATTAGCAGGTAGGTTGTTCCAAACATTAGGAGCTGCCACCAAAAAAGCTCTGTTGCCTCTGTTTTTGTGCCTGGATCTAGGAACCTCCAAGAGCAATTGGTTTGTAGACCTTGGTTCTCTGACATTCCTATAATATAAGAATGTATAGTGGAAAAGTTCAATTAAGCAGGGCAGCACCAAACCACTGAGACACTTAAAAGCAAGTAGTAAAATTTTAAACTGGATCGTGAAAAGGAATAGATGCCAGTGCAGAGAGCCGTGATCATTCTGTTTCTTTTTTGCCGGAAGATGAGTCATAAGGAAGGAGGTTGGTGTCAGGGTCCTTTGACCCAGTGTTTTGCCTTTATTCTTTGTCCTTAGTTAAGAGTTTTCTTACTTTTGATTTTGCGTGTTCTTGTAATTATGCTTTGGGTTATCTGGAAAAGTTTCTAGGTTTTTGGTTATGTAATATTTAGTTATCATCTTTTGTGGTCCCTTTCTATTTTCCCAGTCATGTCGTTGTCTGTCTGGTCTTTCTATGTCCTGTCTCAGTGGTTGTCTGGTTTCCACTTTTGTATCCCATTCCGTTCCTTCCTAGTTTGTCTCTGTGTACGTTTATCATCTGTCTCTGTATCAAGTTCATCTGTTTTAGTTTGGGTGTTTGTCAGTTCCTGTTTTATATAGGCCAGTCTCGTGTGCATTGTGTTTGGTTTTGCTTTCGCTTGTCTCATTAGTTAGATTCTATTCACCTGTGACTTGTTTTCCCCAGCTGTGTCCTCTCAGCCCAGCCTGTATTTAGTGTATTTTTCCCTGTGTGTACCAGCAAAAAAGCAGACTTAAAGTTCAGTCCTGAGTCCTGCATTGGGGTCCTAATCCTGCCTGCCACACTGCTGTTCCATGACCGTAGACCTTCACCAGAATGAAGAGCCTTATTTGAAAAAAGCTTGTCTGAATATCTGTTTGTCAAATTTAAAAACACAGTCAAAAATTAATTCAATTTTCTTTATATAGCGCCGATTCACATTCACAGTCACATCATGGCACTTGATCACGGCAAGGATCCTTTCAACTGGGTGACAGTAAGAAGCTAAAAGACTCATGGTGCTGTCATGCGCATCTAAAATGTCGGGTTGCCCAAATAACAGAATTTTTGTGCCGTGTCCGAGGCAGGGAGACACTTAGGGATCACTTTGTCCGTCCATCTGTCTGTCTTTCCATCATGCTTTTAGTATGGTCATCGCTGATGATGATGATGCCACTGCTACTGCTCACTAGCTAAGCGGGCCAAGATTTATTCCGACAGATTTTAAATGTGTTCTTTGGTGTTTAAGCATGTTAAAGTGTCATTTTCACTGTAGAAGAATTCAGGATTATGCATGGAGTCAAAGGCTATTCACAAAATACGACTGCAAGCTGATGTAAAAAGAAAGTACTGGTAAGGGCATGACGTGCTGCTTTCGATTTGATAGCACATGCCCTTATAAATTTGTCACAAAAGTGAATTTCAGGCATGAAATAATGTAAAAACCCGGTCCAGTTTATTCTGTCTTTTTTTTTTTTTGTTACAGCAGTTTGTTTCCATATCTTTGTAGTAGTAGGTGCATTGTCCTAGTTTTCACTCAGTTTTATTTGATATTAAAACTTTAATATGTTTTGATTTACATTCATGAATGAAAACACTAAGGCACTTGTTCCTGTGGGCAGTGGCTTGTAGTGTTACCAAATATTTCAGATTTCCCCACATAATCTCTTACCTGCCATGGGAAAGTAGGACATGTTTTTACTTGGAACGCAAAAAGATGAACGGTGGAGTGTATGGCATTTGGCAGTTGGTGACAAATACGTTATTGCTTTGTGCACAGCAGCAAACAATCCAAGTGCTGCTTTGGAGAGTGAGCTGTCACAGTCCCCGCACCCAGACAGCATCACACCATAAATATCAATAAAAGAGAGAAAAAGAGATGTCCTCAGGGAGATGCAAGGGAGGTACATGAATTAGAAATGTCAGCGATAAGTTTTGGGAAAGGGGAGCAGGTCTGCGGCATGTCTCTCAATTCATTCGTGCACAAAACAGATTTTGCCTTCAGGGAGTTAACATTGTTGAATGCGAACACCTGTCAGCAGTAATGGGAACAACTGGAAAACCATCAATCAAGAGCTGATATTTAAAAAAAATAAATAAAATATAAATGAATGTAATGAACAAGTTGTCACAATAATAAAACACTCAGCTAAACAGGTTATTATTGAAGAAAAGAACCCACTGCATTGATTTCAGAGAAAAAAGGCCATCAGGTAGTCATTTTCACTGTTTTTGTATATTATTTTTGGCTCTGCAAAAACCTTTCATGTGGACTTCGTCAAGGTGTCCGCTGTGTGGCAGGCAGGGCTGGACCCCAGTGCAGGACGGGTGAGAACAGCGCTGAACTCAGAAACAGCTGTAATGCTGGAGGCTCTTACAATGTTCAAAAACACAAAATACAAAAGTACTAAATCCCAAACCAAGTTAGGGAAAGTCCACAATACAAAATCCTTGCAGTACTTGAAGGGAAAATTCAAAAGGAGGACACACACACACACACACACAGCTTAAAGGAAACAACGACGGCACGGCAAGGAACAAGGGGAAACACAGACAATGAATACACAGAGGGATAATGAGGGAACAGACAGCAGGTGGGGAGCACAGCTGAACATAATCACAGAAATGAGACAAGGAAGTAAAACTAAATGCAACACACACAGAACAGGAGACTGGAACTAAAACGGGAAGTGACCAAAGAACGTGCACACAGACTTGAGACAACACCGGGAAGCAGGTCGACAGAGGAAATACCAAAACAGAGACATCCAGACTACGACACATGAACTGGACATAAAAGCAACTAAACGAGGAAGACACAGACGCCCGAATGGTGATTTTATATTATCTACAGATACTGTGAATAATGGCTTGCCTCCTAGTTGAATGTTATTTAAAACTCCACTTAAAATGCTGTAAAATAATGACAATTAATGATGAACAGTTTGTGTGTCTGGAGGATTATTAAAGTGTAACTCCACTTGCTGTAATATATCATCTTTAAAGTCACAGACACAGGCTTTAATTAAGAGCACGCTTGCAGTACTTTACACCTTCTCCAAAGGGTTAAATGCTGCTCTATTAATGCAAAACCCCAACTAGATGTGAGAACAGCTTGAACCCAAAGACCTTATCAATTAGCTGTTTCCCTTGAGGCTCACAGTAAAATGGCATTAAGAGTCACACCCGGTGAGACAGATGTGTGGATGATGTCTATCTGGCAGCCTTTTGTCTTCTTCTGGTGACTTCACCTCTGAGACACACTCATAACTGAGACAGAGAGGGGGGTCGACTGGTGATTCGTCAAATGCTCTGTAACTGAGAGACTGGGAAACTAAACCTTAGACTGTTGTGCTACTGAACTGAAGAATGGCATGTCTTTTTTTGGTTGTCTGGCACACTGTGCTATTAGTGAAATGAACTGGGGATTAAAAAAAAATCACAGCTGTTAAACGGTCCAGTTGAAATGTGTTTTCTGCAGGTTAGTAAGAATTTTATTTATCGATTTACAAAATCAGAAAAGTTCCACCCTTTAGGATTTTGCATTGGGCAGGCTAGCTATTATACTGCCAAAATACAAAAGACCTTTGGTGATTTTGTTTTGTCCCCTGACCTGTTTCTCCTTAGCTACTCATTTATTAGCTATCCACAGGGGAAATATAAGCTGCAGACCTCCTGACCTTTGCACTATTTTTGTTGTGAACTCTCAGGCTTTTTTCTCACTCTGTTCCTTTCCAAGTGATTTTGCCTGTGGTTAACAAGCCATTTATTAAGTTCTGTGTCCTTTCCCACTGGGAAAATACATCCAACACCTCCTGACCCGCAGCTCATTTTAGCTCGATGGACTTTG
>JAVDPK010001459.1:327120-340756 GCA_034780415.1 Cichlasoma orientale | reverse complement strand
TTCATAACAGAGATCGTGCACATGTAGGAGGCTATTTATGAGGCTCAATTGTCTTCCAGGCAGACAATATGGAGGCTTGGAGAGACACCTTTCTGACCTGTGGACTGATTTAGCATTGCAGCCTACAGTATAGATACAAACCTCCTACAGTGCTGTAGTTGCAACTCAAGTAAACATGCTTAAAATAGCTCATAGCCCAAATCTTTTTGTTATAGGAAGAAAAACAACATACTGGGCCAGAATTTTCATCTAATAGACTTTGTTTTTCCTATTTGAAGAGTATACGTGCAGTGGTATAATACGCTGTTTGACAGCTCAGTCCTTTTTTTCTTAAGCCTACGGCAATGCATTGTTTGTGCTTCCCTCTATGTTTCTACTTTATGTGGTGTACATAGTTTTTTGACAACTACTACTCTACATATTGAGAAATAACGCGCAGACTGGGGATATATTAAAGGAAAAACCTGAACCCTTTATCCCTACACTGCGGGGATTTGGTAGCTCTGTTATGCTATGGCATGCTTTGGATCCATGTGTCCACTAAGAGGGAAGAAACTCTGCAAATCAATGCTAAGTTATTCTGAGTCATCACTTTTATTGAATGACTCCTTATGGGAGTCCTTTCTTGCAGTATATTAATGTCCACATCCATAGGATATGAGGGGTTGGATCGCAAACCCAATTGAAAACCTATTGGAAATTTTTCACTAATGTATTAAACACTGCTCTGCACCACCATTATCAACACATCAACTGTCTTCTGGAATAAACATCTAGGAGAGCTGCAGACTGGTCAAATCAATGCTCAGTGAAGCTGTACAGATGCAATACAGATGCAATATGGCACACTCTTACTAAAGAATCTTTTTATGGTTTGTTTCGTTTCTTTGTGGTGAAGTGGAAAATATTTCACCATTGGGGGGGGGGGGGGCAGGGGACAGCCAGTGCGCCCCTAGTGCCAATTCCAAGCACAGACAAATGGAAAGCGTTGCATCAGGAAGTAAAATCTTTGGCACACAAATATGCGGATCATCACAAATATTCAATATTCCTCTCCAAGACAACAACTGCTACCAGTGCTGTTGGCCAGCATGGTGTCGGTGGAAACCGTGCTACTGCAGACCGAAGACAGAGGACTGAAGAGGCTGCTAAGGATAGGGTGAGATGGAGGCAGAGGGTCCACTGCGGTGACCCCTAAAGGACACAGCACACAGCAAACAGCTGAAAGAAAAAGAGTATTTCAATGAAATATTACAAACATATCTTTAATCATGGACCTTTGTTAATAGAAAACAGACAAATATTTACTTAAAACACTTTACTAATTGTTGCTAACCATAGTTAAATTAGATCTCTCATTTAGTGGGCTACTGATGGGTAGCACTCACACTCATTCACTTCAGCTGATGTGTAGCAGCCAGTTTCTGGCACCAAGGTGTGTAATTATCCATTTTAGCTGCCCCAGATAGGAGAATGAAGACACCACCAGTACCAGCCATCTGGCTGCGTGAGAACTCAAAGTCTCTACTGGCAGAAACACAAATGTGTTTTCATCGTTCCTGCTCAAACACCCACCGTAAAAACCTCCGCTCTTCTTGTTTTACAGATTGTGTATTTGTCACGGTCACTTGGACTCTGTCTCAGATTTTGTGTGCGCCTTTATTCCAGCTGCCATTCAAATGGCCAGTGAGGCTTGTTTTACTTCTCCTGGCCTGACAAGCATTTATAGAATAACACTGTAATTTTCAGATGAAAGGCAAGTTCTTTTGTATCTTTGCTATTCTCACAACGACGGCTCTTTGTTAAATGTGGGGAACATAATTTAAATGCAAGGACAATAAGGTACATTGTGTTAGTCCTCTATCTAGAACGAAATTTAAGTTGTCCAAGTTGTGTTAGGTTACTGTCTCTTTAGGTAAGAGACAAGCAGAATCTAGGGATTTTGTTAGCATGCAACTGGTCTATCATAGTCCTGATCTCATTCCTAAAACTGATATTTAATGTATTTTGCTAAGTGTTCATGTGCCCACAGCCCTGTGAGAAAGCCAATGATTGGGCTACAGGAGGCATAGCTACTGAACTTAAATGTGACCGTACTTAAATGTGCAGCACATCTACACATGTAAATAATGCATCACCACATATTGCATAATTTCTGCAGTTGATGGCAGATAATAGAGGTAACTAAATCTAGCCTGCACACAGGCACTTTATGTAGTTTCACACAGGGGACTGATGTGGAGACCTGGAGGTCTTACTATATCTCATTATGCCAACAATGAGAATCTGTGCTTTTATTTACAATCAGCAGTGGGCTTTTGGCAGGTGGGGGAACCCTAATATCTGGTTTGACAGTGCACTGTGGTGGGGAAAAAATCTGTGATCATGTGGTCAGCTGACCTGTGCCACTGCTGCTTCAAAATTTACTAATTTGTGAATTTAACTGAATTCAAGCTACAAGCAAACAGATCAATAAACCGTGGTACCCTTGGATGTAACCTGACACGAATCCGAATATTTAGGAAGTGAGGGACCACAGATTCTTTATTTTCATAGTAAAGCTGAATGCTAATTAATTTAAACTATAGGTGATTAATTAATTAAAAGGTGGATCATAGCAATTTGGCCATTAGACCTACAGTATATTGCCAAAAGTATTTGCTAACCTGCCTTCACACAAATATGAACTTGAGTGATATCACATTTTTAATCCATAGGGTTTAATATGATATCGACCCACCTTTTGCAGCTGTAACAGCTTCAACTCTTCTGGGAAGGATTTCCATGAGGTTTTGGAATGTGTTTATGGGAATTTTTCTTCCAGAAACGTATTTCTGAGGTCAAACACTGATGTTGGACTAGAAGGCCTGGCTCACAGTCTCCGCTATAATTCATCCCAAAGGTGTTCTGTTGGGTTGAGGTCAGGACTCTGTCAGGACGCTTGGATGGAGCTGCTCAGCCATGGAAAGCCATTCCATGAAGCTCTCTAAGCACTGTTCTTGAGCTAATCTGAAGGCCACATGAAGGTTGGAGGTCTGTAGTGATTGGCTCTGCAGAACGTTGGTGACCTCTGTTTATTATGTGCATCAGCATCCGCTGACTCCACTCTGTGATTTTACATGGCCTACCACTTTTTGGCTGAGTTGCTGTCATTCCCAATCGTTTCCACTTTGTTGTAATACTACTAACAGTTGACTGTGGAATATTTAGTAGTGAGGAAATTCCATTACTAGACTTGTTGCACAGGTGGTATCCTGTCATGGTACCACGCTGGAATTCACTGAGCTTGGTTTTATACACTGTGGCCATGGAAGTGATTGGAACACTTGAATTCAGTCATTTGAATGGGTGAGTGAATACTTTTGCCAATATAGTGTATGTGGCAGGGTACAATAAATGTGTTCTCACACTTTGCCATACTCTGCTCCCATCTTCCATTTTGGCTAAACAAAATCTGGCAAAACTAGTGGAAAGCAGAAGAAAGCCTTGTTTTACACGCCGGGTGAGCATTCCCATAATGGTGTGACGTCACCTAAAAACTATAAATGCGTGACAATGTCTTCTTTTAACAAATAGAAATTCAAAAGAATCAAACACCTCCTTTTCAGTCTTATCCTCTTTCACTACATTCCTTCCCTGTTCCTTGCTTTTTTTCTATCTTCATGTCTCTCTATTCTTTTATCTTCCAAATACGTTCCCTGCCTTTCAGTCCTCCATTCAAAATTTCCTACATATTCTCTCTATTCTCTATTTGTAACTGCTGCCGCCTCAGAGATTACAAATCCTCTGAGATCCTGGCATTGCATATACATAGCACATTTTTGTATATTATTTTACAAAACTCTCACTGGATCATCAGCGACTATTGAAGGGGTGCAGTGTCATGGTCTATCTGTCCATTGCGCCATCTCTTTCCCATTCTCCTAGCAGAATATAAAGAAATTTGGGGTGGCTCTAGACTTGTGCACGGTACTGTAACTCAAGAAAACAATCAAAAACACTCCTTTCCATGCAGGAAAACACACACACCTCACTAACACTCACAACACCAAACTGGCCACTAGCACTGGTCAACTTCTCTCCCCAGCTTTTATACTCAAAGTGCTGTTTGGTGAGTGGAGTCAGTTGCACCTGCCAGAGCTGTAACATTAATTCATACCCTTTAATGGTTAATAGTAAAGTACATCACTAAAAGCGTACTTCATCTGGGTAAATGCTATGGCACAGTAGTACAAATATAGAGCGTAGGTGTAATGTGCAAAGGGCTTTAATTCAAAATTAGATACATGCAAAAACCCCTGTAATAATTCAGCCTAATCAAATTTAACCACCACAAGTGCTACAAAATTGCATTCAACACATTAATAATTGTCTAAACAAAAACCATGTCTCGACAGCGATATAAAACAAAAGTTTCAACGGCCTATCGCTGTAAATGTACTTTAAGAATAGATCCCAACTATTATATAACATTACGACACGGTCTTTCCCTCAAGGAACCTTGCAGCATTATTGCTGGTTTATCAAAAGGTGGGCAAGTCCTAAAACACTGCGCTTTGTTTGTAAGATTTATAATGATGAGGCTAGCCTGTACCAGAATCACTGCACATGCAATTTCTTCACAAGTTGATCAAATTGGTCTTTAAAATAAACACCGTTGTTACAGAAAGGGGATGGGATTATTTAAATGCTTGCATTGCATCTTCATTATCTTCAGTCCTCTTGATGGTGTCAGATGTTTGAAACAGAGGAAGGCAGATAAGCCAAATGTCAGGAGCACTAGACCTGGAGATGACAAGGTCGCAGGCATCATACTCACAGGCACTGTAACTGTAAATGCTACTATAGAACTCATTACCTTGATGAGGGCATAAAAGTTTCTGTAATTCATTCTTTATTGGTAAAAATCCATTAAGAATCATTGCTCGTGTGCGTAGTGTACAGCGCGGATGTAACCAAAGTATCGAGTCTCTAGTGTTCATAACTGCAGATGTTCTATCATAAACTTCAGATTTAGACTTTCTTGCTTATAGCAAACCAGGTGGTTGTTGTCTGTAATCAACAGCTGCTAGTATCCAAGCAGTCTGACAGATGCTTCAAAAAAAAAGAAAGAAACAAGATCCAAATACTGGGCCTTACACCTTTAGTGGGTTGCTAGTAAAAGGCAAAATTAGAAGTTAGTGATATAAAAGTGCACAGAAAGCGAGTTTATTGAAGGCTGTTGCATACCTCAGTCTGACTTTCCCATCTCTACAGACAAGTAACTTGAGAATAAAAGTTCTGTTCTCCTTTTTGCTTCAATAATTTAATTCCCATATAGGTTATGATTGTTACCTCTCTTGCTGTGCATATCAGTAGTGTCTGTTACCTAACACTGTCCTTGCAGATACTGATGCAGTTTTTTAGAATGTAAGATGCACTGTATAATCAGTAAAAAAGGCTAAAAAGCCCTGTCAAATTCTGCAGTGAATGGTCTTCTTTATTCACTTAAAAACATTTTGTTTTGCAGAGCATTTGGCTCCATGGGATCACTTACAGTGGAATAACAGCATATATGATTTTCATGCTAAAGTCACACACCTGTGCTAAGATGCATACTCAAACAGCTGACACTGATATAACCTTGAACCACAGCAGTCCTCATGATCCCTGTCTCAAACTCCCTGACCAACTTGAACTCCCAATCCCAGATGAGGTGATTTACATAATTACAAGAACTCATCTGACCCAGTGAAAGTGGTGTGTCAACATAGTGTCAGAAAATAATTTCCATCCTGAGACCAAGAGAAATAATAGCAAATTATAAAAACCCCTTGCATGATGAATGAAAAAAAATTATGTCACGTTACATGTAAAAATTCACATTCCAGTTAATGCAATCAGCAATTAACAGTATATTGTTGTAATTATGAATGCAGTCATTCGTTTTATAAAAGTATTTCGACTCTATGGATACTGTAAAAGATTTTTCACATAAAATTACATAATAAAACCCAACTAATAACATTATATTAAAAAAAAGATATCTGAAAAATGATGTTCAGGAACACAATCATGATGACTACTTACAATTATATTTTGTAGAATTTTTTTTTTTTTGAGAAATGTTTAAAAGTACTAGGCTTCTATTTTTTCTGTAGTATTGGTAGTGTTGATTTATGAACTGTTGATATGAAATGCTGAATGTAAACTTAACAAACTTAAATTTCCTTACTTACAAAAAGTAAGGAAATTTGTGTTTGGTTGATTATTTCTTTGTTGTAACAATGCATCTTGGCTTCATGCTGGTCACCAGCTCGGTAACACAATGCTGTGTGATGGCATCCTATTCTTCAACCAGCATTTATTGCAAGTCAGCCAATGCAGTCGTGTTGGTCACTCTGGCAAATACAGCACGCCCAAGCTGATCCCTACAGTGTTCAATGGGATTGAATGGAGTCAGGACTCTAGGCAGATCATTCCATCCTCGGCACTCCCAAATTCTGAAGGTAGTCTCTGATAAACGCCGCTCTGCGGGGGGAGCGTTGTCATCTTGGAGGATAGTTTGGTCCCAAACTGTGAGATATTGCCATGGTCGCAGGTTCTTTGACCCAGGGAGATGAGGTTTTTAATTTGAGGTGATTTATGTATAACATATTCTTGAGTTTGAGTTTTGGTGCTTCTGGGTTTCTTGTTTATGATTCTTCCTTTCCAGGTCCCGTCTGTTCTAGCTGCGGCTCTGTCTCTGTTTAGCCATCTCATCTCCGTGTTTGTTTACTTCCTGTCCTGGTGTGAAGTCTGCATTTCTGTCATGTTTAGTCATTTCCTGTTTTACTTTGTTAATTCTTGTCTTGTGTGCTTTGTACTCGGTTTTGCTTCCTTTGTCCTGTTAGTTTGATTCAGTTCAGCTGTGCTCCCGGGTGTGTCCTGTATCCTTGTTACCCCGGTGCATATATTGTCGGTGTTTCCTCCTGTTTGTTGTCGTGTCGTCATCATCCCCATCCCCATGATGGTGCGTGTGCACATCTGTTCTGTGTCAGCCTGAAGATTGTCTGTTTTCGGATTAAGTATTCTAATTCCGCTTCCTTAAGTGAAGTGTTTTGTTATTTGAGGATGAACTCACCAATAAAGCCACTTAAGCTTATGCCTGTCTACTGAGTCCTTTAACAGTTTTAGGAACTCATTTCCCATCATTTAACATTAGGTGAAAAATATACTATCTGGCCAAAATAAACAAGTGAGAAAATAATTTTGCTTTTTTTGGTACGTGAGGACTAATCTGTCTTTTCTAGCACTTGTTGTCAAATGGTAAAACAGATTTTACAAGGTGGACAGATATCGCAGCTTCTTCATTCAGCTGCTGAATGATCATCAAAGTTTTATTTTTTTTTGGTTGTTTTTAATGATATCAAAGCTCTTCTATAAACAAATCTTGCCACTACGTAGCTGTCTTGCCTCCAGACAATTATATTTGGGTTAAAATGCCCAGAAGGCCAAGCCCTTATCAAAATGAATGGTGATGGGCACAACTTTAGTTTCAGTGGCACATTATCATACTGTTAAGAACCGATGTCTTGTGAAATACATTCTGGTGTAAGACCCTTTGAATAACGATGCAGCACTCAAAACATCGTCTCTTACTTCAGCTTGATACTTCTGTCCATATAAAGCCGAGATTATGCCCCGTTGTGGACATGGATAGCTGGAGACAGGATGGCCAAGTAGTCATTTCTGTTAAACTTCTTTGAAGTTTCCCACCTGGGACGCATGAATATTTGGTGCATTCCACACAGTCACAAAGAACAGGCAGGCATGCGGACATCAACATGGATCCTCACGCTCAACATTGATGACTAAAGTTGCATCACTCGGACCCTAGTGTATTCTAGTGAACACGTGGACGCAGAAAGTATGGTCAAGTCTTAAGTGGCAGTGGCCACGGCATAGTCACTCCAGATGCAAGAAGAAAAGGTAGGATTTTCCTATGACGCGTTCGCTTGTAGAACACGAAGCAGAGAGCTTAGCCATTTTTCCAGCTGGAGACCACACAGAGCTTTGAACTGAAACTCGAGTGTTCAATTTCACATCACTGTCAGACTTTTGTTGATTTCAGTTAATTCTAGCTGCCTTCCTTGTGATTAGACAGGGCACTGTTAGCAATGGCACTTAGTCCCTGAGGTTGCTGCAGCTAATGACTCCGGTTCAAAAGGAGTAACACTTTCATGTCTCTTTTGATTAGTCAGGTTAGCTGTGACTCAGAGCTAGAAAACAGAGTGAAAGTTCAGTGATGTTGTGACCTGGATTATAATGTCCTTTTGGGCTGGCCTAAAAAAAAAAAAAAAAAAAAAAACAGTCTGCAAAGATTGTTCAAAGTCACATCAGATATGCAGCCATCCCAGCATGAATAAGCATTTTGGCTCTTATGGAGATACTGATCGCTTCTTACTTTTGATTATTTATACTTCCAGGATCACATTTTGCTCAGTCTTTTGATTAGTCTGAATCTTAATAAGCATCAAGAAAAATGATTGTGTTATTTTTTAAACTAACTTTTTTTTTTTTATTCCTTCCAGTATTCTGAAATATCAATGTTGCACTGTCTTTCGAAATAAACCCACAATTTCTCTTCCAAAGAAAGTGATCTGCCAAAGTCAATGCTTAGACCCTCAGGAGAAAGACACACAGATGAAGGGAATACTAAATAATGCCTAGGTTTGTGCTGCTTAGTGTAAAACAAAGCCTGGACTCCCAGTGGCGTCTGAGTGCACAGTAGACGTGTGAGAATTGTTGTAGTTTATCCAGTTATATTTATTAGTTAGATTTGACTGTTTTTTTTACTCTAAAATGCCGATATCGAGCTGAAAAAGTGACTCTTAAAAGTGAAAATTTAACAACATGAGACACCAGAAAGCATTCGTGTTCTTCTTAAGGACATCATGATTTTAGTACTTGAGGAAGTAAGATCATTATCCTTTCTGTTTTAGGCTTCGCTCCACTACCACCACAGTCAGGGGTCTGTGCCTGCCAGTTCATCCACTTTCCCAGTTGAGCTAAAGGTCCAAACTGTACACTGAAAACACTAAAAAACCCTGCAAAGTAGCAGCCCTGTGCTGCACATGAGCTGCATAGTGGCCTGTCTGTAAAGCAGCTCATGTCTCGTCTTGTTAGAATTCTGCTTCTGTGAAAGAAAAATCAAATCTCGTTTTCTTTTTCAGACCATCATGATCACATTTAGAACTAGGTGTGATTGTGTGACAGCTCTGTCAAAGGGCCCTCATGCGGCGAAAGAATCGCTCATTTGCCATTCTGAGTTGTCCTAGAATAAGAAAGTTCATGAATTATTTTTAAGCAAGATTACGTCCCTTTGAAATTAGTGGCTTGGCGGTCAAGACACGCAAGGTACTATAATAATTCAAGGCCTTACGTAGTTTTTAATTTTCTTATACGGACGTGACTGTGTTCATCCGGCACTGCTGGAGAATTGAATTTCACGGAGAGAATAAATTGAGATTGAATTATTCTTTATTACATTTTATCCTGAGATTACCTGAACTAGCAGAACAAAATAGATATTTAAAAGTGTCCGATGCATTCTCCTCTGGGCGCTGATGCTTCATTGATATTGAAAACTGCATAATGTAATAGCTTCTGCTTCTGCTGCCGCACCATAATTGACCCCCTTGAAAACGCCACACGGAGAAGAGCGACATGTAAAAGAAACAGATGAGTTTATCTTTAGAGTCAGTGTATTCGTGCCATCTTTGCACTGTGATTGATCTTGTTTGTTGGATTTGTCCTGCTGTAGCCTTTCGGGGCTTCCGCAGTCCTGAAGAGTTCGAAACTTCAGTTTGTTATCTAAGGCTTTTGGAGAGAGATTTTAGGAACAAAAATAATGTTCAAAACTTAAATTCTCATTACCTTTTAATTGTTTATATGAGGTAGCACTACACAGGCATCCATATTTGAATCAGCCCAGGTTGTGCTTAGAAAATAATTCACCCACTTGCCTTTTTTTCTGTACCTGCAAAATGCAAACAGCTTCCAAGAACTTTCAGTTGTCATTTGGCGATGTATGAAACCCAAATGTTGCTTACTCGACCCGTCACTCAGTTTGTCCACTGAGGTGATTTGTTTCCTTGATCCTTTTTTCATGTCCCTTATTCTAGCATTGCCATTTTATGAAATATCCGTAAAAAGCCTCAATTTCACGAGTTAATCACAAAACGATGTTGTTCAGTTCTTTCCCTGTCTCATATCTCCCTATCTTTGTGGATATGCAGTGCTTACCACATGCAAGTGTACCAGAATATTGACTTACATCAGTAGTGAGATGAGGGATTTACATTTTATTCCCTCCCCTGCAGATAGCAAATACTGTATATATATATATATATATATATAATATCCCAATGGTGAAAAACTGTATAAATACAAATCTCTAACATTTAAAATGCAGCCCAAGAAGGTATTGTAGATGCATCAATTATTCAGTGGCTTGAACAATGGTAAGGCAGGGGTCTGGTTAAGAGAAGCGTTGCAGTGAGATTGTAAAAACAGCTGTTCCATCTAGAAATCCAAAAATGGACTATGCAAATCTGTTTCTTCTCTCCTGCCAGTTGCTTCTTAGGACATCAATCAAAGGAAATTAATTGGAAACAACCACAAAAAAACCTAAAAAGCTGCGACCATGTTTGGGAAGCTTTTTGGGAAGGGTTTTTAGTTTGTGCTTCTTTCCAGCTGAGCTCACAGCAAAAAAGCTTTTTAGGCTTATGGTGTTTTTGTAGCGCTAGTAAATAAAATGTTTCAAATTCTTTGAAGACATTGGCTGCATCCCAGTCTGCCAACTTTCCTAAAATAATATCAAATGAGATAAGCTTTTCCATTTTGTAGAGAGGGTATTGTAAAGAACTGTGAGATTTTTTTTTTCACACTGCAGAGAAAAACAAACGAGAGCGAGCGAGAGAGAAATAAATAAAACATTTTCTTACTTTTACACTTTTCTAATTCAATGGCATTTCCTTGGAAAGCTGCACCTGGCACACCTGTAGTGCTCTTGGAAACCACAGCTGTTGCTGTGTAGGTGAACAGTGTTGACGTTGATGTGGAAATGAGCTGCAAGACAAACTATGCACGTTCATGGGTCACTGCATTTAAACATGACGACCAGGGTGTCTGGGTAAATGGATGAGCCAGTAGCCACACAAAGAGAAAGAGAGCCTGAGATCTGATGCAGATCAGACAGCCATACTTGTAAGATTGTTAAATGTGCTGTATTGCCTTAGAGATTATATTCATAGATTTTTCACCACTGCAGCCAGCAGCTTTCGCTGTCAACTCAGAAGCCAATATTATTGTCTCCTCAGAGCAGGAACATGCAGTTCTTTAGAGGACAGTAGAGGAAAACAAGATTTCAGATTGAGCTGAATAGACGCCATGGCACGTGATATGATGGTGGCAGTTATTTGCAGGTGTGCAACAGAAGATAATAGTGTACAGGGGGCTGTGAACAGCCCACATACTGATGTGTTTGTTAGGGATTAAACACTGACAGTTTCAAACTGCCCGTGGATCTGAACCCAGTTAATACACTGCATGGTCTGACACATTTTTCATGGCTAAAAACTGAAAATAATCTAACTGGACTGCAGGATAATTAAGCAATTTTATACTGAAGGCTCCTGAAATAATGGGGATATCACTTGGGATGCCAGCATGCTGCAGTGGTTCATTGTTTCTGACATACAGTAAAGGACCTGAATGAACTTCTGAGGCTATGTTTTAAGCGCCAGACAGCCATAGGTGTCGTCTTCTGGGTTAACTCTGGTATTATAATTATTACAAACATGCCCCTTATATTTAAATTTGGTTAAAAAGTAAAAGCGGAAAATGTAATAATTTCCTCTTGTAATTTTAGTCATTAAATATTATCCAACTGAGCAATTACCTGTTGCCTGTTGGTCTAAAATATTGATGAAGAGGTAGAAATGTTTTTATTTTGAAAAGACGGTGGCATACACAGAGGAAAAATCTGCTCGTTTTAAGAAAGTTCCGGGTGAAAGCATCTTCCAAATGAAGGAAAGTGAGACGTTTTTTCTTTTATTAGCACATAACTGAAAGGGAACAAGGTTGGCTATCATTTCATTTCAGGTTGTGTACAATATTGAGCACTGTAACATTATTAAGCTTTCTCATAGATTTCCTTTGTTTTGAAGTGACAGTGTGTAAGCTAGATACTTCTGTTAGTGTAAAGCCTAAAACTGCTGTGTCAGAGGAAATACACAGCAATTCCCTGAAACGCAACCTGTGATTTGCAATGTAATAAATCACAGTCTGTACAACACTGTTAGAATATTGCTGTGTGTACTTATGTTTTGTAAGATAAGATTCACTTTCAGTAAATTATGTAGCTACTGAAACGAGTTCAGCTGTTTAACTGAAGAATACTATTAATTTTGCAGCTCTGTTTTCAAAGCTGCATTTATACTTTTATTTATTTCTATGTGTATACACGATCACTGTATGCAATCCTTACTACTTTGGACTCATCGTGACTATTATATTATATATTATATTATTAAAAAGGCTCTATAGCTAGACCTGCTCTGTCTCCCCTCTGTCCCCAACCCCCCAAATCACCCCATCCTTCCACCACCTCGCTCCACTTCACTTACCTACTCCTCCCTCTAGCTTTAATAAACCCCATCAAACCTCTCATAAACTTTGATCAAATACCTCAACCCATGTATTTGACAGCCTGAATACACAGTGAAGCACCATCTGGTGGCAAATGCGGTCATTCCTTTAACTTATTACTAGTCCATACTCCCCAGAAGGCAGCTGAATGGAGATTAATGTCTTGGTAATGGTCATTCAGGTATCACTCTGCATTAGAGACTGCAAAGAGGGGGATGTGCACCTTGCACAGTCAATCTAATAAGGGTCGCACTGGAGAGTTTAAATTGCTCATTTTGAGAGGAATCATCTGACTTGAGGACAGTCAGGTGACTGAGCGTGTTGTGGTTATTTTAGAGTTTAGCTGCTCTATTTGTTGTTGTTTCAACATGTCCTCCAATCCAAACCACAATATCAGTCATTTGTTACAATATGGCCCATATGAGCATTTCCCAAAATGAGCGCCCCTCCATGTGGTTTTGCGTATCACGGCAGTGTGTAATGTGGGTGTAACTCAGTAGGTAGACCACCTACTAATCGGAAGATTGGTGATTCAATCCCTGGCTGCTCCAGTCTGCGTGTCCAAGTATCCTGTGCAAAATACTGAAGTGCTTGTATGAATGGGTTTGAATGAAGCATATTTTATAAAGAGCTTTGAGAGCTCAAGTGGAGAAGTGTCATATAAGAACCAGTCTATTTATTTATTGTTTAAGCTTTTCCTGTGGCATCTAATGCTATTTAGTCGCCATAGACGTTTCAAAAATCTGAAATCAGAAACCCATATATATGTATTTCTTCAGAACTTGTTCACAGTTATTCACGCGCCCTTCCATTGGATTGGTTTTCTTTGATATGAGAATATTTCATTATGGCATCTAAATGCTCTGAAGCTGTATTTTAGATATACAGTAATGTACAACTTGTATTTTTTTAATCACATAATCTAAGCAAAAAGAGTTCAGTATGCTGAAAAAAAGGACGAGGG